>RDPX01000003.1:2293884-2320197 GCA_003991215.1 Morbakka virulenta
TAATAAAGATCAACGCCGACAACAACATCCCAGTTACAATAGCAGGAGAGCCCATACGGGAGGTGTAGTCCTTTGTATACTTCGGAAGCATAGTGGACCAACGTGGTGGCACAGACCAGGATGCCACTGCCAGAGTCAGCAAGGCTAGGAAGGTCTTCATCATGCTGAAAGCATATGGTCTTCAAAAGAAATTAGCACGAAAACCAAGATCCGCATCTTCAATTCGAACGTGAAGTCGGTTCTACTATATGGCTGCGAGACATGGCGCACAACAAAGGCAATTCTACATAAGATACAGACATTTCTCAACACATGTCTGAAAAGAATATACAAAATACGCTGGACGGATAAAACCAGGAATGAAGACAAATGGGAAAGAGCAGGACAAGAAACAGCAGTCAGGCAAATCCTTAAAAGAAAGTGGGGCTGGATAGGGCATATCTTGTGAAAACCATCATCAAGCATCACACGACAGGTCTTAACCTGGAACCCACAGGGAAAAAGGAAGAGAGGGCGACCGCATGAAAGCTGAAGGCGAGATACCGAGGCGGAACTGAGACGGCAGGGAACAAACTGGACTGAAGTAGCAAGCGAAGCCCAAAACAGAGTGCGGTGGCGAACTTTCGTCGATGGCCTATGCTCATCCGTGTGGGCTATGGGCTCAAGTAAAGTAAGTATTTTACCAATGATGTTCACATACTATTCTCTTGCCACTTGCGTTACAATACCACATGGCCAGGAGAATTAAGTCAAAGATTAGAAGCCATGAATGCTGAAAGGTTGTTGTTGTAAATAACCTAATACTCTCTTCTTCGAATCAGATCCACAGGAAATGAATTAGGATAACGTACGGTCGTCAATGAATATATGGCATTGCAAACAGCCAGTAAAATAACCAATTGGCCACGTTGAAGTCTAATATTAACAATAGAAAAAATCAGGCGGTAAGAATTATAAGGGCGAAACTTGAATTTTCTCCCCCATCTTTTTAATTCCAATCAGGAATAGGTCTCAACCAATTGCAACGTAATGCAAGAATTTAAAAATAATTCTATTATAGGATAATTTTAATGTTATGCGTGGAAAGCCTTGTGAGCTACCTTTCAAGATATACTTGTCCCATCGCCAAGCTGCTGAAGTAATCGGAAAAAGCTTCTTTATACTTTGATGGTATAGACCCACTTGGTGACATGCGATCAAGTTGTCTTGACGAGTGGTGCTATTCCTATCTTGTGTTTGTTGCATTCCTCTTCTTTAATCCTGGAAGCAATATTTCTGTTATGGTATAATATGCTGCTGAATTGATTGTTCTGCTATTGGAAATGGATTGTTTCTTTCATTTTTCTTGTTATATTATTTGTTTCCTTGTGCAGAATATTTTATTATTCCCAACCAAACGTGCGGTCTACTTCCCAGCTGTGTTCTACTATTTCACGAGTGTTAATATAATCTCTCTGAATATCACTCTTGTGCTCTTTTTCTCGTTCACCACTAGGAGCGCTTTCCTTCTACATGGCAGAAGTCAGGACAGTGCATATAACGTTGTGTGTAAACTATCTCGTTCCTTTCTTTAAGTGGCACTGGATCCTTTTGCTATGAAAGTATTGTACTGAGGGTGGATGTAGTGAAAAACAAAGACTTGTTATTGTCTTGTCGAAGCGTTTGTCTTAGCTGCTCACTGGTATCCTTGGCATGGGGTAGAACCTTCTCCTTTACAGATGGTTTTTCTTCCTCCTGATTAGGCCGCTCAGCTTTGCTCTCTGTATACTATTGTTGTGGTGTCCATTGGATAAGAGAAACATTTGTACGTGGTTTTTTCTTTGTAATGTTGTATGGGAAACAGAATTGGTGCGATCTACNCTTTAAGTGGCACTGGATCCTTTTGCTATGAAAGTATTGTACTGAGGGTGGATGTAGTGAAAAACAAAGACTTGTTATTGTCTTGTCGAAGCGTTTGTCTTAGCTGCTCACTGGTATCCTTGGCATGGGGTAGAACCTTCTCCTTTACAGATGGTTTTTCTTCCTCCTGATTAGGCCGCTCAGCTTTGCTCTCTGTATACTATTGTTGTGGTGTCCATTGGATAAGAGAAACATTTGTACGTGGTTTTTTCTTTGTAATGTTGTATGGGAAACAGAATTGGTGCGATCTACTTGTCTCTTTACTGGAGAGTCAAAAGAGGTTATTCGCCTTTTTTTTCCCCTCTCCATGTTGAATGAAAAATTTGAATGAAGGCTATCGATGCAGTCAAAAAATCCTCTATTAAAGAAGCAATTATGAAAGAAGATCACTTACACAGCATGAAAGAAAGGGTATCAATGGATCCCTCGCCTCCGAATCCATGAAGTCAAAAAATTTGGTAAAGAAAAATACATAAATTTTTAGCAACTCCTTAAAGAAGTGTAATTTGAGACAGCTTTCTCGGCAACGCTCAATTAGAAATTTGGCATTCTGTTGATGTAGGAGAGGGTTTGTCTTTTTCTCCTACCTCTTTTGCTAAATCCTGGATTTTCAGGTTGGATGTTGAGCATTGGAGTAACAACGAAATCTCGTACAACATTATTTGTTAGGGAAAGAGCAACAATGTACTGTTTCAGTAACAAATGAATGTTGACTTTGAAACATTGGAACAATGAATGACAAAGGTAAACTATATTACAAGTGGTTTCTGAAACGCGACAATATATTCTGTACATTACGCTTGTCAGTGAAATTCGGTGTACAGACAGCGGCAGAGTAAAAGCCATTAGCGAGGAAACTTGAAGGAGACTGTGTAGTCTTGATCATATATGGTATGTGACAAGGCATCATCACACTCTCTAAAGTGATCTTAAAATGTGGCATCAATAACATTATTTTATTATGGCTTCAAGAATAAGCACTGAGGTGAAAGCTTGCTTTCATTTTCGCAACCAATCTAATTTGTTTATTTACGTACCAGTGGCAAACTGTGATACGTATCTTAATTTACATATCAATGGAAATCAAAGGTTATTTTGACACTTTATACCTCCCGTCTTTGGATATTATTGTTCTTGCTGCTCTTTGGAATTAAATTCAAATTTCTTTTCAATCTCAAACCGTTCAAACCAAACCTTTTTGTCCTGTGTGTACAAGAAACTCATAAATTTCATCAACATCACCATTCTGTACTGAAGAAGAATCTATTTCCTTTGTAAATGTTGCATTGTGCTTAGTATGTTACTCAATATCATATTGTAAAATCGAGAAAAAATCTTTTATGCAAGGAACTTTGCAAGGAATAGGACTTAAGGGTGAACTTAACTTACCTGAATTTGTTTGCCAGAGAAGGACGTAATTGCCAGGAAGAAGAGATGAATTTTGAGTATATCGTTTTGATCAGCATGCTCTTTGTTTTCTATTTTGCGTTGTAAATCAATGTTGACAGCAATGTAGTAAGAAGGATGTGTGAATGAATCAGGGGGAAAATCATAAATTATTCTACGTTTTCGATCAATGAGAGGTTCTGAAGGTGCGACTTTGGTGGAAGAATGCAAAGTCGTACGGTAATTGTGAAGAGACAAACTTTGATTCAAAATGAGATGAGCAAATGAACATGTTTAGTGTGGAGTTGAAAGGTTCAACTTCTGAATCAGTTTGAGGGTGATATGGAGTAAAACAGCAGTGATGAATGTTGGAATGATTGTATGCAATCTTGGACGTCGGAGGAGGAAACACTGCTGCCTTTTATCAGTGATCACTTGAAATGGAAAGCCCGATCAATAGAAAGAAAAGATTTAAGCGACGAAGGATAGTTTTCAGGAAACTATTTTCCAGGATGTCAACTTCTGTTTACTTTGGCGTGGCACCAACAACGACAGGTAGAGTTTCACAAGTAGAAAAGGGTTTACTGAGAACAACGATGACAGAAGCCAGGGTATCATTGGACTATGTATGGGTGAGGAAAGTTCTTGTGAGATTTTTAAATTTTGAGCTTGGCAACAAAAATATTTGCAATGTTTGACTTCAGTAGCACTATCGATTTCTGGAATCCAGATTGCATTAGAAAGAAGTTGCTAAGTTTTTACAATGCCTTGCTAGATTTCACGAGCAATTTTGATTACCTGATGCTGTAATAATACAGGAAAGATGAGAAGACAACTTCAAAGTTAACAGTTCGTCTTTAATATGCTTATATTGAGATGCTGAGTAGGCAATAGTCACTGTGAAGTAGCGATAGGAGCAACTACTTGTTTAAGAAACACATCTGATTTTGAAGCAATCTCAATCTGTTGGAAGGTAATGGCTTTTTTAACAAGATGAGAAATCAAAACCTCTTTGAATGTACCTGTCACATATCGTACGGTAAGATCAAGCGAGATAACTCATCGGCGAGATTTGATCACCTGTAAAATGAATAACACTGAAATCATATCGCTCTAAACACAGAACCCATCTTTCAATGAGAGCAGATGGTTCACTGCCACAAACGAATCTAAGCGCTTCTTTTTCCGTTTGAGAATCTTTTTCCTACATTGGTCCGAGTCTGGCTAGTATAAGCAGCAGCCTAACGGAAATGGCATCAATATTCAATCATATTGGCATCGATTGTCCGTATTAGAGTGATGATTGAGAGATGACTATCGCAAGTGTTGCAGAAATTGGCCTACAGAAGTCGAGTTGAGCTCCAGCATTTCCCAGGATGCGTCTTGTCAAGACTTTCTGCTTGCACCCAAGCCCAGGGCCAAGGGGAAAACAAGGAACAACCTGCTGCTTTAACTTGTCAACAGTATCCATCAAAAGAACTTGCCACCGGAAACGAACTAAACTGGCCAGTATAGAAAACTCTCAACCGACTGTGAGTCCAGCAAGGAAAATTCAAATTATTTCTTAAATGCTGGGAGATCAGCTCCACTGATCTATGTTTATGCGGCAAACTGTAGGCGATGAAGCACCTTCTTTCCTGCAGTAAAGCTAGGAATTGCAGCTTTGGCGACCTTGCTGAACCAACAGAAACCAATGTTGAATGTGCCACCTACTGAAGCTCCCAACTTTGATAACTGATGAAAGTCGCGAGACTGGAAGAAGAAGAACAAAAAGAAGAAGAAGAAAAAAAAACAGTATTAGGCAGCAGTGCAATTTGAAAATATTTAGATTTTTATTAAGGAGCTTGAAAATGTAGAAAAATAGCAATTGCATCAAGATATAGAGGAACATTGTCTTGCAGGGATGCAGGAAGGTGCAACTGAGGAATCATTTTAATCAAACTCATTTTATAAAAATAATAACCTTTTAGTCAAATAATAAATACCTTCTACGAACACAACGGCAATGAAAAAAAAGAGAAAAATTAAGCTGTATTATTACATTCTCTTGGATCTAATGAAGACGTTTGGCTCTTCTAAAAAAACCACCACCAACAAAAACAAACGAGTGTTCCATTTAACGAAAACAATTCTGATCAATGTTCGTTTTCCGTTTTTCCCAGTTTGGAAACTATCAAATTCATCAAAGTGATTTATGGTTATTTTTATTCTTTGGTGTAAAATTAAAAAGTAATTAACTATTAGTAGATCTTCAACACACAGAAAAGAACGACAAAAGTGTTAATCGTTCATTCTATTTCTGTTTTCGTCTTACATTCTCTTTACGTATAAATACACCCAGCTGAATAATACCATTTAATGCCCTACAAACAAACAATAGAAAATATTTAGGTATACAGGAAGTAAATCGATTGCATTATTGGTCAATGTTTAAACTGACTTCAAATTATTCTGGCTTTAAATATTCTACAATCACATATTGCTGATAGAAACGAAAAGCATTCTCCCTTGTAAGTCCATATAAATGTCATATCTACGTAGACTACTAACATACTAACATTTCTTCCATTTTTCTTTACACTTGATCAATATCATTCACTTTCATTTCTTGTTTTCCATCTTTGTCAGTATCGCTTTCACTATATTTCTTTGCTCCTCATTCGGCACCTTGTGGTTTTGTTGGATGAAACATCAATAATTTATCGTGAATGATCAAACGTCCATGGAAAAGGGCACCAGTTACAATATAATCATCTTTGACAAAGTCTTTGAGACACATCACAGCACATGAATCTTTCTCAGCATAAATATTAAAAACTTTTGCATCTGAAATATTGAAATTGACTGGGGGCTCATCGAGAATCTCTTTGATGTCAAAATTCAATGCAGTTTCTTTGGCACTTTGGTACATTCGATTAAATCTTGCAATCATGCCTAAAGGAAAGCAAATACAACAAGATAATAATAATAAGAAGAAAATTCGATGCAAATATCCTGTAATTGTAATTATAGTTATCGGAAAATTTATAGAGTATGGTACATGTTTTCAAAGTTCTGGACACAGTCAATCCAATTGTAGAGCAAAGAAAACCTCTCTTGTTATATTTTCTGAACACCTTAATTTTTAAAATTTTTTTTTGCTTTTCTGCATTCAAAAATGTAATTTTGCTTTTTCGAAACGAAATAGAGGAAACAAAAATTTTAAGAAAGTGCTAAATGATATTACATCTTCCACTTTTAAATGGTACAAAGCTTTCAATAATATAGTCCGACGAGAGATCATCATCTAAAACCCTCTCTGAGGTATTTTCAACTCGTAACTACAATAGCATAAAATTACTTGAGGTCTGATGATTGCGTTTGAAAGTGCGAAGATTCTCAGCTTCAAATCTAGAAATTAGAGAAAGAGGCAAGAGAGGCCAGACAAGGTAGGACAAAAAAGGATTATGGGGGCGTTTAAAAAAAGCTTGATGGAAGGAACCTGTGGGACAGAAAGAGAGAGGTAAGAGAGAAAGAATCTTCAAGAAAAAACAGAGATATTAAGACACAGAGAGAACAGCAAGATAAACAAGGATAAAATGATAAATATATAGACAGACCGATACATAGATAGGTAGATAGATAGATTGATAGGTAGATAGATAGATGGATAGATACATACATACATACATACATACATACATACAAACATATATACATACATACATACATACATACCTACATACATACAATCATACATACATAAATAGATGGTTAGATAGATTGATGGAAAGAGAAAGAAAGATGCAGACAGAGAGATGCAAAGGTATAGATGTAAGAAGATATAGAGTAAGATACAGGATAACGACTGAGCTTTTAAGCAGTAGTTTCTGTATGCTATAATAAATTATAAAATTTGATGTAAAATACTTACTGAAATCCACCTTGTGAAGATCACCATATTCAGCTAGTTTCTTAAAGGATGTGATGGTACTGACAGAAATACACTCATTGC
Source organism: Morbakka virulenta (assembly GCA_003991215.1). Classification (NCBI taxonomy): domain Eukaryota; kingdom Metazoa; phylum Cnidaria; class Cubozoa; order Carybdeida; family Carukiidae; genus Morbakka; species Morbakka virulenta. The sequence continues at coordinate 2,301,164 of RDPX01000003.1, forward strand.
ACAACTTACTTAGATCTTCAGCTGAAAGTCAAATAAGACAACTAATTAATTAATTTTTTTAAACGTATGAGAGGCAAAGTTAAAACGAATGTAAACGAAGAGCGTAAGAAACGATGAATGCAGGCAGATCATTTTTTTAATGGTTCCAAATAGTGAGACCATATAGTGTAAAAATGTTCTGTATGCTGGTACCGATTAAAGTTAACACACAAAATACACCCCACCTTCCCTGGATCATGAGGTTATATTCATCACTATCTACCTAAATACACAACAGCACGTAGCTTTGTACGAAGTTGATAAGTGGTGTAAAATACAAATAAAATCTGTAAACATCACTACGACTGTCAATTTTGTTGATCAGTTCGATGTTTAACCTTGTAATGATATATTCTATCAGCTTCATTTCTGTATCTTTTGAAAATTCAGTCCAATTACTAGATATTGTTTACGTCCATCGCGAACCCATGTATCTGCGTACTAATAATATTAATATATTACTTCTACGTAACATTTTGTAACACCCAGCTATTTGAATATGAAACTAAGGATTTTTAATTATTGTTGTAAAATTTTATTGACTATTTCCGGCCTTCTCATTAAAAATGCTAAGTTCTATTTTTCGCCAGAACATCCAAACGAAATTGGCACCACGAACAATTCCTTAATACATGTACACTTAACATTTAATAGTAGCTAACAACAACATCCTTCCGTACCTTTCAGTCATACTTGGCTATAGAACTAATAACGCTATGTGACATATTGCATACTTTGATAAAATTTAGAAACGAAATAGTAGCATTCCTTACCTTTGGAAATCGATCTTCTCCTCCTTCTCCATCTGTAACTAAATTTTAATCCAACACCATAGTTGCCTGTTGAATCATAGAATCCTTCGGTTCCAAATGATCCTCCATCTTTAGGAAAGTCGTAGCTTATGCCCCCTCGAACGTTCCACCCACCTCCTGAATTGCCATAACCAATATCACCCTTCCATTGGGCACTTGCATAGGCAATGATACTAGCAATCAGAAAAAGCTGTAAATATGTACCCATTCTAGAATGATTCAGCAGAATGCTAATTGTTGTTTAATAGTAATGTTTAATATTAGGTTGAGTCCAAAGTGTCTTTTTTACATGGGCTGTGAGCTTCCCTATATATTCTCTTCATTTTCTTCCTATCCAAACTGATATGACTGATGTGGTAATGGACGCAAATTAGTAGTTTTGCGTAACCTTCCGTGTTCTTTTTGTTTCAACATTTTTGCACAACATGTGTTATCAAGTGTCACGACTCGGAATAGAATATTTTGGAATGTTCTTTAATGAATCATATTAGCATATTGTTACACTTTATTTTAGGGGCACTTGTTTACGGATGTAGGTGAGTAATCAGTTAATCAGTAAATCTCCTTCACATACGTAGAAGTAAAACGAGACGTTCTGTTGTCTTCCTAAAAGTTTATTCCAAATAGACCATAGATTATACATGAAAAGAAATGTCATAAAAAAGATAATGATTGCGTCTGCTCTAGTAACCCTGGTGGTTTCACACCGTGATATTCAGATCAAATTTGTGATCTGAACAGCCTCTGATGTAATAGAGTAGTTTCTTATTTTCATGTTCTTATGTTATATAATAAGTCTCGCTGATAGAAAAAAATACAGCAAGGTTCCTACAGCTTGTATCAAACTTTGTCTAAATTATTATTCTACACTGAACATGTTAAAAATGTAGGATGTATATGGCAATTGTGGGTAATTGGGTGGGCGAAGGTTTCTGTTTATTGTCCAAGACTCTTCTTATGGAGCCTGGTTTATTCTTAGTAATTGATTTAATGCAACGTCTGGCACATTTTGGATTCAGGCGCTTGCTTTTGGGAAGTAGTTTTAACAAGTAACATAAAGACCTTTCTGATGGAAGTCCCTCCTGGAACGCAGTTGGTAACTTTTCTAATTTGTCTTGTAATTAATCTACGTGCTTCATCTAAGCTCATTTCCTAGAGGAGCAAAATAGTGACTATACTTAAAATTTAGCCACAGTTTCAATTCGTAAAAACTAATTTCTAATCGATTGTCAACAGAACTGGGTTCAAATGTAAAATAAAAAAACCTGTTCTTTTTCTGAAAATCATCCTCTCAACAGTGTTTCCGTCAACTTTTGTGATTGTGGAAAGTAAGGCAATTACCACTACCTCAGAAAAGGTTTGAACTTGACAAATATTTTCATTAGATTAATTGCCTGATGATGAGACAAGTATCTTCCAGAACGTATCTTTGCCTAAATCATCACGTCCAAACCATAATGAAATGTATCTGATTATCATAACTTGTGCTCGACTGACCAACAGGAGCATAGCCATGCAGATAAACTTCCTGACCGCTCTCTTCCAATCACTTTTTACTGTCATTTTCGTACTGTTTTTTGTGTTGGTATTCACCCTCCCCTTTTTTTCACTGTATCATTAGCATGCATAATTTTTAAAAATGTGGATCGCAAAATTCTGCTAAAGAGAAATACATGATAGGGGAAAAAATCAGGCTGACTTTCGGTCGAGTAAGATTATTAGTCCAGGGAAATGTTGGTCACCACTTAACTTTTCCCGACTTACTTTGAGCATAAAAACAAAGTAAAAGCCATTAATTCACATTAATTGATATTTCCATTCTTATTTCATTTAGTCAAATACAATTTATTGAGGTCAAATGTAGTCGAAAAAAGTATTAAGAAACGGAAAATAACAGTCATCAGTAAAAATGGGTCACTTCCATGTTTTTTCTTTGTAAAGTACTTCCTATTTTTCAAATTATGCAAATTAAAAAAAATATATAAAGATGCTAACTTTCTCTGTAATTATTGTCTTTCCATGTGTTGGAAGTAGTATGGTTTTGAAAATCTCTACCCCTTAAGATTTTTAACCTCTCAGTTAGTGCTACCAAGTACCATTGCTAGCTCAAAGAACGATTAAGCAAGTCTGGTTGGCACCTTATCAATATAAGTTTTTGGTATTAAACATACATTTTCTTCCCCTGATTCTTCTTTGTGCCAAACAACGAATGCAAGGTTTCACAAAAAACCTTGGTGTTTCAGAATGAACAACAAGTCATTAGATGTTCAAAAGTAATATATTATGAAGCAGGGTGTGTTTGACAAACTTTTCAAGTAAAGTACCTCAAATCTTCATTTACTAGCAGAATAAAGTAGATGAGCATTCTTTGTAATCATTAAGTGTATCATTAAATTTTATTAAAACTCTCGAAGTATGGAAACTTGTCTACCGATTCCAATGTGGCTTGGTTAAGAATTACTAGTTGATATGAGTTGAGGCCGATGCAAAGGATTTTGATTTTAGCTTGATTAATCCTTAGCCTAATTTTTGTCTCTTATTTTGAAGTTTGAATGAAATTTCTTGACTTGTTTTAACATTGCCTGCAATAAAGGAAATGTCATCCGCAAAGTCTAGATCTGTCAGCTGTTATCTGTTACTGTCAGGTATTCCCAACTCTGAATAGATATGGATCGTCGAATACCAAAGTCTACTGGTATGATAAACAAAAATGGCAGGATACATCTCTGTTTCACTCCTAATATGATATCAAACTCCTTTGATCTTCCTGAGGCGGTGTTCACGCAGCATATTTGTCTAGTGTAGAGAGCTTTCACTAGTTCGGTGTATTTTTCTGAGATATTTTAATGTACTAGCATACTGATGGCCTGTGAATGCTATCAAAGGCCTTCTAGAAATTCATGAAATTGATTTTCAATTTCTTTTGAAATCCCAGGCTTTGTTCGATTATGTTTCGTAAGGCGAATATTTGTTCTCTGCAACATCTTCTCTCTCTCTTTCTGATACCTGCCTGTTTCTCTCTCAGGGTATTGTCTCCTGCTGTTTGGTACATCTTAAAAAGTACCTTGTTGAATACTTTCCTCGGTACTGACGGATTTGAGACAGATTCCCCTTGTCAAATCTTGTTTAAAAGAGTTTCTAGTTTTGTAAGGATGGTTTCTCCTCCTTGTTTCAGTGGTTTGTTGCTGAATGTGTTAATCGTGAAGCCATGTCTACCTGTCAGTTCTCTCATAAACTTGTAGAGTGCACAGTTGTTGTTACATTGTGCTGCTTTCTGAGCTTCGGTGCTCTTCCTATTAACCCAAGCTTGCTTGTCCTTCAAGGTCTTTTTGCTTTAATTTTGCGGCTTTTGTCAGTGAGATCCCAGGTTTCATCATATATCCACTGCTGGCTGGTTTTTTCCTCTTCTAAAACCTATTATTTCTTTTGCATTCTTCTTTACTGCATCCCTGAATTGTTTCCATTTCTCTTCCATCTCCGAGTCTCCCTTTAGTAGGACAAACTTGATTGCAAGTATTTCCAGAACACTAATTCGAAATGCCAAGTCATTAGTTTTTCTTAGTCATTTTCTCAGCACCAAATTTCTGTGTTTTATCTTTTCAGGTTTTTTCCGATTGAGCTCTACTTTTCCTATCACCAAATGATGATCTGAGAAGACATTTGCACCCCTGAAGACCCGGACATCCATCAGTGATGATTCTTAACTTCTACTGATGCAGTTGTGATCGATTTTGCCATCTGGTGACTTTCAGTGAACATGTGAATGAGGTTATGATAAAAGTAGGTACTGCCTGTTAGCAAGTCGTTGTTGTTGCAGAACCCAATGAGTTATTTCCCGTTGTCGTTGGAATGTTCTGCACTTTCAAGACTCCAGTGTTGTTTTCCACTCCTGTGAGCCCCCCCCCCCCCTCTTTGCATTCTAATTGCCGGAGACTGTCTTGATGTCATGTGATGGAAGATTTTCTATACGGTCTTGTAGCAAACTATATATATCATTTTTATCCTCTTCTGAAGCTGCTTCTGTGGGAGCATATATTTGTACAACAGATATATTTGTGTGTCGGCATTCTTCCCTGGGTGTTATGATTCTGCCGAATATTGGTTCCCAGTTTATGACATTATTTGAAGCTGTTTGCTTCAAATTACTTCCGACACCTCTCCTGCGCTGGGCTTCTAGTCCGGTGTATCTGGGCCAGGGTACAGTATGTGACACTATCGGATGAAAAGCATCCTTGGCCTGTCTATCTTGTTCCACTTACGTCTAAGATTTCCAGCTGGTACCCAAAGCAAGATCATTAATCTAAGGAAGAAGAGTTAAACCAAGAATAAAACTGGGGAATGTCAGCATCAATAAAATAGTCATCCAATATAATTCTATTCAGTGTGCCAATTACCATCTGATAGAAATAAATGAAAGACAAAAAAGACCCTTAAGGAGTTATAAAGCAAGCTTGTGTGCCTCACCTTATGAAAAGTTTTGTAAATATCCAGAGCAATAGCACATAATTTACCAAACATATCCATAAATTTATAGATAACTTCTGTGATAATAATCAAAAAACAACAGTGGAAGGAAATCCTCTAAATCTGTACTGAATATCAACAAAAAATCCTAGATTCTGCAAGAACTCTGCCTGTGTTTTGTTGATAAGTTCTTTAAAGGCTTTAATATGAACACGAAGAAGACTAACAATTCAATATTTGTTAAGATCAGATAAATATCCTGCATTTCGTAAAACCGGGAAAACATCAGAACCTTTCCAGTAATACTGAATACAAGACTTCTTTAGTTAAAGATTAGACACCAAGGAAGGAAGGCCAGAAGCACGCACGCTCTTTCAAAGAAATACAGAAATCAAATCTGTCTAAAATTGATCAAGTTCATGAATAACCTTTGCAATTAATCTTAGGTTTATAATGAAAAATTCTAAAACCTGAACAGTTTACGAAGGGAGCTCTGGTACGAAGTCTTACACTGTCTTAATAACTAAGCAAGAGTGAGCAGAGACAGACTGGAAAAATAGGTAGCACGTGTCCCACTGAAAAAACAATCTAAAGCATATGAAAGGCTTTTCTTTAGATTCAAATTCTTGTACTCTAAAAGCTGGAAGATCCTTTCTAGCGTAGACAGCAAAAGACCGTAAAGATGCGTGGTATCGTTTAGTCAAGACAAAACAAAATAGTATTCAACATGAAGATCCCTATTAATAAATTACTTTCAGAAAAACAGGGGTATCTCTGACATTTTTAAAAGCTAAGCAGTTGGTATTTTCTGAAGCTAACAAGTTTTTCTGGATCTGTGTAGAGTCAGTATTCTTAAATTGCTTAAAAAATCAGTTATTGACATTGGATGCTAACAAGGGTATTTTGCTCTGGATATGCTGCATCGTAATCAGCTTAATACGACTTTGTTGTAAATCAACGGAAGGAGTCTAACTTCACCGTAAATTTAGTTTTTGTAAAGAAAATGTCATGGAAAAGAAACAATGATAACATTTTTATTAATATTTCTTAAAAATTAGTCATTGGATATTTACAGACCTAATTGGCACTACCAAGTATCTCCATTTGGATTCAAAGTCGATGACAACTAATTGAATGGTTCAACTAATTCTAAATGATTGCTTTACAAAGAATACTTAAAATTGTTTCAAAATACTTCAAATCCGACTTAACCCATCCACATGTTTTGGGAGTAGCAGAGAAACTTGTGTTTATTTCATTTTTGGGTTTGAAACCTCTATTTCCAAAACGGGCTCTCATGACTCCCCTTTCTGCAAAATTTGAAAGCATTTTGACACCAAATTTAACTTTTCCTATGCTGTTTTGTCCAATTTGATTTTAATTATAGGTTTCTACCTTGCATAGAAGCCAGAGATATCCAATGATGCCTTTTTTCAGCCTTGCTCTGCCCCCTCCTACCAGCATTCATATCAAAAAATAACTTGGCACTTGTTCACCACAGAGTTTTAAAGTATCTTAAGACGGACTTTGAGACCTTCACATTGCCTGTTTGGACTTTTTTTAATTGTTAGCTACTTTCTTTGATAATGGACCCACATGAAGCTCTTTTCAACCTTTCTTGCGAATACATAAAATTGTTGAGTTGTATTGCGATTATGACTTTCTAATAAATTGCTTGTTTAATACGCCCTTTATATAACTCACGACTTCCTAACAGAAAAGTTTGGAGAGTAACTCAATTTTTCTGAGTTGGTATGCAAAATATTTACTTTCGAATTAGATATTGTTGCCACGTACTCATCATCTTAACGAAAGCCTGTGAGAGGGAGGTCCAGCAGGCGCATTGTTTCGGGGCCGGAGACCTACTGAGAGAGACTGAAGAACTATTTGAATTTCTTTATGGTATTCCAGGTTTTCTAGTTGAGTGCTTGTTACTACAAGCACTCACCTAAAAGACAATAAAGTTTTTTAGCCTCTTTGTTAGATCTGACTGGTACTTTTTAGGATTCGTGAAGTCTACCTACAGTCATAGCTTCTGTATTCTGTTTGAATAAGTGTTTAAGTGTGCACTAAATTGTTAAATGCTACCCTCGTGGTTTGGTAGGTAGTATGATGAATTTTTATGTGAATTGCTATCAGCCAACTTTCAAGATATGATAGATTGATCATCATTAACAGTAAATACTTTTGTTGAACTTGAACATTTACTTTATCTACTTTAATTTAAGACATATTCACTATTACTGTTGCACTCTGTCTGATGAGCTGAATTTTCCTTTACGTCTTTCAATTTCAAACATTTACAAGAATTTTTCCTTCAGTGTTTAACTCAGACAAATAGTGTACAAATTTTATTTTTTTATTTCTTTTTCCCCCTTAATCACTTATATTCTTTCTCATTCCCTTCTCTCTCTCTCTCTCTCTCTCTCTCTCTCTCTCTCTCTCTCTCTCTCTCTCTCTCTCTCTCTCTCTCTCTTTCCTCTCCCCTCTCTCNTCTCTGTCTGTCTCTCTCTCTCTCTCTCTCTCTCTCTCTCTCTCTCTCTCTCTCTCTCTCTCTCCCTCTCTCTCTCTCTCTCTCTCTTCTCTCTCCCTCTCTCTCTCTCCCTCTCTCTCTCCCTCTCTCTCCCTCCTTCTCTCAGTATTTGGTATTTTTATTTAGGATTGATAAAATTATTACGGTGTTTGTGCACACATATACATACACGCATATACACACATACATAAATACATATATGAAACACACGCATGCATACATACAACTTCAAACATTGTCCGTCTTTGTTTCATTCTTTTTACAGTAAAGATCCATCGAGAATGTATCCTTGTAAATCAGAATGGCAGAAAAGACAAGAAAGGAATGCAAGAGAGGCAAGGAAGAAAATAGGGTAGGCTATGCACACCTACAATTCCGCCATGGCCTGTTCCAAGCCAGGTTGAGAACAGAGGAGGGTTGAGCGTGAGGCCCGTAACCTCACCCGATAAAAACTTCCGAACTACAAAAACAGCAAGAGGTGACCAATCCGGTCAAAATCCAAGGCGTCGAGCAAGAGTGGGAACATATATAGGGACAGTTCAAACGACCTCTTCGCCTGCAGTGTTTCTTGATGAATCTATGACGAGTATGGAGCAAAGCTGCGAGGAACTTTATACCCCGAACTCCCATGTCTTATTCGCCAAACACCAAACAAAGATTGAAACATGGAACGCAAGGACCATGTATGACACTGGAAAGTTAGCGCAGGTAATACGTGAAATGTAGAACTACGGACCATTAGTGTTGGAATTGAGTGAGATCAGATGGACAGGGCAAGGCAGACTGTCAAGCGAAGAAGTCACGTTGTTGTACTCCGGGGATGAAGAAGAACACGTGAAAGGGGTAGGACTTGTCCTTGATAAGGAAGCAACGGCCGCATTAATTTGATGGAACTCGGTATCAGACAGAATTATTACAATCAGACTGCATACAAAATATGCCAAAACTTCAATAGTTCAAGTTTATGCACCAACGGAGGTAGCTGATCAGGAAAGCAAAGACGAATTCTGCACTCAGCTACAGAAGACCATGGACAATCTGCCGAGTCATGATGAAAAAATAGTAACGCGTGTCTGGAATGCACAATTCGGGCCAGGTAGAGGAGGATTACCAAGTATAGTAGGACCTTTTGGATCAGCTACCAGCACCAATGATAACGGAGAGAGAATTATAGAGTTCTGCAACGAAAACAATTTGAGAATTGGCATCACTTTCTCCAATCATACGTCTATTCATAAATGGACACGGTGATCACCAGGCAATGCCAAATCAAATGAAATATACTACATTTGCCTGAGTGTCAGATGGGGTACGTCTCTCCACGATGTGAGAGCGTTCTAAGAGCATATGTTTTCTCAGACCACCATCTTCTGGGTGGAAAAATCAGGATTAAGTTGAAGCGACTGAAGAAACAGGAAAGACCAAAGACCTTCGCAACAGAGAAGCTTCTAAACCCCGATGTGGTAGAGAGATTCCAGGAAGATCTATTAAACAGATTTGCCATCTTTCAGAGGGATGCAGACATTTCAGCGAAATGGACATCCTTCAAAGAAGCTATCACTGGAAGTGCTACAGAGGTATAAAAGAGGTATAAAAAAGTAGCAATTGGTTTCACATGGATCCTGGAAGCTGATAGATAAGCGGCCTGATGAAAAAACAGCAAGGGATCAATCAAGAACAAGAGAACAGTCTAGAATCGCTCAGGAGAAATACAAAGAGATGGACAAAGCAGTAAAAAAGGATGCAGGAAGGACAAAAAGGAATGGTTTGAAAGAATAAAAAAGAAGCACGAGAAGCAGCAGAGCAAAATGATACAGGTGAATTATTCAAAATAGCCAAGCAATTAGTGGAGAAGAGCAACTCACCAAATACGCCAGTGCGAGACAAAATTGGAAAGGTGTTGGCTACTGAGGCTGAACAAAATGCAAGGTGGGCAGAACACTTCAAAGAAGTTCTAAACCAACCAGCTCCGATCAACCAAAATGACTGGCATAGCATGCTAAACTTCAAACTTCAAGTAGATTTGGGATCTATCACAAGAGAGGAGATTACAAATGCGATCAAAAAGATTAAAAACAACAAAGCTGCTGGTTTAGATGCAATAAGCGGCGAGCTGTTAAAAGCAGGTGGGGAGGCCCTTGACAGTGTACTTCTTGAGCTTTTTTACCAGACTTGGACAGAAGAGACGGTTTCGGAGAAATGGGATAGAGGATTATATGTCAAGCTGCCAGAGAAAGGTGATCTGTCAAACTGTAACAACTGAAGGGGCATTACTCTCTTATGCGTGACAGGAAAAGTCTTCAGCAGAAAATTATTGAAACGACTCCTCGATGAAATAGACCATAGGTTGCGCGAAAAACAAGCAGGATTCAGGGAAGGCAGGTCATGTTGTGAACAAATATTTGTACTGAGAAACTTGGTTGAGCAGAACCTAGAGTTCAACTCACCACTGGTGCTGAACTTCGTTGACGTTCGGAAAGCTTTTTGACAGTGTTCATGGGGATCACCCCCCCCCCAGAAGATCATGGAATTTTATGGAATTCCAGAGACGTGTATCAAGATAACAAAGTGAATGTATAGTCACCCCACCTGTGGCGTTAGAACAACTACAGGGACAACTAAAGAGTTCGAACTGCTGTCTGGCGTCAGACAAGGCTGCAAAATGTCGCCGTTCCTCTTTATCTCATGCATCGACTTCGTTATGAAAAGAGCGATGGCTGGAGACAAACATGGAATAACCTGAGGAAATAACAGCAAGTTAACTAACTGATTTCGACTCTGCTGATGGTATTGCACTAGTGTGTAAAGACAGTGAAATCTGTCAACAAATGACAAACAGGCTATAACATGAAAGTGCAAAGGTTGGGCTGACCATCAATGAACAAAAGAGCAAAGTAATGGTCATAAAGGAGAACAGACGCCAAATGATATTAGTCGACGAGAACCAACTAGAGATGTTGGAGAAATTCCCATACCTCGGCAGTACGATATCAAATACTGGAGAAGTGGACACAGACATGGAAAACCGCCTTGATCAAGCCAGTGCAGCCTTCAGGTCAATGACAAACATATGGAGATCAAATCAGATCAGCCTTAGAATAAAGATTACTTTGTACACAGCGATAGTCGTCTCCACAGCGTAATATGCCAGTGAAACGTGGAAGAACACAAAAGGAATCTGGAACAAATTGGATAGCTTTTATCAAAGAAATTTGAGAAGGGTTCTTGAAACTACATGGCGAGAGGTTGCCTACAGAGCGTCTCGCACACCATGCAATATCTTGGAGACTAATATCAGGAAACAAAAGACGGGGCAGGCCAGTGAAAACATGGCAAGCAACTTTTAAGGAAGACAGAGAGAAACGGGCTGTGCAAACGCATGACACTCAAGCCTTTTCCAGAGACCTAACGCGTTGGCGTCATCTTGCTGTCCGATGCCCCACCCAGGACAGGAAGTCTAAGGTAAGGATGCACACCTGTGTACAACTTTCCAGACTGGGCTGTTGGAGCCTAGTACAAGTCTGGCAAAAGACTCTCCAAAACTTTCAGTAGCGAGAGAATTAGAATGATGATCTTTTTCAAAGTAAGAATTCTGAGTCAATTATTGGTTTTGTTATTGGATGCAGCATAGATGAAGCTCCTACTTAAGCAGAAATAGAAAAAAGTATGACCATAGGTCACATTCCATTACCTAAACAACTTGTAAATGATCTGAACAAACAAGCTTTTCCAGAAATAACTTTGAAATTCCGTGGTGGTATTGAAAAAATGCACGAGAGAGTTTTTTGTTTTGAGTCGAGTGAAAAAAAGCACTATATTGTTTGCCAAGACGACTGTTTTAGCACACCACAGGAATTTCATCTTCAAGTTCTGCACTACGATCTCCTGGAGGCTGGACAGCTGGTACAAATTGGCAAAAACCAGGAATTGGAGCCCGAAAACATGAGAAGAGCAAGAATAATGTATTATGTCACATAGCTTGAAGGGAGCTCAAAAGATGTCTTTTATCTAAAAAAGACTGTGTGAACCGCAAGAGAATCCCTCAACAATGGAGGCGATCGAAAATCATTGCTGTCCTCAAACCTGGAAAAGATCCAGACAACCCCAAGAGCTTTAGACCAATCTCCCTACTAAGAATTACATACAAACTATTTGAACGTATGATACTTGGAAGGATTAGCACCACCATTGATGAGAAACTCATCCCAGAACAGACAAGCTTTCGCCCAGGGCGTTTGTGCTTAACACAGCTCACGAACCTGACGCAGCAGGTTGAAGATGGTTACCAAGAAAACCTCATTACTGGAGCAACATTTGTCAATTTAACAGCTGCATACGACACTGTACAACATCAATGGCTCATACACAAAATTTGGACCATCACAAATGATGTGGACCTGTCTCATACAGTGCGAAGGATGCTGGAAAATAGACGGTTCTTCGTTGAACTTAATAGTGAAGCAGATGGCGCACTCAGCATAATGGCCTACCACAAGGAAGTGTTTTATCACCTCTCCTCTTTAAAATCTACACAAATGATTTACTATTACCACGTGAATGCCGGCGTTTCATCTATGCAGATGACACTTGTATAATAACTCAACAGCGGTGTCTTAACTAAGATCGAAAACACCCTCGAGGACGCCCTGAACCAGCTTACTGCTTATTACGAGTCCAACGACTTAAGCCAAACCCAGCTGAAACCAACGTTTATGCTTTTTACCTGAAAAATCAAGAGGGAAAACTCGCTCTCAATATTACATGGAACCAACAACCACTGGAGCACCATCCACAATCAAAATATTTGGGCGTCACTCTAGATCGAAGACTCTTTCAAATCACACTGCTCTAATGTTAAGGAAAAGATTGCCACAAGAAATAATCTCTTGTCCAAGTTGGCAACCTCCAAGTGAGCCAACCAATCAACACTGCGAACCACTGCTCTTGCATTATGCTTTTCAGTCGGCGAGTAAGCATGCTCCACCTGGGGAAGGTCAACACATGCTAGGCAAGTGAATATTTCACTCAATAACCTTTGTAGAATAATAACAGGGACAATACAATCCACACCAGTCCATACTCTGTATGCTCTGTCAGGCATAGCCCCACCACATGTGAGAAGGACATCCGCTTCTAATCGGTAACGGTTAATACAAATCACCGATGAGCGTCACCCGTTGCATAATCATGGTCCACCTCTAACTTGACTGACGTCAAGACATAGCTTCCTGTCTATACCAGATGAAAATATCTCATCTTGCCAATCTCAGCTAGAAACCATGTGGAAGGCACTATGGGATGAATCATCAAACTCGACAGCTTTTGAGAGCAGAGGTGTAGTACCCAAAGAACAAATTGCTACTGGCCACGATCTTGGCTGGTCAACGTGGCGCAGTCTAAACCGTCTACATACTGGTTCTGGTAGATGCAAATCTCTCATGAAACGAATGGGATTATCAACATCTGACAACTGCAGCTGTAACGCCACACAGACTATGGACCACCTCCTGCAATGTCCAGACGCCCCAAATTGCAACTTCGCTGACTTAGAGGAGCCCACATTTTCGCCAATATCATGTGCCCGCCACTGGATACGACGCTGTAGCCGAGACATCAAAACAAACAAAGGAACGAACGAACTAGAACGATTTTTTATGTTTGCTGATTGCAGCAGTAAGAAAAGGGAAGAGATTGCTCAATTACTTATGGTTACCTTTAAAGAGCATATCTTTCCTTCAAGCCACTGTAAGGCAATAGGATATAATAACACTGCCAACATGGCAGGAGAGTATAAAGACGCTCAAACACAAATACAAAAGCAGAATTTAGTTGCAATCTTTTCTCCTTATGACTGCCATACTCTCAATTTATGTAAAAACTATGATGCAGACTGTTTACCAGAAACAATCACATATTTTATGATTTTGATGCCTGAAAATTTTGATATTTTTTTGTGGAAATGCCCCACAATGAGTGAAACTGAACTAGAAAAAGATGAACATAAGTTAGCTTATTAATACCTTTCAGACGTTATTACTTATTTTGGAAAACCAGAGCTGAAACCTTTATAATTGCTATATTTGTTAATGGAATACCAATTGTATGAATAATTTTCAAATGTTTGTATTAGCCTGAGAATATTGTTGACAATTCAAGCTACAGTAAGTAGCATTTGTTAAAAGATCCTTCTATGGCTAAACTTATAAAAATTATTAAGGGTCTACCATATGACAAACTCGACTTGTTGACCTAGTAATTGTAAACATTGAGTATAGTATTGGCAGAAAAAGTTGATTTTGATACCATGAGTAGAAACTTTGCTCATAAGAAAACCAGAAAAGCACTTATCAAATAGTAAATTTCTTTTTCTAATTTTGTCCTTGATAAGATTATAGTATCTTATGTTGTCACATTACTTGAATACTGTATGCTTTAATATAATTAACAATAAATGAACACAAGTTTAATTCACACTAATAAGCCTTGATTTTTTTTATTTCAAAATAATTTTGCAAGTCTTAAGTGCCCTAATTGGTTTTGTACTGCCTTGAAATGTTTCTTTTGGAAGCCCTGGCTAAGATGGGAAATCCAAACGTTCGCTTCGGGTATCCCCTCCACCTTTATTAACAGGAAAGGAGAAGAGCTTATTGAGCTTATGTCTGAGTAAAACCTGCACACCATGGACACATGTTTTTTAATGACGTGAGCCGACATGGAACGTTGCAATATCCAAATGGAGTCAAAGCGCCTGGACTGTATCGTGATAAGAAAAAACTGGATTAAACAGCGTTAGAAATTGCAGACTTTACTCATCTTTTGACACATTCCTAGCAGACCGCTTAATTGTATCAGCACGTTTGCAACTGAGTCTCTGTGTCCCAAAAAAGTTCAGAAATTCTTTGAAGAAATTTAGGCTCTTTCAAAGAAAGGGTCTAAATTTCATAAAATGTTAAGATGATTTCATTTTCTATCGTTACAATCGAAAAAAACAAGGATCATAATATAACAGCATTGTGAAATTTCTTAACTTTACGTATCTGGGAAAAATTAGCCAGTTGAATCACTACACGAACAAAATGTGGAATTACAATGCCAGTGAAAGAGCTACAGAGAGTAGGAGTTGCTTTTGCAGGTTATTTCTAGGAACCCCTTAGCAAATTTCTCAGTTCCGTAAGATTTTTCAACAATGGCCTGGTAGCTCGTGCTTTTGGTAATGTCGTAGTTTTAACCATTCAGTATCATCAAGGAAACTGAACATGGCTATGTTTTAGCTTTCTTAGTATCTGAGCTAATGTCTGTGATTTGGACCTTCGTGTCTGTCTTCGAATAAGAAGTGATATATAAATTTTCACTTCACGTTGTTTTCAGCCAGCACAAAAAATGTAGGCATGTTGATTAGGACCGTCCTATTTCTGTCTGGTAGCATGTTTTCTACCCGCACCCTGCAGGACTGAAAAGAAGGTTTATCCATCTTCTGTCACAAGCAAATGTGGTTTTCGGCCGTTTTACTGACTTTTGAAGAAAAATTATGGCCAATCTCACTACGAATATATTAGTGTTCTACTGTTTTTTCTATTGTATGTTGATGAAACACAGACTCCGTACAGAGAGCATGTAAAATTTTCTGAAGTTTATTGACATGGGATGTCTTCAGAGCATTGCAACATCCGTTGTCAAGACTGCTTATCCAACATAGACATCTTGGAGTTGTGAAAAATAAGTATCCTTTTTAACAAAATATCAGCTGTGCTTGATCTGATAGAATATATGTATACCAAAGTTCCGTTTTCGTGATTACCTCAATGAAGGTAGCTGCTGCGTTGTGGCGCTTTCCGTTTGTCACTCTTTTCAGATCAGAGAAACCAGCAGTGCTGAGTGGCTTTTCATCCTAATGGACGGGGGAAGCCATACCACCCTATTGGGTAGAAGATAGTTTAAATAATATTTTCAGCTAGCTAACTTCTTTCTTTTGATGTAGTTTTAAAAAGAAAATCAGACGGTTGAAGTTTATATGAACGGGAGACAAATAGGAAACGGCTTCTCTGCTAAAGCTGGGGCTGATAATATTCGAGACTAGAAGTTTGGGAGATCTGCATTGTTAAGGAAATACAGAATAGCAAGGTCTTCGTCAGTACTAATTTTCCCTTAAATGAACTCTAAAGTTCTTTGTACATTTGTGATCAAGAGATTCGAATACCTTGACGACATGAGGATGGATGAGGAGATTATCAAGAAAATTCCAGCTTTCAAGTATCTGGGAACGCAAGTGAGCTCGACGTGGAGATAAACCATTGGATCCAATGTGGATGAAACCCCTGGAGAAAGCTGTTAGGTGTGCTGTGACACAAGAAGAATGTATGCTAGGCTGAAAGGAAAGGTGTACAAAACAGCTGTGGACCTAACAATGCTATGCAGCAGTGAAATCTGAGCAGTGAAGAAGGCACAGGAGAAGAAGATGAATGTTGCAAAGGCGATAATGTTACGCTGGATGTGTGGACTCACGAGAGGAGATAAAATNCGGTTGAAGTTTATATGAACGGGAGACAAATAGGAAACGGCTTCTCTGCTAAAGCTGGGGCTGATAATATTCGAGACTAGAAGTTTGGGAGATCTGCATTGTTAAGGAAATACAGAATAGCAAGGTCTTCGTCAGTACTAATTTTCCCTTAAATGAACTCTAAAGTTCTTTGTACATTTGTGATCAAGAGATTCGAATACCTTGACGACATGAGGATGGATGAGGAGATTATCAAGAAAATTCCAGCTTTCAAGTATCTGGGAACGCAAGTGAGCTCGACGTGGAGATAAACCATTGGATCCAACATGAAAATTGCAATGATTTTTGTATGTACAGTTCGAATTCTTTCTTCAGTAAAGACAAGTGCTGAAAGATCACTTTTTTGAGCTTTTCAGGGTTATCAAATCAATTTACGATTTAGAAATGAACGATATGCTTTCTCACTTTTGATCTTCGATACCGTATTGTTGGGGAGGGCATTATCGCTCAGTTTCTTTACTGCTTGTTTTCACAAATCAATGGTTAACAACGCTTTGGTACTCGGCAAGGTTCATCAAAAGAAGCTTTTTCTGTGGCATTAGGATTCTGTCACTTAATAACTGCCGTCTTATTCACTTATCCAGTTATTGATATTCTATATGATGCACTGCACAACGTGACTTCTAATCGATCATGTCGATTTTGCAAATGCTTTAACCTGGTGGCTTATCGCAATCGGCATGTGTTTTAACAGGCTATTTTTGTATTTTCGGTATTACATACTAAGAAGGTCAGAGTCAAGATGTCATCGATTATTATTGTATACAGTATATGTTTATTAATATCTTCAAATAAACCAGGCTGTTGTTATCCAATTTCCTTGCGCTTTATATAGAGCAGCATTTATTTTATGTCTCACACTATTTGGAATTGGTAATGGCTAGTCTACTACTATATATAGTGAAAACTTAATAAGTAATAATAAGAAACGTTCATCTACAATGGAGCATACACACGTAAAAAATGAAGAGCCAATTGCTAAACTAATTGTTGCAAAGAAAGTTCATTCTATTTTTTTGCGTTACAAATTTATTTATAAAATTTATTATTAAGTTTGGAAATAAGGTTAGCATACGTTAGTCTATTATGTCCCATTCACTTTTTTTAAAAATCTTAATCCTCTTTAGTGTTGAAAGATGTCGCTCTGCCTCAGTGGTTGGTGTGGTGAGTGCCAATTGAACTACTTTTGAAACTTTTTAGCACTTTTCTGTGAGATTAATTTTCAAGAAGAATAAATACAGATCTGTAACATTAGTTAAGCGTCTGAATGGTCCATTATTAAACAAAATCTTTAATTACGTTGGATTTCTTTCTTCGATAAGCACTCAATAGTTTGAGCAAGCAACTTTCAGCCTTTCGTTGGGGAACTAAGTATGAAAGTTGATGACAAATGAAGGTTTTATTTGCTTGGTGGGTTTTTCGTATTCAATGTTTGCAAATAACTTAATTGAGCACAAATCAAATCACGTGATTTCTTTGCAGCGGAGCTGATCTCTTCAAAGTGAAAAGATCTTAGGTGTATCTAGTACTCAGATACCAGGCTACAAACTCCATCTTTTCTTGCCTGAATAGCTTAAATGCATGTACTGACTGCACCAGGAATTTGTGCAATGCTAAAATTTTTAGACTGAAATATTAAAAGCAAAATATCGATGTAAGGAACGATTTGATGAAACAAATCAAGAAAAAATAGAAACATTGAAATCCAAGCGATCTTTTTAAGCCACTTGACTAACATATTGATGTTTTATAAACCACTATCGTTAGGTGTAGAAGAACAAAAGGTATTTAAACCTTTCATTTAAAAAATGCTCTTTATTTTTCAGGAGACTGAATGAGAAAGAGAATGATCGATTTTATGTTTTGTAATGCAAGGCATACCCTTCAATGAATCAAAATTGTTAACATCGAAAGCAACTTTCTTAGAAATTTTGTCAGGATTTCAAAAAATTAAAAATAATTGAACATGGGTGGATCAGAATGGTTTCTGTTTGCTCTTTGTACGGAAATAAGGATGACAATGTCACATCAGAGGAGCCGTGGCTTAATGGTTAGTGCACTGCACAGTAACCAAGAGTTCCGGGTTCGATTCCCCGAGCTGTCGAGGAGAATTTGGAACTTTGCGAAAAAGAAAAAAGCCATCGGTTGGCGTCAGGAAGGGCATCCGGCCAAGAAATTCCTCACTGACAAATCAAACTCCCTGTGAAGGGCACCGTCTGAGCCCCGACTGGTGGGGAAAAATGACGTTAAAACTAAAAAAAAAAAAGGTATTTTACAGTACAGACGGATCTCGAAATTAATGCGGAAAGGCCAGATATTATGGTATTGGGCAAAAATACAAATAAAACGATCATAATGGACATAGCTAACGAATTGACGTGAATAGAAGAAACCAGGAGCAGGAAAAAATAATAAAGAACCAAAATTTGGGCAGGTAAATAAAGGAATATGTGGAATGTATCAACAAAGGTCATCCAATAAGTCACCAATGCAATAGGCAGACTTGAACAGTTCCTGAAGAAAATAGATGTAACAACAAGTATCGAGTTAATCCAAAATCAACTCTGCTAGACATGGCGACTAACATCAGGCAGCTCTTTATATCTAGGGTAACTAATTATGACCCGGT
>RDPX01000003.1:2320520-2336308 GCA_003991215.1 Morbakka virulenta
TGCTGGGGGAAAATGACGTTAAAACTTAAAAAAAAAAAAAAAAAAAAAAATGTCACATCAGTTGTTGCATCGATGATTCACAGAATTAAGACTAAAAAATGCGGTAAACAGATTTTTAAAAAATCTCCATGAAATTTCTTGGTGATGCACTGCTCCATCTGCCCCACTTGATGCCTCGTCATCGTTCCGTCATCATCTCGTTCAGTATTTCAAGGGCAGTTATGATGATAAAACCAACAAGTTCTTTTCCAACGCCTTTTAAAATTACTCTCTGCTCTGCGATTTCGAGCTTGTAACCTCTTTTATTAGACGCTGTTTGTTGTCACAGGTGTAGCAAGAAGTGAGAAACATAATTGAATGCAGCTTCAAAGACTTTCTTTGTTACTCCTTAATGCCCTATTATTTGGCTTAATCCTAAAATTAGCTAGGCGTGGGAAGAAAACAATGTATGGGTACCAAAGAGCTTGAAAACTAAACACAGCGTAAGAAAATTTGATTTATGATCCCTTATTGGGTGCCTCACTTTCATTAATTCCCATGTCATTAATAACAAAAGGTTGCTTATCACTTAAGGTCAATAAATCTATTTTCTAATCCTTTCCTACTTTGCCTCTTTTGTAGAAAGCTAACCAACATCTACCCCATTTTTGGTAGGACTTCCAAATAATTAAATACCTTTGTGTTTTCATATTTTCTTGAATCGGTGAGATATATAAGTACGTTTTTATGCTAAGCTGACCTTATGTTAATAAAAAGGGCTACTATATTACTTGGTATCCAATTCAAACAGACTCAGGAAAAGCTGATCACCTACCTATACTGAGCAACTAGGTTTAAAAAAAGCTAGTGTCAGGGCTGATTTATTTTTTCCCACCCAGATTTATTATACTAGCTACATTGCTTACCTGATAAACAAAATACCTTGAATATTTAGGGGAATATACAGTTAAAAAAACTACCGTGCATACTTTACACTTTTATGACAGGGGGATGATGAAAAAGAGGCAGTAAAGTCTCACCCAGGATTGTTTAATCGACAGTTCATTATTGACCACCTGACCCTTTTTACAGAAAAGAAAATTCTGTGAGAGATAAAAGGTCGTATCTTATTTAAATGAACCTGTTATCAACAGGATAAGGTGTTTTTGACGCTAGTGGCTGCATCAGAAGAATTCTCTTATCTGTTGACTAGTAATTGAGCAACTAACTGTTTTTAAAGAATTTTTATGTTATCACTGTCTTACATCTGAATGTCTATTTGAGTTTTCTTTGGCCTTTTCTGTTCATTAACGATAAACATAGCAAATTAAATATACTTTAAGCTGAGGCTTTCGTGTTGCTGGGTTACGTAAGATGTCTTGATATACGCTCAGATATTTGCTAATTAATTTTGAATTACTTTACCCTATGTTTCGCATCATCAAATTTATTTATCCACGATGTTGTTCTAGCATTTTTTTTCTCGTTTACTTTCAGAGCAATATTCTCTGCATACGGTACTTTGTCAAGCTCCTGACAAAGCCTTTTACTTTATCCAAAGCAGTGTCTAGTATTATTAAAACATCCTAATAGAGGAAGTGCAACTATCGGACTTTTAAAAAATTTCTTTTGATTTGGTGAATTACAAAAAAACCCTCTTACTTGCCACCCAACCCCACCCCATCCCCCCAGCTACTCAAACTTCTAATTGTTTAAACTTCCCTGTTTTCCAAGCTAATTTTGCTAGACAACAAGGAAGAAATTCTAGTCATCCAAGTTTCAAAAATGAAGAAAACCGAACGAACTGCTCAGAAGTTTGAAATGTGGTATGATTTTTGTGGTTTGTTTTAATAATTTCACACATATATTTTCTTCAGCAAACACCAAGCAACATGTAGTTTATATTTCTTTCTTCTGTTTGTTATAACTTTAGTTGTCAGTAGCTCGAGTATTACAAAAATTGTTTATTTTTGCTCCCAGGAAGAGAAAAAACATCATGGAAAATGTTCTACAGTGACACCATTTGTATCTGATACACCTACAACATATTAAGTAACCTTGTTAAGACTCCATTTTAGGTGTTGAGACATGGAGTACCATGTTACCTGGGTAAAAAAATCAAATTCCTTGAAGAGTAGCTGCGTGATGAGTAAATATTTTCTATTCTAATATAATTTACAAGTCGCAATTTTAAGATCGGTAACTTCAAAATTATCATATTTGTCTGTGGTGTTCATTACACGTATTTTGTGTTGCCTAACCATACTTGTGTTTCTATGACATTTATGGAACAGATTAAGGCTTGCTATTGATGCAATTGCTGTGCTATAAGGTTGAATTGTTTCTTTTACTTTTCTTGTTGCAATATTAGTTTCGTCCATATACTGCTTTTGTGACCTTGTGTTCAGAAGTGTTTGACTTTTTTATGACTCCTGGTATGTTTTAAACAGCTGTTTTGGGCTTATGATTTTGCATGTGTGACTTGAAGCGGACAGGTTGATTCAGGAGAATCAAGCCACACTGTTTTTATACGCAGTTTCCGGAAAAACTTGCGCTACAGGTGTGACAGGGCAGTGGGTAGTTAATAATTTTTCAACACTTACAATCCCTACCTTGGATCGGTTTTTATTATATTTACTTCATAAACACCACACATCAAGTCTGTAAAATGGTCTTGGGAACAGTCTGGTAGGTGAAGAGTTACAGAACTTGCTGTGAGTAATGCCAAGAGAGACAATTTTATAGTTTGTATTGCGAAGTATGCAAAACTATGCTATTTTCAAATGTCAAAAATCTTGTGTTCGTATTAAAAGCAAAAAAAAACGTTGGGTGAATACTAAGATATCTATTAAATGTGTCCATAAACTGTACAAAAAATTCTGTGTTGAGAGAAGAAAGGTAACTTTGATGCTCTGATCATGCTCCTTCTGACGCGGGGAAACGTTTACAAGGGTCTGAGGATTAGCCGTTTTGAGAAAGAGGAAGGATCTCAATTTGCAGCTGGAGATTTTGATTGGGACTTATTTAAAATAGAAGAGAGAAAAATTGTTACGATTGACCAACATGGACATGACACCCAAATATCTCAGATGTTTACTGTACATCAGTCTTAATGGAGACTTTGTTGTGAGTCAAACCCTTTCTTCTACCGATGAGGAATTTATCAAAGTTTTCTAAAGAAAAAGACTAGCAATAAAGATGCAAGCGATGAGCTGAGAGAAACCTCTGAAAAATGTAAGGAGTAGTAGGTGCTAAAAGCTCAAGAGTCTAACTTAAATGATGTTTATTTGAGGAAAGAGGCCTCCCACAGAAACTGAAACGTCATTTGGCAATTAGTTATAAAAGTTTGCAGTTGCTTTAAAAGACAATTAACATTTCACAGTTTCTTCATTACTGATGTACAGTTGGACTTCTTAGCAAAACCATTTTCGTTTACTTTTTTCTGTTTAATTTGCTTAAAAGCCATCGTGACAAGTCATGTAACAAAACATTTAGACAAAATTGGAGTTACACCTATAGATTTAATAGCAAAAAGGCAAGTTTTTCCAGTGGTATTTTACGGCACTGCAGTTTCTGAAGCCATTGAAGACCAACATCCTCTTTCCTTGAGGGCTTTTACGAAAAAAAATTAATTGCTAAAGTTCTTTCATTTTGCTACTGTATTTTTCAGTATTTTTAGTACAAATCTATTCCTTCAGAAATTATTATTCCGAGCGACTACTATATTACATTCAAAATTAGTACATCTCCTATTGCCTGTGATGTATCTCAAATAAAACCTTCCGGCAACACTGCTAGCAACACTATGGCAATCAGTTTGAGCGAACAATTCAAAATTTAGGAGGAAATCAACACTTTCAAAAGCAGCTTTCGTTATTCTCTTTTCAAAACAGTTGGAGTTTTGTGATTGTGGTGCATAAAAATTCCTAAAATTGGACTCTGACAGGAAGGATAACAAATCTATATGCATGCTTCTCGCGAGGACACCTTTCATACCTGTTGGTGTAGACGTCTGTTTCTTACTAGTAATTAAAATACACATACATTCGAAAAAATACGAAGATAAACATTTGCAAAAGAAAACTACGGCAGGTGTTGATGTCAATTTACAGGGTCAACAAAATGGCTAATATTTTATGCACGGTTGGTCAACAAGTTCAATGTCACACCTCTGCCCTTATCTTTGGTATGCAGCTTAGTCACTTCAGCAGAAGGGGTATATTTGGTGCCCTCAATCATTATAGGCCAGTGGCTTAGTGAGGATAAGCCCAAGAGCATTTAAACAAGGTCACGGCAGTCCAGAAACGATTGAACAGTGGGATATAGGAAAGTTTCAAATTTTAAACACCATGGAAGTACACACACACACACACACACATATATATATATATATATATATACATACTACCTTTCTTAGTTACAAAATATAGCCTTCTTGACTATCTGTTCTTTATGTAAGTGTTAAAAAGAAGTCATAACGTTATGTAACATTTCAATGACTATGATTGAAGTAATAATCGAAATATCAGCCAAAGACAAACCGAAACAAAATACATTTTCATATTTTTATTTTCTTATTGAGGTTTATAATTGGGTTATTCGTGGTTTGTAATTGGACATTTGGGAAAAATGTTGACATAATAGCTACAAAAGATACAAGAGTTTACACGTACAGTACTAAGGACATTCTATTGATGATGTTTCCAAAGTACCAAATAGCTACCAAAATTAACACCAAATAGTAAATAATCTAAACAACGCAAAATAATCTGCACAAAAACATAGACAGCGCATAGAAAAAAATAGGAATGATGTTAAGTTGTAAAATATACAATTAAGAAGCGTATTTCAGAGAAACGTGCCGACAAAAGAAACGAGTACCCAAGATCCCAGCTTTGACAAAATGCTAGTCGACTTTTCTCAATGTAAACTTAAAGTCTATTTAAATATTATATAGTACTGAAATATGAAAAATGTGTAAAAATGTTAAAAACAAGTATGCATTTCAGTAAATTATTACAGAGATCGTAATCATAGGAATGGCTAAATGTAACGAGGCTTGTGTGGTGATGTTGTTTTAACGAGTAGGGCTGTAGGTTACGGTCATTCGAGTATTACTGCTAAATGGGAACAAGAATGTAACCTGAACCACCAAAAAGCAAGTGGGATGCAGTAAACAGTCTTACGTCCACCCTAAATACATATAACAAACCAGCTGATTACTGCTATACTACTACAGTGCTGCTAAATCTTTAACGATCCCCAAGAAATACTGTCGGGTAAAATCTCCAATGTCTCTGATGTCTTGGACGAACTACGCAAGGAAATTCTTCTGACCAATCTTCAATAGCAGCGTTTTCGGGATCGGAAGTACATACGTCGCTATCATTTTGTCGATATTCTGTATCTGTAAAATATCTTTTAATACTAAGTAACGCTTTCTCATTTGATATTACTGGTATCAGTCTGTTATGATGAGCAATTTTCTGTTCGGTTTGAGAATTCCCGATTTTGAAATTCGCTTTATTTGGAGGCTCCTTAAATATTTTCCATGGTTCATACCTTCTGCGGTGTAAGCTTCCATTTTTTTCCTGTTTTATTTTACTTCAATCCCAATTTTCGATCAGGCATTAAATTGTTACGTTGCAAACTGATGTTGTGCTAGAGGTGCAGCCTTTCTTTGCTAATTTCTAGTTCCTTCAAAATGTGATTAAATGCATTGTGTAGCAGTAGTACAAGGTCTTTCTCGCTTCTCGGCCTTGTAGCTAAGATCAAGTGTAGAGCTCTGGTCTCTCCTTGGTTGGGGCTTCGGCCATACAGCGCAACCGTGCAGAACAGGGGTCTCAAGATGCTTGAGCCTTGGCTGAAGACCAACCCAAGAGGAAGGGTTTTATCAGGGAGGGTGCTTGAGGGGCGATCTTGAGGGAAAATCTTGAATTTTATGGTGTCTTGCGTGCTTTCTGTCCCACTTTCTTGATCTGCTACTTCCCTTCGGGTCTTTCACAGATGGATATCTGTGAAAGACAAAAATGGACCCACTGTTTACCAGGGGTTCCATCAATGAAAGGCCCAGTTTTGGGCTTTTCTTGTATTAGGTTGGTATTATCTTGTAGTACCAGTTCCTGATACAGAAAGACACTTTGAAGTAGTAAAACTGTTCTTCTAAATACTGTATTATAAGGAATACATCCTGTGACCCTGTTTTCAATAGTACTGAGGGCAAATGCAACGCATGGTAAAAGCGACTTTTGTTTATCTTGTCTTGATCTTCAAAGTAGAATAACTCCATGTAGCATGTCTTTTAATGAGATAATACTTCTTTTACTAAAATCTGTTTCACTGATTATGATAAAAATAAGACCAACATTACGTGGNAACTACGGCAGGTGTTGATGTCAATTTACAGGGTCAACAAAATGGCTAATATTTTATGCACGGTTGGTCAACAAGTTCAATGTCACACCTCTGCCCTTATCTTTGGTATGCAGCTTAGTCACTTCAGCAGAAGGGGTATATTTGGTGCCCTCAATCATTATAGGCCAGTGGCTTAGTGAGGATAAGCCCAAGAGCATTTAAACAAGGTCACGGCAGTCCAGAAACGATTGAACAGTGGGATATAGGAAAGTTTCAAATTTTAAACACCATGGAAGTACACACACACACACACACACATATATATATATATATATATATACATACTACCTTTCTTAGTTACAAAATATAGCCTTCTTGACTATCTGTTCTTTATGTAAGTGTTAAAAAGAAGTCATAACGTTATGTAACATTTCAATGACTATGATTGAAGTAATAATCGAAATATCAGCCAAAGACAAACCGAAACAAAATACATTTTCATGTTTTTATTTTCTTATTGAGGTTTATAATTGGGTTATTCGTGGTTTGTAATTGGACATTTGGGAAAAATGTTGACATAATAGCTACAAAAGATACAAGAGTTTACACGTACAGTACTAAGGACATTCTATTGATGATGTTTCCAAAGTACCAAATAGCTACCAAAATTAACACCAAATAGTAAATAATCTAAACAACGCAAAATAATCTGCACAAAAACATAGACAGCGCATAGAAAAAAATAGGAATGATGTTAAGTTGTAAAATATACAATTAAGAAGCGTATTTCAGAGAAACGTGCCGACAAAAGAAACGAGTACCCAAGATCCCAGCTTTGACAAAATGCTAGTCGACTTTTCTCAATGTAAACTTAAAGTCTATTTAAATATTATATAGTACTGAAATATGAAAAATGTGTAAAAATGTTAAAAACAAGTATGCATTTCAGTAAATTATTACAGAGATCGTAATCATAGGAATGGCTAAATGTAACGAGGCTTGTGTGGTGATGTTGTTTTAACGAGTAGGGCTGTAGGTTACGGTCATTCGAGTATTACTGCTAAATGGGAACAAGAATGTAACCTGAACCACCAAAAAGCAAGTGGGATGCAGTAAACAGTCTTACGTCCACCCTAAATACATATAACAAACCAGCTGATTACTGCTATACTACTACAGTGCTGCTAAATCTTTAACGATCCCCAAGAAATACTGTCGGGTAAAATCTCCAATGTCTCTGATGTCTTGGACGAACTACGCAAGGAAATTCTTCTGACCAATCTTCAATAGCAGCGTTTTCGGGATCGGAAGTACATACGTCGCTATCATTTTGTCGATATTCTGTATCTGTAAAATATCTTTTAATACTAAGTAACGCTTTCTCATTTGATATTACTGGTATCAGTCTGTTATGATGAGCAATTTTCTGTTCGGTTTGAGAATTCCCGATTTTGAAATTCGCTTTATTTGGAGGCTCCTTAAATATTTTCCATGGTTCATACCTTCTGCGGTGTAAGCTTCCATTTTTTTCCTGTTTTATTTTACTTCAATCCCAATTTTCGATCAGGCATTAAATTGTTACGTTGCAAACTGATGTTGTGCTAGAGGTGCAGCCTTTCTTTGCTAATTTCTAGTTCCTTCAAAATGTGATTAAATGCATTGTGTAGCAGTAGTACAAGGTCTTTCTCGCTTCTCGGCCTTGTAGCTAAGATCAAGTGTAGAGCTCTGGTCTCTCCTTGGTTGGGGCTTCGGCCATACAGCGCAACCGTGCAGGACAGGGGTCTCAAGATGCTTGAGCCTTGGCTGAAGACCAACCCAAGAGGAAGGGTTTTATCAGGGAGGGTGCTTGAGGGGCGATCTTGAGGGAAAATCTTGAATTTTATGGTGTCTTGCGTGCTTTCTGTCCCACTTTCTTGATCTGCTACTTCCCTTCGGGTCTTTCACAGATGGATATCTGTGAAAGACAAAAATGGACCCACTGTTTACCAGGGGTTCCATCAATGAAAGGCCCAGTTTTGGGCTTTTCTTGTATTAGGTTGGTATTATCTTGTAGTACCAGTTCCTGATACAGAAAGACACTTTGAAGTAGTAAAACTGTTCTTCTAAATACTGTATTATAAGGAATACATCCTGTGACCCTGTTTTCAATAGTACTGAGGGCAAATGCAACGCATGGTAAAAGCGACTTTTGTTTATCTTGTCTTGATCTTCAAAGTAGAATAACTCCATGTAGCATGTCTTTTAATGAGATAATACTTCTTTTACTAAAATCTGTTTCACTGATTATGATAAAAATAAGACCAACATTACGTGGTCATTAACGTTTAAATCCTGATCGGTAATTAGAAAATGTACTATTCCTTGCACACAATTCTAAGATTAACGAATGCTTCACTGACCATGGTAGCTCCTTATCTTTGATGAAAATTGGTTGGATATGCTATACTTCGAATAACGTTGTTAATAAACAGCATCTATTGACATCATACATTTTTAAATACCTTTTTTTAACAGAATGATGGGGAATTTTAGCATGAATAGAAGGGTCAAATAATCCCGTTATTTGACATTTTTTCAATTTTAACTTTATCGTGCCATGCACGATGTGTCCTGAAAAGTTGAATTTACTGGTAAAGTATCTGTTATAATGCGGTCTTTTATGCTCTTTGATTAGAGTGGTTTCTTCGGAGTTGATGTAAATATCACTTTGTATTTATTTACGAGGGATACCAGTTGGGGCTTTTGGCCTTAAACAGCTTCTCGCAGAGAGAAATATTGTCATAAAATAAAGCCAAGCATTCCCATTTAGTAACTTTTTCTTGATAAAACGTTTTATACGTTAAAATTATATTTCAATATTTCTGATAAAAGTACATAACTCTGAGTTTCTTGCTCACGCATGTATCAGATGTACACATAAAAAACTAATAAAAATCTATGCATTTATACAAAATTGAGAAAGAAATTAAAAAGTCGTTAAAATTCTCAATGGTCTGGTGGGGCGGATTTGTAGTTCTTTATTTTAGCTTTATTTTAGGCTCTATTTTAGTAAATATTGAGCACTCTGCAAACTTATTTGTTCATCTGCTGGTGGGATGTAGAACGTTTTATAGAGAGGATGAAGTTTGCCAATCTATTTCCGTTTATTTACTAGTATGGATTCAGGTATCGTGTTTAGCATTGTTATTCAAAATATCTCTTGAAGGTTCTCGATAACCTCCAAATAGTAGCATACACCCCTGGCAGCCCAACAACTGGGTTTCGTTTGAAATCATTAGTAGATAACATCACTGGTGGATTACATCTATGAAAATTTCAAAAGATTCTGATTGACCTTCCATAGTAACTATATTCTTTATACGGGCTATTTCTTCGGAAACTTGCACAACAGGACTGAGTTATTTCTAAAATGGTTTAAATTCTTCAGCATCATGAAAATATGTGACATGCATGCAAAAAGTATGTTCAAATGATTTGAAATAAGTAAAACAAAACTTAGCTAATTATGTTTATTCTGCTCTAGGCTTATGAAGATTGAAATTCTGGCCTCTGTAGCATACCTCTTATTGTTCCTTTGATTTTGCAAAAGAAAAAGAGGAGTTCATAAGTCTAAATGCTGAAAATATTCGGAATTTCAGAAGTGTCATATATGGTTTGGTAACAACTGTGCCCTTTAATTTGGCTGAACCAACATTCATTCTTGGTGACCTATGGTGTAATATGGAGTTTGGAGGCTCACATTCAGCTGGTGAGGAGGAGATAGACCAAAAGGGAAGTGTAAAAGTAGCTAGTTATGGAAGTAAGTGCTTTTTGAGTGACTTCTATTTAGAGCTTCAAATCATTTCAAAATTGACAGAGAAAGTGTTAAAGTAGCTCGAGAGTTTGAATACTCAGACTTAAAGCTGACCGATGCTTCTTAAAGCCTGAGTGAAATTTACATGTAGTAAGGTTAACTTACAAAGCTTCTGCTTTGCAATATTTCACGACATAAACTACTTTTGGCGAAATATATCCAGTATGAACTACAGCTTGCTTGAAAAATTAGCTTAAGGATTTTCCCAACGTAGCCACGGAATGACATACAAAACAAAAACAACTTGTAGGTTTATCTGAGCTAACAGATAGCCAGTGAGACGTCCTTTTCAGAGAGAGTATTAATATTTTTGTAGTAAACATCATGTAACCGAACACCACCTGTTTTCAATTTTCTATGTTTTTACAAAGTTCTTCAAGACTTTTGAAGAAGGCACTTTGAAGTACATTTCCTTGGTTCAGGTTTCTATTTAAATATTTTCTTATCAGTTCACTCCACGCCAGTCTGTTTCTTTTAATATTCATTTTTTGTCTTTTCAGCTCTTGTAACGCACATCTTGCCATATTTTATTATTATGTAATTTTTTCTTCTTCTCTTTTGCAAAAAAGCTTTTGTTTTTACTGCAGTAGCGTTTTTTGCTAGCCTTTGCCTGTTTGAAACTACCTCAATAGCATTTTTTTAAAACATCGGAAAAGGCATCACTTAATTTTCAGCGGATTGAAAATTTTAAATACACAGTTTGATGAGGAGTCAATGTTACTGCGGAGTGGAATTTTCATCTTGTCACAACTCATATATGCTTTTTTTGAAGGAAATAGAAGGACTTCAAATCCCACTCCAGAAAACACTAGAATGAAAAAATAGAGCTGCTTTTACATAAACTCAGTTTCACTCTTCAGTTTGCAGAGGGATATGTTCCCGTATTTCTGCCACCAGAGTAAGGCACTCAAATAAGACAAGATGTTGAAGGGCCATGATACCACTAGTACCTGATGCCATGTCAATTTACAAGTCACAAGGGATTAAGAGAAAACATATAATTGTAAAGAAATACGAAAACAGAATATGAAAGTAGCCACGTTTGAAACAGAGAGGAAGAGAGTAATTAAATATGACATTAAAGAGCAGGAAAACAAAGAAACTGAAGTTGATTTCAGCCAAGCAAGCAAAAATGATGAGGGAGAAAAAATTAGGGTGTTTTAAAAACAAAAAACAAAGTATAAAATAGGAAACCCGAACATTGAAAAAGTAAATTGAAGAACAGAACCCAGAAGAATGAAGAGGAATGTCACTTGGATTAAACAGAATGTAGGATAAAGTAAAACGCTTGGAGTTCTTACTAAAAAAACTGTGCAATTTTGATTTCATATGTCTAGGAATACATAATGCCAAGTTATTTTGACAATTAAGTTCAAATCCTTTGTTCCAGCAATAGGTTATTATTATTATTATTATTATTATTGTTGTTGTTGTTGTTGTTATTTACAAAACCAATACAGGATAATACACCACATTTCTTCTTCTTCTCCTTTATGGCTGTTGTTCCCGCATTACAGGGTCACCCGCCCGGGTCTTCCTCCTCCAGGTTTCTCCTTCCTGGGCCTCTTCCTGATGAGCGCCGAAGTAACGCCACCTCCATAACGCCACCTGGTATTTCAATTCAACGCGGGATGATGGTGATTATTAGTATTAGTACTATTATTGGTTCTGAAATACTGTTAATGCCGAGATGGTCGAGGAAGTTGAGCGTCCGATACCTACAAAATATCTCAATGGCAGGCGTAAAATACAGCCTCTGGCAGTCCATGTCCAACTCCTGGCCTTCACGTGGCAGAACTGTTTAAAACTAACAGGAGAAGGGGCGACAGGCGAGTGTCTGGCGCCTTGAAATAACCAGAACTCCGGGTAGAACAAGCTCATTAACTTTCCCAGTAGTTGTTTTCGGAGAAGGAAAATCTCTGATTTTAAAGCCAGAGCAGACGGAGCTCTTTAGTTTGGGAAGACAGTCCGTCTAGTGGAAACTACACAAACAATTGTATGGGTAGATGATACTCTTTAGCCTTGAGTGGGAAATCATATAGTGGAGGTTACTCGATCAATTATACTCGCAACCCGAAGGTACCGTGCCGATATGGGTGAATGGCCGCTGCGTTATGAAGTCACCGATCGCGGAACCTGGTAGAAGTGGCGACACTGCCAGAATCAATTGCCTTGTCTAGAGAGCCAGGCAACTCTAGATTGACTTGTGGCCCGTACTTATTTTAAAAACGTTTTATGGGAGATATAGATCAAAATCAATTTCAACCAAATGACATTAATAACACCGAAGATGGAGCACTCCAGAGAAAAAACGTGGCTGGAAACAGAGCTGTCCCTAACGGAGAGGCCCAAACAAGACACCACTTGTCAACATATACTTATGATGAGAAGAAGTGGTTAGTCCGAGTCGCAGATGAAGAGAGAACTAGAGGTAAAAACGCTTGGAGTTCTTACTAAAAAAACTGTGCAATTTTGATTTCATATGTCTAGGAATACATAATGCCTAGTTATTTTGACAATTAAGTTCAAATCCTTTGTTCCAGCAATAAGTTATTATTATTATTATTGTTGTTGTTGTTGTTGTTGTTATTTACAAAACCAATACAGGATAATACACCACATTTCTTCTTCTTCTCCTTTATGGCTGTTGTTCCCGCATTACAGGGTCACCCGACCGGGTCTTCCTCCTCCAGGTTTCTCCTTCCTGGGCCTCTTCCTGATGAACGCCGAAGTAGCTCATATCCTCTTTCACATTATCTCTCCATCGCTTCTTTGGTCTTCCTCTCTGCCTTCTTCCTGTTACTATACTTTCCACAGCCACTTTTACTGGGTGTCCTTCTTCCCTCATCCTCACATGCCCGTACCATCTCATTCCTTTCTCCTGGACCTTCTCATTGATGTCACTCACTCCTAGTTTTCTCCTTATGTCAGTGCTTCTTTCTCTCTCCCTCTGTCTCACGCTTTTGATTCTTCTCAGCATCCTCATTTCAGTTGCTTCCAGTACACTCTCCTCCTTCTTTCCCATTGTCCACAACTTTGCACCATACAGAAGAGCAGGCCGTATTATGGTTATGTAAAGCTTTACCTTGAGTTTTCTAGGCATATTTCTGTCACTGATAACACCCGAGAGCTCTCTCCACTTGTTCCATGCTGCTGCCACTCTAGCTCTTATAGCCAACTGCGACCCACCCCTGGCATCTACAGTCATTCCAAAGTATTTGAACTCCTGAAGCCGCTTGAGCCTAGCATTGCTCTTGCCTTTGACGTTTAGTATCACACCCCTCCTGTAACTTGCCATGATGTCAGTCTTTTTGGTGTTTACCTTCAAACCCCTCTCTCCACCTCAATCTGCCACCTCAGCCAACTTCTCTGCAGTTCTTTCTCACTGTCTGCCAAGTCATCTGCAAACAGTAGCTCCCATGGCAGGCCTGTGCGGAAGTTCTCACTAATGACGTCCAGTACCACAATAAAGAGAAAGGGGCTAAGTCCAGACCTTTTTGCAGACAGACTCTGATAATAAACTCGTCAGTTATGCCACATTCTGTTTTCACGACTGTCGTTGCTCTTCGATATGTGGTTTCCACCATCCTTATAAGCTTCTCTGGCACTTTTCGCTGTCTGAGGCACCAGTATACCAGATCTCTAGGGATACCACTAGTAAGTATATAAAATAGATACACTGTCGTGTCACCTATGTAGTCTTATATATAAAAAAGTATTGTATGAAAAAAGTAAAATCAGTAAAAACAAGTTCGTATCGGTTTGGAAGATGTTGTTTTGTCTGTAAAATTTGTTGCGTTCGTCAAATCTCCTTGTTCTTTTCGCTTTTATTTGCATTTTTTGCTTTAGTTCTTCTTTGATGCCTGGAATGTCATCAACGTTTTTCATCCTTATACTTTCTGGTAACTTTTCTGATTTCTCTTTTTTCCGCTTGTGGTTTCTTTCCTTTTAAGTTAGTATGGATAAATCACTTCTCGTTGTATTAATCTCCATTTCATGACGAAGTTTCCACTTTGGTTTTTCACATTGATTTGGTCTTCTGGCTCTTCAAGGCTCAACTCCAAGTTTAGCCTCAGTGGTATTTGCACACCTATGTAAGATGGTGTTTAGACCATTCACATCTAATTCAATATCATCACAAACTTCTTTTATAAGTAAGTTTGCCATATTCAATTATTTCTCCTGTGCCTTTTTCACTTTTATCTTTGTCAGACTTGCACGTCTGTTCATGCTGATGGGTTTAATTTTTTCAGCATTTTCAATAATTTCATTTTCAAAAGAATTTAGCTGACTATCATCTATTTCTTTGTCACTCTTGCGACTCGTTTCTATTAGAAGGTTACATTTGGCTTTGCCAATAATACTCGGGGAAATCCTGATAGCATTATCATCGATAGTATCCTATCTTACATTTTAGGTTCTTTCTCTTATTTCACCGACAATCTCACCCTTAGAACCTTCATTAAATGGTATGCAATCCAGAGCTTCATAGTACCACCACCCCAGCGTCTACCTCCATAACGCCACCTGGTATTTCAATTCCACGCGGGATGATGGTGATTATTAGTATTAGTACTATTATTGGTTCTGAAATACTGTTAATGCCGAGATGGTTGAGGAAGTTGAGCGTCCGATACCTACAAAATATCTCAATGGCAGGCGTAAAATACAGCCTCTGGCAGTCCATGTCCAACTCCTGGCCTTCACGTGGCAGAACTGTTTAAAACTAACAGGAGAAGCGGCGACAGGCGAGTGCCTGGCGCCTTGAAATAACCAGAACTCCGGGTAGAACAAGCTCATTAACGTTGCCAGTAGTTGTTTTCGGAGAAGGAAAATCTCTGATTTTAAAGCCAGAGCAGATGGAGCTCTTTAGTTTGGGAAGACAGTCTGTCTAGTGGAAACTACACAAACAATTGTATGGGTAGATGATACTCTTTAGCCTTGAGTGGCAAATCATATAGTGGAGGTTACTCGATCAATTATACTCGCAACCCGAAGATACCGTGCCGACATAGGTGAATGGCCGCTGCGTTATGAGGTCACCGATCGCGGAACCTGGTAGAAGTGGCGACACTGCCAAAATCAATTGCCTTGTCTAGAGAGCCAGGCAACTCTAGATTGACTTGTGGCCCGTACTTATTTTAAAAACGTTTTATGGGAGATATAGATCAAAATCAATTTCAACCAAATGACATTAATAACACCGAAGATGGAGCACTCCAGAGAGAAAACGTGGCTGGAAACAGAGCTGTCCCTAACGGAGAGGCCCAAACAAGACACCACTTGTCAACATATACTTATGATGAGAAGAAGTGGTTAGTCCGAGTCGCAGATGAAGAGAGAACTAGAGGTGCTGGATTTTTGATGAGACTGAAAAGAAAATGGGACGAAACATTCCCTGACAAAAGTCATGTTTCGAAACAAAATCTCCGTGATAATGCAACCAGATTTAATAAAGAAACGCCAAATGATGGTGCTTCTGACGGAAGTGGAAGGATATTAGTACAATTGAATGTACCGAATGTCAGCAGAAAATGGACAAATGAGATGAAGGTAAATCTATTGAAAATAGAAGAATGCGAAAGAAAGAAAGGAAGAGGAT
>RDPX01000003.1:2337587-2358139 GCA_003991215.1 Morbakka virulenta
ATATATATATATATATATATGCTGGCTCCGGCAACATGGCCTGAGAGTTATGTCTCAGAAACTCTGTGCTGCACTGATGAACCCACAAAGGGCGAAACAGTACTGTATGTAGCTTGAGTATATATATATATATATATATATATATATATATTTGTGTGTGTGTGTGTGGTTTTAACGTCTTTTTCCCCCAATAACTGGGTCTCAAACGGTGCCCTTCACAGGGACTTGGATTTGGCAGTGAGGAATTTCTTGGCCGGGTGCCCTTCCTGACGCTAGCCAATGGCTTTTTCTTTTGTGAATTTCCCAAGTCGCCCGCTCGTAGAATCGAACCCGGAATTCTTCGGAATTTTGCCAATTCTTGGCTACGGTGCAACTGTACTAACTAAGCCACGGCTCCTAATTGATCTACTTAAATTAACGAAGGAGTACTTCGTTAATTTAAGCGGTGGCCTAGCTATGTCAGCTTTCTCCTCGGAAAAGTGTTATCCCATTTTTAAACGGTTTTTTTTATGAAGCTCCGTGTTTTCAATCATATTTTGTCATTTCTTACTTTTCACTTTTGTCCGTGGTCTTCCATGTGAGCTGTTTACTCTGAAGATTTGTATCGATTGCCTATGACTTTCTATTGGAAAGGGGTGCTCACATGACCTTCAGATATACTTAGTGGTATTTTTGTAGTAAGTTGGTGGGAGTAGATAAGTTATTCTATTGTTTTGATCGAGTCCAACCGTGATCAATGATAACATAATGTTTCTAATATTTCAAGTAAGATCAAAGATTATGACCACAATTTCATCTCATCTTGTCCTGTTTCTTGGTAACAGCTGTCTTGTTTTGAAACCGTAAAATACGGAGCCTGGGACTGAATTTAACTTGCTTTCACGTTCCCACCTTGTTGTTCATTCTGAGAAACTTAAATCACATATTTTTTTTCACAAGCGTTCATACAATAGAGGCATTTAAGTTCTTGGCTAGTGAAGTCTGCACTTTTAAACAGGTGTTTATGTTTAAGGAAAGAGAGATTAACCGGGCACACTGTCGTAGTTGCTATGTTACCTGTTTTAGTTGACTGTA
The DNA here is from genome assembly GCA_003991215.1 of Morbakka virulenta. Taxonomy (NCBI): domain Eukaryota; kingdom Metazoa; phylum Cnidaria; class Cubozoa; order Carybdeida; family Carukiidae; genus Morbakka; species Morbakka virulenta. Next base: position 2,338,662 of record RDPX01000003.1, read on the forward strand.
ACTTGAGAGTTATTAAAAGCCGAATGCAAACCAAAGCACAATGGAATTGGTTTCTATAACATGTTATACACTATCAATAAGAGAAGACGATTGATACTTTTTCTTGCAGTAAAGGACAAGCAATTTGTTTGGAGTTTGGACAATTTGATACCAACACCAACGTTATAAAGAATAATGGTTATATATTCATTGTGAACATCAAGCCGTAGCAGTGTTCCTACTCTTGTCAATTTGAGTAGGCCTACCTGCTATCTTCTCTCCAACATAGCAGGTGTATATTGAATTTGAGAAATATGGCATTAACGTTGCATTTGAGTGTGTGTTTCCTATTTGTAAGTTTCGAGGATACTTTATTGTCATTTGCTGTTTAACGATCCCTTTGGAACGCCCGGTTGTTGTTTCTCGTCAACACGTGTGATTTGTTCTTGAGGAGCAAAACTCATTACTTTGCTTTCTTCAATGTTGCATATTTAAAGTTATGGCTGACGCTTGGCTGAGGAGTTTAAGGGGGTCCTCAGAAGGAGGTACTGTGAATAAGAAAGACAATAAAAAGTTGAAAGATAAAGGTGATATCAGCAGAACCTTAGCAGCCTCAGTTGAAAAGATCGGGAGATCAAATCGTGCAGAAAAACCTGATAAGAAACGCTGGAGCTTAAACTTAGACAATAAAACGGGGAAAGATGAACCTTCAAGTACAGTTTCTTCTAGAAGCAAAACTACCACTACTAGTGACAGTAAACTGCACCCGGACCAAGGAGTTAAAAGTAAATCAAAATCAGTGTCAAGGACACGTTCTGCAGAGACCGTACCTGTACACAAGGGAAACTTAACCGAAGCGGGGAAAAGACAGAGCAGTTCAAAATTATTAGAGAAACGGACCTTGTCCGATTCTCGCGGCTCCGTTTCTCCACCAGGCAGAAGGAAGACTAATGAAGAATTACACTCCCCAAGAACCTTGAGGTTCACATCAGTCGAACCTAAAATAAAAGAGGGTATCAACAGAAGGATCAGTGTCCAAGTGCCCAAAATTCAAGCGGATATAACAAAAACTAGTCGGACAGCGTCAGCTGATAACCTGAGCTTGACAGATTACGGGCCGTCGTATGCAAGGCCAACTAGCAGCTCAAGTTTAAAACACCGTACACGATCCGACCTAAAATTATCAGAAACAAGGTTAAATGTAATTGGTAGTTACAGTAACACTTCGATAAATGAAAAAAATCAAAGCAACCCATCTTTGTGGTCAGTAGACGCTCTAGGTGAAAAATCAATCGATTTGAAAGCTTCACAAACAAGTTTGACAGACATACACACTACATCATTTTCACGGACATTAGCAGGTGGGTTTATTGAAAAATATGAATTTCTCTTTGTTTAAACTTACTTCATTTATGTGTGATATTTTGCAAAACTTGATCTCGTTGCCATCAGCTTTAACAAACAGCTAAGGTAATGTGGTTATCGTCACTAGAAAGGGATAATTATTTTGTTGTTGATTAATTACCTTAACATTGTATTTGTTTTCAGCGTTAAGTGCCGAAAGTCCTTCGAATAAGAAATGTAATAGCTCATTTGCAGCCCTGAGTTAGACAAAAAATATCGAAACCCATTTAAAGTATGTTAGAACAGCGGTCTTATTATTGTTGTTATTTGATTACCTGGATGTCAAGAAAGGACTCTTCAGATTCAGGACGTCATGCTTTTGAGCTTGTACGCGTTTGCCGTCTGATCGTGACTAAAAAATAATGCTTGCAACTTAGTAAGCAACGGGGTATTATTGATGGTAATAGTGATGGTGATTGTAGTAATGTCACGTGGATTTACGTTATTGGAAGGAAACTATGTACTGTGTTTGATATCCAGGCTTGACTAAATTGTATAAAACTTTTGACTTTATATTATACTGTATTATATTATATATTATATTATACTTTATATTATATTATATATTATATTATACTATATATTATATTATACTTTATATTATATTATATATTATATTATACTATATATTATATTATATTATTAAATATTTATTTTTTTACATGCATATATATTATAGTATTTACATATTCGTAATTGTTAATGATCCAATGATTTGGACCACATAATTCACATGAATTTGTCATTTTTAAAATGCTCCTGATAAAGTTTGGTACTAACAAGTTAATATGCAATTTGATTGAAATAGTTATTACTAGGACTTAACATCACAATATAGATTGCCAAATTATCTTTTTACCAGTCTTATTAATTCAGGCAAATCAACCAGTTTGTATTAATATATTAATAATGCAGGATAAAAATATTAAAACAGTTATAAATGAGGTGTAAACAAAAATAGCAAACCGTAGTCTCGTGTTAAGTGCAGTTTGATGGTATGGGGTTTTAGGTCAATCGCCTAAAAGGACATAATTGTTTATCTTAAACAAGTCTATGGTCAGGATCAGGATGATCCCTAAAAATCCACATGCCTTGCCCCAAAAGTAAGGGAAACGGTGAAAGGAATTGACCAAGAAGTGAAAAAAATACACTTGCACTTTCGTAGAGATGACAGGCAAGGCACTCAGAAGAAAATGAAGTTGCATACTGTTAATGTTTAACACATTTCAGCATTATTTATTTGTGCCTGGGAAAACCATTAGTAACAACCAAGGAGCCTTTTTGAAAACATATTGGGATACATGTTTTCATAAGTTATTATTTGCCACAGTAAATTAGCTTGCTCTGAAGTTCTAAATTAATCATAGAACAGTNTTTATATTATATTATATATTATATTATACTATATATTATATTATACTTTATATTATATTATATATTATATTATACTATATATTATATTATATTATTAAATATTTATTTTTTTACATGCATATATATTATAGTATTTACATATTCGTAATTGTTAATGATCCAATGATTTGGACCACATAATTCACATGAATTTGTCATTTTTAAAATGCTCCTGATAAAGTTTGGTACTAACAAGTTAATATGCAATTTGATTGAAATAGTTATTACTAGGACTTAACATCACAATATAGATTGCCAAATTATCTTTTTACCAGTCTTATTAATTCAGGCAAATCAACCAGTTTGTATTAATATATTAATAATGCAGGATAAAAATATTAAAACAGTTATAAATGAGGTGTAAACAAAAATAGCAAACCGTAGTCTCGTGTTAAGTGCAGTTTGATGGTATGGGGTTTTAGGTCAATCGCCTAAAAGGACATAATTGTTTATCTTAAACAAGTCTATGGTCAGGATCAGGATGATCCCTAAAAATCCACATGCCTTGCCCCAAAAGTAAGGGAAACGGTGAAAGGAATTGACCAAGAAGTGAAAAAAATACACTTGCACTTTCGTAGAGATGACAGGCAAGGCACTCAGAAGAAAATGAAGTTGCATACTGTTAATGTTTAACACATTTCAGCATTATTTATTTGTGCCTGGGAAAACCATTAGTAACAACCAAGGAGCCTTTTTGAAAACATATTGGGATACATGTTTTCATAAGTTATTATTTGCCACAGTAAATTAGCTTGCTCTGAAGTTCTAAATTAATCATAGAACAGTTGTAAGAATAAAGCCTCAACAAATGATTTGAAATAGAGCATGTTTGGAATATGGGCATGAAATGTAAGTTATGTATTTATGTCTTGCAAGTTGAAACATTGTGTGGTGCCCTTTAATGTTGCCACCAGATAAACAGTTTTGGGAATGGCAGAGGGGTTTGGTCTGTGCAAAACCTAAATACCTCTTTTAGACCAAAAGGCTCCCCCTCTTCAAAAATTAGGTTGGTGTTCTTCAGTTCTCTTTAGCATGCAGTGGAAACAGGCTTCTTGTACTTGTAGATGCCATATTCAATGACATAGGGAATCATGGAATGCTACTGCACCCACTGTTTAGTCCTACCAAACAACATAATCTCTTAATAATTTCTACAAGTGCCCCAGTAAATGAAGTTTCTAATCATGATAATTTTTCATCAACAACCCATTTATTTTGATACCCTTACTAGAATTTATGATGGAAAACTTTCTTTTATTTTGAGTTTAATTTTTTCTTCAGAGTTTTTACCTGACAAATATTGAAGTAAATCCCACTCTCAATTAGGCACTGTACATAACACCTTAAAATGAAATAAGTGTCAGAGGGCACTCACAAGAGAAAATACAGCAATTAAAATTTTAAGTTATTCTCATAATATAGATTACACTTCTTTCTTTTTTTTAATTTATTTTGAAAACATAGTTCAGTTATTATTATAACTGTAACATTGCACTATCTTTTAATCTTTGGTTAAAGTAACATCAATGATCAAAGCTTATACACCATAAAGTTTGTTAGAATTTGTTGAGGTTGACCTGTTGCAAAGTACCTTTTTCATCATAAGTCTGAGATTGCCATTGAATGTAAAAGAAGCATGTTTTGTGATGTTAATAGATGGGAATTCATAACACATTGTATGAAATAAGTAACTGTTAAATAGTTTTCAATCTTTTTCACACTTGTGAGTCTTTTGTTGCAGGTTACAATGAACTTTTTTTGTACTGTTTTGAAAGAATTAACCATGTCGAATTCACTGTAAACCTGTGTAGAATGTCAGTGTTTAAATGGTGAGAAAATTTTAGGAGATAATTTAACAAAATTAAAGGCACTTGAATTACAACATATGATCCTTGCAATTAAAGAGATATGTTCTTATTTGCTACCTGTTAACTTTATTGAAATATGGGTCACTATTGTAAGCTATTACTAAAGCAGTGGGAAAATAACTGCTGGTGGCAAAACCCCTGTCATAGAGAACAGTTTTGCAAACATAATGAAGGTCACATACTTCAAATGAACTAGTGAAAATGTCATGGATATTGATAAAGACAATAATAGAAGACAGAAATAGCTTTGCTGTAAATCATAGGAAGAAAAAGTAAAGGAAGATAGAACACAGTATTACAGTTGAACATGGAATAGAAAATGAAATGATCACCATGTTAACATATAGCTAAAGGCAGTCAATTGTGAAGGACCAGATAACTAACACTGACAGTAGGCAAGGCAGAAAGATGAAAAGGCTGTTTCTGTTGAGCATTTTGGGCATTTTAGGCACATCACCCAGGCAAAAAGGTGTGCATATATATATATATATATATGTCTCAGAAACTCTGTGCTGCACTGATGAACCCACAAAGGGCGAAACAGTACTGTATGTAGCTTGAGTATATATATATATATGTGTGTGTGTGTGTGTGTGTGTGTGAAGTATAAGGTGACTTACAACAATATAAAGCTGTAAAAAAAAACACCACTCATTAACAGGTGAACATGGAATAGAAAATGAAATGATCACCATGTTAACATATAGCTAAAGGCAGTCAATTGTGAAGGACCAGATAACTAACACTGACAGTAGGCAAGGCAGAAAGATGAAAAGGCTGTTTCTGTTGAGCATTTTGGGCATTTTAGGCACATCACCCAGGCAAAAAGGTGTGCCTATATATATATATATATATATGTGTGTGTGTGTGTGTGTGTGTGTGTGAAGTATAAGGTGACTTACAACAATATAAAGCTGTAAAAAAACCCACCACTCATTGCATAATAATGTTTCAATTTTTTTTCCAATGCAAAGTCTGAAAAAAAATTTGGAGAGACGCTGATGCTAAATGGAACAGATCACCAACAATATCACTGATGTAATGATACTGTAGTCTTGTTATTCAGATACCTTAAGGTATCTTAATAACAAGACTATAACAGTTATATTGTTTGTACAGTATCATACAGTATAATTTTAACTACATAACAAAGCTTAAAATTGTGCCAGTGAGCATTAACAACTATAAGTTTTGTTGCATATTTCAAATTGCACTCATTTTGAAATTGTACTACAGCCAAGTATGAACAAAATTTCTTATATTTCCTGAATTTGCTTGTGTAGTAGCTACCTTGTGTATTAGGGTAATTTAACTGCTATTTGCTATGCTTCTAGGTTGTGGATAGGGAAAACAGCTTTTAAGTATAAAGCTGAGCTGAGAATTTAGAAGATAAGCAGTGTAAAACAAAAACATATAGACTGCCCTATAGAAATAGTGATCAGACTACCAGATTGCAAACTCCATCGGTAGACAACAATTTTGTAGCTGACAGTGCAGAAGACCATAATTATAAGCTACTCAAATGTAGAAAGCAAGAACAATCAAGGTAAACATTAACAAGCCCCACTGAGAGCTTTAAATGAAACCAGTTTTAACATTCTTTGTTCTTGGTGACTCTAATGCTCACTGAAGAGAAAGTATGGCAAGACACACCCACCATATTAACATCAAAAGCAATGGAAAACTGTCAGCAATCTTGCTAATTAACCCAAACTAGTGGTCATCGACACCCAGTTCTTGGCAAATCACAGTGTAAGCTGTGAACTTCATCTTTGACAAGAATGGAAGGAAATTGCAAGTTAACATCATAAAAACACCAAGAAGTGAAATAATTTTTTTTTAAATGTCAGTAGTTTTGTTTCAATTTCCTAAGTAGTATAACAGTTTAAAAAATAAAACATACAATAAAAATTGTTAGACTTAAAATGAAATGATACAGCACATCAAATTGGATTAACAGACTTAATATAAAATATAAGACAAAAATATAAGACAAAATATAAGCTTTTAATATGAAAAACCCCAATAATCCATATGTTAGGAATTCCTGCTTAACAAAGCCCTGATAAATAAAGAAATGTGGTTTCAGTGCCTCCAAAGGGGAATGTGAAAAACTATTTTTGCAGTAGAAAGGAAAGGGTCATATTTTTAAGCATTTGTCTATTACATATTTGCTTGTTACTCAATTTCTTGATTTAGATAGAACTACTAATTTGTAATAGCAGGTACATGTCAGGATTCAGTGACCATTAAAATCATTAGAATAAATATTTAATAATGTTATTAATAATTAATAGTTACTAATATATGTATGTTAAGGTTTTTGCTCTCCTTTGATGTCACCATTAATGTGAATTGGCCAAATCTTTATATTGGAGTGGTAAAAAATACGTAATCACTGCTAAATTGAGACAATTCCAAACACTAGATCATTGTGTTACTATCTAATTTTAGCTTGTACTTGTAAATCATTTGTAAAAGGCTTGGGAATTTATATCATTATTATTTTACACCATATTTTGTTTGGCAATAAGACCAAACAAGTTTCATACTTAAAACAGTGTGAAATACTGATGAGTATATATAGCAATGAGCACCCCAAAGAAGGTTTCTTTTCATGGGTAAACACATTGTTGAGGTGGATAAGCAGCCTGACATAACTATTTTAGACAAGCAAAAAAGTAGCCAAATATTAAGTATGCTTGTAGTACTTAGATATTGATCGTATAAAGTTTCATCATCACCTTTTTTTCCTTCCTCTTTATTTACAGTGCCCCTAAGATCAGGAGTCCATGACACAAATCTTCCTTCCCCATGTTCGTCAGCCTGAAACTTGCTCCTCACTCACACATTTCCTCTCCATGACTTTTATAACTATATCCTGTCACCTGAGCCAGTGTTATTGTATATTCAATGAAGAAATGTAGCAAAAATCGATAGAGTTTCAGAGTAATTAGTTGAATTTTTAGAAGTCTAAACTTTATGAATATAGAATGCTAGGGTTTTTCTATATTATGTTTTTATTTTTAAGTGTCAAAATTTTTCTTAGAAACATACAAGAAAGCAGAGAAACGTGTTTTCACAAGATGGATCAATTCATACTTGGCATTGGTAAGAATTACATAATATTTCTTTTGTGCTATATTTGATTATTTGTTTGACTTTTTTTGTGACAAATATTTTTTAAGGCTTACACTTGTCAGGAGTAAAAGCCAATCAAGCACAGAACACTTTATGTTATTCTTACTGTAGACCTTTTTCTTACTCACAGTATTTTTTTACATCTTTTTTACTAAAATGAGGAGTCATGCCTTTATGGTTAGTGCTGGTGCATAGTAACCAAGAGGTTCCTGGTTCCCGAAACACCACTTGTTACTAAAATAGATGTTAAAGCAGATTGTACAATTTTATTTTCTATTCTTTACTCACAAATCCAGATGGTTGATGTGAAAATAAGAATGATAATTGCCCAAAGTCACTTTATATTCGTTTAGGAAGTCTATTAACTTTAACTCCTGGAACCATATATATATATATATATATATATATATATATATATATATATATACCAGTATCCAAGTAATTATTAGCTATTGACAGTGCTCAATAATATAAGAATATTAGAGCTATCATATGGTAAATGACAAAAAAAATCAACAAAACTTAGTTTTACTAAACTAAGTTTTGATTTTTTTTGTTGTTGTTCACCATATATATATATATATATATGGTTCCAGTAGTTAAACTTATATATATAGTTAAACTAGTTAAAAGTCTATAAACTTTAACTCCTAGAACCATATATATATATATATATATATATATATATATATATATATATATACCAGTATCCAAGTAATTATTAGCTATTGACAGTGCTCAATAATATAAGAATATTAGAGCTATCATATGGTAAATGACAAAAAAAATCAACAAAACTTAGTTTTACTAAACTAAGTTTTGATTTTTTTTGTTGTTGTTCACCATATATATATATATATATATGGTTCCAGTAGTTAAACTTATATATATAGTTAAACTAGTTAAAGTAGTAGTAGTTAAACTTATATATATATATATATGTGTGTGTGTGTGTGTGTGTAAGATATTAAAGCCAAAAAGTAGCATCCTACACACTCCATTTGACCTGTTTAGGTACACAATGCCCTGAGTGATGGTAAATCTAAATCCAGCTAGTGATACAGAAATAGAAACAACCAGTTCTTTTAGGGCCAACAACATCCTTGACTGGACAAGGACATCCTCATCACACCCACTACAAACTCTTATAAATATGTTATCAAATATATCATGTTTTTGTACTGTTACCATTATATCTACATTGGCAAAAATGTACAGTATGATTTTCATGAAATTGTTAGTAAACTAATAGAACTTTAAGAACTATTGTTCGTTGTGGATTAACTTATACATTTCCTGTATGTAAAAATCATTTCTTAACTTCTAAACTGTACATTATACCTTAAACTATACATTATGTAGTTTCCAAGTGTAAATTTTAGCATAAGAAGAAATTTCATCCCATGCTACATAAGTTGACATTGGAGCTACCAATCCAGAAACATATTTTCCAACATTTATAAGCTATAAACTTGTTTTCTTGGTATAAATATTTCAGGGGTTATTTTAGAGAAATTCATGATGGATAAGTGTTATAAAGTTGAAAGATGTCAGTAAACACCTTGTGAATACTGAAAGTTGCCATGATTTAATTTAACAAACTTAAGTTACAGGGAAGTTGGAAATAGCAACGTGAACAATTTTTAAAAACCTGTTAAAAATGAGATTCTCAACATTAAACTGTTTTTTAATGCTGCTAACAGTTTGATTGACTGCATATCATTGTTAACATTATGCTTTAAGATACGATGCATGATGACATTTTGTTGTTGGGTATTGCAACAAGTATTTATCTGTGAAAACATGGAAGGGGGCCACATCTTCTGCAAAAATTAATTTTAAATATATGTGTTTAGTTCTGAAGCACTATCACTTTTGTTGTACAGAATTATGTTTCTTATCCTATCATTTTATTTAGTGTGAGCCCCCATTGAAGGTTGCAGATTTGTTTACAGACTTAAGAGATGGAGTAAAGTTGATACGCTTGTTGGAAGTTTTGTCCAAAACAAAACTGGTAAGAATTAAATCCCTACTTGTTATTATATCTTTTTATTTTGGTATATTTACTGGTATGTGCTGGCTTAGCAGAAAGCATTTAAATGAGTCTAGCATATATAGAATTAAAGGTCACAGTGGAAGCAGAAGTAGTAGTAAGTTGCCAATTTAACAATGACCTATGAAGATTGTGTATATCTGCATGACTGTGGTGCTAATTGTATGACTTAGTAAGGTTCAACTTTTGTCAATAAGTGGCAGATAGTAGAATCATTGAAGAAGGAGACTAATTAGTTGGTAATAATATTTATTATACAAATGCAGTATTGGGTAAGTTTTGGATCATTAACATATCATATGAGTAGTTCTCAGTTTGAGCCATTCTGTGAGAAGTAATGCAGGTGTAGTAATTTGGTATTTGACAGATCATGTTTTATTTTCTTATATTTCTTATTGGTATAATGTAGTATAGTACAAGGCTGAAATAGTGACATTCAGAGATACTTATTGCAGTGAGAGATTTCTTGGCTGGATTCAAAGCTTTTTCCTGCACAGGGAATCAAACCTGGAAACTGTTGGTTATAATGCAACTGCAATGACCACTAAGTGATGGTGCCTCAAATGTTATAGTATTGCTTTACAATTAGAAACTGTGATGGTTGTTAAAAAACTTTTAATTTTGGAGCATCCAGGGACTATGCTTTTCAGAGATGGCATAAAAGAATTAAGCCAATACTTTACAAATGTAAAATATCAACTAAAACAGAGCTGTCTGTACTAAAGTTGCTTTAAGCTTTGCACAGGGTAAACCTCATTTCAGTTGGTACCTTGATGTCATAATATATACATTTTAGAATAAACCTAAAATGATTTTATGTGAGTGTCCCAATGCAGATATGTATATAATTTAGCAAGCATAGCTGGGTTTTACTCTGGGTTTTTTAATTAGGATACTATTTAATCCAGTTTCACACAATTTTTAGTTGTGGGGCACTCAATTGTGTACAAGGTATTGGGAGTTTAAGTTAATTTGCCTTGTCAAATTTTATTTTTAAACAGCATGTACATAGCTAATGACAGGGTCTTCCTTTTTATGTCAGGAGTAAAGTTTGGTACAACAGAACATACCATAGTATTTTTGAAACTCAGTCTGATACAAATATGCTCCAGTATTTATCTGGTATTGTGTACCCAATACATTACCCCATTCATATCTTCATTTTGGTAATAAAAAGGGGAATATGCAATGTCTGCCTGTGGTTACATGCTGGTATTTTCCACACAAAGGCATTTTACTTTGTGCAAAACTACATATATTATGCAGTTATTCTTATGATAGTTATAGTCTCCAAATATGTTAAGTTTAAATGGGGGAACAGGCATCAGAGCTTCATTTGTAATAGTTATGATTTGAAGATATAAATAAATATTTTTATGACATAAGCCCATTGTGTATAAACTAAAATATAGAATTTATACATATATATATTTAAGGTAAAGCAAGCTATAATGTTGGTTTCTGGTCCTTCAATTAATGTATTTACAAGCCTTTCTGTAAGAATTTTTAGGACCTAGTGTATTGTTTTGGGGTTGGGTTGAGCAAATTAATTGAAGGTGGTGGTTTGTTGCCTGGTAAGTGAAAAGTTAAAATTTCCCTTAACTCAATCCCAGTAATTGTCTTAGCATTTGCAGAAACATGCTGTGAGGCAGGTGATGTTTTTCATGCACAAAGGTTTTGTCAAAAATTGGACCAGAATTCAGTGTTGTAATAGTTTACTTTGCATAAAGCCATACAATAAAGCCACAATCATTCCTGCACTTGGATGTTTCCTCATACCAGAGGACCAATCAAGATCACTTCAATACGATCAATATACCTTTATTTAATAAAAAGCAATCAAAGGATTGAAACTGGTAGTAAAAGTACAGAATATTTTCTGTCTTTCTGTACTGGGTAAAATACAGAAGTTTAATTAATAATAACTTTATTGACAATGTAATCTTTGTCTAGTTAGCATACTATGTAAAATTCATGTTCAGCTATTCAGTGATTCANAAACATGCTGTGACAGCTGCACCCATCTAGCTAAATATTATGTACTTTGCAATGTGTTGAATGTGTACATTGCTGTGAGGCAGGTGATGTTTTTCATGCACAAAGGTTTTGTCAAAAATTGGACCAGAATTCAGTGTTGTAATAGTTTACTTTGCATAAAGCCATACAATAAAGCCACAATCATTCCTGCACTTGGATGTTTCCTCATACCAGAGGACCAATCAAGATCACTTCAATACGATCAATACACCTTTATTTAATAAAAAGCAATCAAAGGATTGAAACTGGTAGTAAAAGTACAGAATATTTTCTGTCTTTCTGTACTGGGTAAAATACAGAAGTTTAATTAATAATAACTTTATTGACAATGTAATCTTTGTCTAGTTAGCATACTATGTAAAATTCATGTTCAGCTATTCAGTGATTCAGGCATAGTCTGCCATCTTTGGTGCAGGTTAGCAGTGAAATTTCCTGTATAGTTAAGAGGCTTATCCACTTGCATTTTAATAGTGTTTAAATGCCTCCTTATCTTTTTTTAATGTCTGTAACAGTATTGACTCAGTTAAGACCAGGGGGATTAAAAATGTATTATAGACCCCAGAAAGATCATAGTATTAATGAAGAAAAAGCAAATATACCAAGGATTTGCCTGTGGATTACACAGTGAAAGTAATTGGGTTAGATTTTAATACTCCATCACATTTTCTAAAGCATGAAATTTAGTTGTTGTTTTTTCATTACCAAAAATAGCCAATTGAAAGAGGAAGCAGGAAGATTCATTATATTGGAAATGTGGATATTGTATTGAAACATCTTGAAGAAAAGAAGGTAATTTAATTGTTGTCAAGTGGTATTATTTGCTTAATATTTAGGCTACAAATAAGGAAGTGATACCTAACCTGCAATATTTGAATTGACTCTTATTATGGTATAAGGATTCATACAAGAATGGAAACAGAAAACTTCTCATAGAAAATACTGTTGAAATGGCAATATTTTGTAATTTTGGTATAACAGCTGTAAACGAATTTTATATAACATTTGATGATATCCTTGTATTGCATATGTGAGCATTGCTATGCTTCACCATTTCCAGACACCATGTCAGCATGACTCTTTTATCATTGTTTTGCTGTTACCCTTTGAAAGTAATGTGTATAAATGATAAGTAATATGTAAATAATAAGAAGCACCTGAAATGTGTTTTCTGAGCAGAATGCTCTGTATACCATGGACAGAACACAAATCAAACAAGGAAGTCCTTGCCTTGGCCAACACCAAAAAGTCACTCATCAATACAATACGGCAAAGGGAGATGCAATTCCTCAGGTACATTGTGAGGCATCCTAACCTGGAACGCTTTGCTTTGTTAGGAAAGATCAAGGGCAGAAGAGCCAGAGGAAGACAAAGAAAGACATTTTTACAGTATCTAAACAATTGGGCTATGAGCAACAGTCTGAGCTGTTATGAACTCATCCATGTATTATTTCAAAGTATTACATAAAATTTGGGGGGAAAACCCCATGTAGGCATGGCATTAAGTTATGAAAGCCGTGAACAAAGCACATGTAACTTGCAAGTTAATATAATTACACTAAACGTATTAGCATTGTGCCTTGTTATTTACAGGATTACAGTGCCACTTAACTAAAAATTATTGACTTTATGATTATTTGGTTTATAGGTCAAGGTTATTAATGTGCACAAAGAAGCCATTGTAGAAGGAAATCCTACAATTACTTTGGGTCTTGTTTGGGCTATTATCTTGTACTATCAGGTAAATTTAGTTTTTTTTTATCAATTGTATTACTTGATAGTATGTATTATTTTAAAGGTTTGAGCACTGATATCCATTTTTGTATACTACCAACTCTTAAAGCAGTATTTTAAGTAAGTGGCTATTAACAAAGAAAAAACCCAACAAATATCTTGATGAGATCTTATGGAGAATGCACTAGAGGAAGCGGCAAGACTGATACGTGAAGAGTACAGTAATTTTCCTTGACAACTGAGTATACCTGACATTTTCGGTAAGAGCCAGAATTTATACTTACACAAGAGAGTGTAAGTATAAATTAAAGACAACAACACAACACAAACACAAAGTAAAAGTGCGCATGCACCNATCAATTGTATTACTTGATAGTATGTATTATTTTAAAGGTTTGAGCACTGATATCCATTTTTGTATACTACCAACTCTTAAAGCAGTATTTTAAGTAAGTGGCTATTAACAAAGAAAAAACCCAACAAATATCTTGATGAGATCTTATGGAGAATGCACTAGAGGAAGCGGCAAGATTGATACGTGAAGAGTACAGTAATTTTCCTTGACAACTGAGTATACCTGACATTTTCGGTAAGAGCCAGAATTTATACTTACACAAGAGAAAAAAGTAAAAGTGGGCATGCACCAACACCGCATATTTTCAAGTATATTAAAGTGGTGATTGGAAAGGAGGAATCTTCTTTTATTTTGGGCAAATCTAATTTGGTCGTGAACAGCTTGAAGCAAGTTGCTTGTGTTGTTTGTTTTAAATGCGCAAAATGTACAGTTAAAGCTAAAATTGGTTTTTTTCGCTACTGTTGTTATGAAAAAACATGCTTTACAACGTTTGTGTACTTAAGGCCTTTGAATATGCCAGGATCAAGCTATGATACTGATACTAAGGCATCGATTGAGTTCTTCTTAGTAAATCTGCAGTTCCGAGAAGTACAGTTTTCTGTAGTTCCTCGACTTTAATATTACCAGATGTTTGTTCAACAGACCGTTTTATTCCTTTTCTTATAAGGCCAAGATCTCCTATTACAACTGGAGTGACTGTCCTTGTAGTCTTTAACATTTTGCTAATTTCTATTTCGAGACCTTTGTATTTTGTAATCTTAGCAACATTTCTTTGTGATGGTATAGCTATATCAATTAAAGAACATAAACTCTTTGATTCATCTTTGATTACAATTTCTGGTCTGTTTGCTTTCATTTCTTTGTCTGTATTAATAGCCACATCCCACAATATTGTAATTGTGTAGAACTTCCTTCAGCAACTTTGTTTGGTTTATGTTCATACCATTTGGTAGTGACTTATATCTGATAGTATTTACAAATATGTCAGTGGATCTAAGTAAGTCCCTTATCGTGTCTTTCTAAAGATTCCTTTTTTGCTGGTACAGGACAGCCTGATATAATGTGCGCTACACTTCGCCTAGTTCATGGCATAGTAAACATTTCGGGTCAGTTCCATTTTTGTGCTGATAGTATCGGGTTGTTAAACTTTGATCTTGTGCGGCTATCACCAAACCTTCTGTCTCCGCATTTAGTCCTGAGCTTTGCAACCATTATGTGTCAATTCTTTGTCAACATCTGCTCTGTCAATTCTCTCTGGGTACTGTCCATGTAGCAATTTCTCTTTCCATCTGCCATTCTTGTTGATGATAATCTTTTTAGAGATTTCACTTTCTTTGTAATTTGCATGGCTTTCTCATTTTCAGCACTTTCCATTTTTAATCTTATTTCCCTTTGAAACTTATTAGTTCTTTTTTTTATCCATTACAACTTCATGTCGTTTTCATGTTTATCTACTTGTTTCAACAGCTTATCTTTTGTATGTAGTGCATGTTTTGTAAGTACATTCTCATTGAATCAGCCCTCTTCCTTCTTCCTTTCATGGTAGATATATCCTTTCAACATCTGGTTTAGTATGATTTAATTTGTATATTGTCATTATATTTCTCTTCTTGGGATCCATTTTTCTGATTTCTTTCATGCCAGTTAATTACATTGAAACTATATGTTGGTACTGGGATTGCCAGTGTGGATGGCAGTGATTTTATTGGATGAATTCAGTTCATTTTTCAGGATCATCTAAATTCTTCCAAAGTATTCTTTTCTGATCCTTTCTTTTATTGTTTCAAGTTTGATACCATTGCTTTGCCTTATACCTAAGTATTTTTTTTAGCCTTCTTGCTCGAGTTCTTGAATAATCGTTGTAATATCTAGCTTTACGCTTGGTGTATTCTTCAGTTTTCCCCTTTTAAAGGATGCTTTTGGACATTTGCCCAATCCAAATTACATTTTAATGCGGTCACCATATATCTCTACTGTGTTGAAAGGTCCTTCTAGTTGATTATCATTCTCAGAGTACAGTTTGAGATCATTCATGGAGAACAGGTGATTAAATAGTCCTTTTTTCATTTCATAATTCAAGTCTGTTTTATTTAGTAGATTGCTGACAGCTGTGAGAGACAGGCAGAATAGAAGAGGAGATAATGAGTGTCCTTAAAATATTCCATTTTTAGTTCTAATAGAATTTCTTGTTATGGAAGTAGAGGAGAAATTAAGTATCGTTGTTGTTTGTAATGTATTCATGCATTGTGTCATATATTTGATTCGATCTAGTGAAACTTTATAGACTTGCATTGCTTTTTATTATCCAAATGTGAGAAACAATGTCAAGAGCTTTTCTATAGTCTATCCATGCAGTACTGGAATTCTTTCTCTTGGCCACACAATCTTCAAGAATCATTCTATTAACAAGGAGTTAGTCTTTCCAACCATATAAACCTCTCTTACATTCTTTCTGTTCATCTGGTAGTAGATTGTTTTCTTCTAAGTGGTTGTAAGTTCCTTCTGCCATAATCGATGTTAATATTTTGTATATGGTTGGCAAGCATATGATTGATCTATAGTTTTTTGGATTACTCATTTCATGTGTAAATAAGTATGCTATTCCTTGTATTGACAATGTCGGACTTTTTTCGGGCTCTTTCACTAACTCATGATAACACTTTGTTAAATCTTCTTGTAGGGATTCGCAGTTCTTCAACCGAAAATTTCGTACTTTGTCTTTGGCAGGAAATTTCCAGTTACTCGACATTCAAAGTGCTGCTGTAATGTCATCCCTGGTTATGTCTTTTCATTCTTGTTCTGGTGAATTTTCATGTATTTCTTCTTGTCTTCTAACCCATTCAGCCACTTTCGTTATGATTTTACCATGTAAAATTGTTTTCCAAAACGTTTCAACTTAGTCTGAAGGCGGCGACTTACTAACTTCCATTTCTTTTTTCCCTCTAGTTCTCGGTAGAATACTTTGGGTTAGATTTAAACAATCTATTTTGTTTAAATTGTTTACCCCTTTTCTCAAACCTTCATATTCTTTTAGTCTTGGCCTGTATCTTCTGATCTAACTTTTCATCCTCAGCATCACTCTCTTCCTCTTTCTTAATTGTGTATCTTCTCATGATTTTTCTCCTTTTTCTTTCAATAATCCTATTAACTTTAGTTAACTATGTGAGAATCAATAAATCGCCTCTTATTCTAGTAATTTCCTTTTCAATTCTTTCTTACCACGCAGGCTGTTTTCTCTTTGAATTTCTTTGGTTTTGAAATCTGGCGCCTTTGTTTCGAGTTAAGACTACTGCAGCAGTTGCGTACATCAGCTCATTTATTTCTATTTCACGCAGTGGCTCATGACGTTGTTCTTTTGTTATTAACAAAGCTTTATTTGATGTCTTCATCAATTCTTTAGCCTTGCGGTCTTTATTGTTATTTGGTAGCATAACTCTATTTTTGTACGAATTTAATTCTCTCTTATTTTTCTAATATTTGTTGTTTCTTGTCAAATGTTTTTCTCCTTTCTTTTTTTTCTGCTGATTGAGGAAAGTGTGTATCGTTTTCTTCATTATTACATGTCGCCATATCATCTTCTCTTGCTGTATTATCTGTACATGCACTGGTTTCGTTTTCTGTCATGTCTGGTAGTTGCTGGTTTTTCCTGTCTATATTTTTCTTTCAAGTTCAACTTCGTTAATCTGTTAGTCTTTAATATGTCTTTCCTTACAATTGCCAGCTTATTTGCATCTGTGTTATTTCTGTTATCAGAATTAATCCGTCTCCATTTCTGTTAGATATGTCTTCTGCTATTCTCGTTAAATGATTGCTGAAGTGGCTGATAATAAGCTTTCATGGCTTGTTTGTATTCCTTCCGTGTCCACTTCTGTCCTTTTTTCTGTGTTATTTCTATTACAGAAAGCCTCTAGAGTCCAGGGCAGGGGTGGACAACCTTTCTAGAGAGTGGGCCAGATCCTTCAAAAATTTTCTTCACGCGGGCCAAACGTAATAAGAAAAGCGAGAAACAAATAGAGAGAGAAACAAAAAGAAACATAGAGAAAAAACAAAAGACAGATTATGTAAATTAACCTCGCTGTCAGTATTGCTGTCCTCGCTGCGAAAGTGGAGTGAAACCACACCGGCGTGCCCGTTTATACGGAGTCAAAACTACACGTGTGTGGCTACCGGTGTGGCTCACAGTTATCCAAGTGAAAAAGTTCTTCCTATATCCCAAGTTTGACAAAGTTATATTTTTTATTCAATACCTTCAATATCTGCAACCGCTAGACAATTCTATTTGCTAACAAAAGATTATATAATTTTATGGCCTCGCGGGCCATCAAAATTCTTCTCGCGTGCCGTAGGTTGCCCACCCCTGGCCTAGGGAATGGAGCGATCGGTTCCAGTAGCACATTTTCGACCCCAGCCTGTCGATCACTGACGGACACATTCCTTGTTTAACAGCGTGACGAGCGATGCGATATGATTTTCTCCGATTATTTTTCATCAACATAGAGTAATTGGTTATCCAGGTTTTCATTTCTGGATGTTTTAATCGTGACACCATCACTAGCCCGGTATTTCAAGGTCTCGAAGTAGGTTAACAGCTGCTATACCTTGTCCAAAGGTGACTTGGAGGTAGTTGTGGTAAAGAGTAACCTAATTTGCCCACGTCGAAACTCCACAATCGGGTGCAGTTTATCGTCATACCCAGTACATTTATTATTATTTTTATTATTATTGTTAGTTAATTTCTACCTCAACGCAGTTCTGAACACTTATCAAACCTCTTCACCCTTTTCGTCTTTTAAATAGAGTCGATCAACATCTGCTCGAGGGTGTAATGTCCTGTAAATCGTCAATAGCTTTCGCGTTTTGGTATCCATCGTTCTTAATTCATCTACCGTCCATTTAGCTATTCCAGCTGCATACCTTATCACTGAAACGGGTCTACTGTTTATTGCATGAATAGTGTTTCTGCCATTTAGTTTTGCTTTCAAGATCTTGCGTACCCTGCGAATGTATTCCTTTCTTTTAATTTCTTTCATTTGTTCGTGGTTTATACTATCTTCTTTTTCTAGTGACTTTATTTTTGTCCATCGGGAGACATATTCCTTCAATACATATAAACTTTCCTCATTTCATTATCAATATAGCACACTTTTCCACCCCGAATTCCATCCTGATATCTTTGCTAAAGACTCACTGTATTGACAGGGTTATTAAGTTGCTTTTCATTTTTGCCAAATAGCTTTAAGTCATCCATGAACAATAAATGATTCACTCTGCTTTTCCCTTTGCCAAGATCATATCCCTCTTTCCCTTTTCTAAGGATTAATGTTAGAGGAATCAGTGCAATTACAAATAATATTGGAGAAAGACTGTCTCCTTAAAATATACCTCTGGATTTTTACATTCCCAAGCGACATCTCTCCAGTTGTTAATCGGGTGCTCCAATGCTTCATACTGTTAGAAATTAAATTCTGGATATTTTTAGCTGTACCAACCATATCGA
>RDPX01000003.1:2373967-2401745 GCA_003991215.1 Morbakka virulenta
AACCGTTAAGTCCCTTGTGGATAGTGCAAATGGAGCCAATCCAGAACTTTTCTTTTTCAAGCATAATGCTTTCACGTTCTTCAACACTTACGTTTTCAACGTAGTCAACCAACACAAAACGTAAATATTTAGATGTTGGTTGACTGGTTGATTGAAAATAAAATTCTTTTTGTTCACTTCACAGCTCCCCAGTGACAATTGTCTTTTGAAAATTTGAAATAATAAATAAAAATTTGATTTACTCAAGTAAATGTTGGCATACTTTCTTTAGTCATTTCCTGTGTCATATATATATATATATATATATATGATATGGTTCATCAGTGCAGCACAGAGTTTCTGAGACATAACTCTCAGGCCATGTTGCCGGAGCAATATATATATATATATATATATATAAAGGGCGAAACAGTACTGTCTGTAGCTTGAGTATATATATATATATATATATATATATATATATATATATATATATATATATATACATGATTCCAGTAGTTAAAGCTATCAGACGTCCTGAACGTATATATCTTTCTAATATTGCTTTGGAGTCGCATTTTACTTAGTTTGCATTTAGTTTTGTTTAGTCCAGGCGCTGCTCACACCTTTTACAAGCCTTCTGAGTATTTCAAACAGTTCACAAATCAACAACCTTTGGCGTGGTTCCTTTAAATCAGGACCTCATTTTCTTTTTTTCGTTTGGTTTAAAGATACATTAGAATTGAGTAAATTGTAGTTAGGTGGTCCTTTGTTTCCCACCATAGCCTTATAACAACAATAACAATAAGCTCTGGTATCTAGCTAAATATGGAAGCCAATATCAAAACTATCATGTAACTAAATTTTCAAATCTTACAATTGTCGGTTTATCTCGCCTGCTCTTTATTGTGTGGTTTTGCTCTGTTTGGGGTGTTTTGGACCGTAGGGGGAAGGGATGCTCTTGGCGACGTCATTCATTCTATACTTTATATCTAAGGAAATGTTATGTTTTTTCTTGTTGAATAGGAGTTAAAGAGCGAGCAAGATTCACAATTTCCCTTGCTAACAGCTATAAAGGACGCATACGATTTACTTCGTGAATCTCTCGCAGATGGTGCAAGTGCAGTTTTGAAAGCTGATATTAAATCTGTTAGTGGACGATTTTATATTATTCAGCAGCTAATTCTATGCATGGGTACACAGGAAGCTGATTTTTTAAACACGGAAGATGTGTTTGTTGTTATTAAGAATGTAGTTAAAGCAGCAACGGAAACTGTTGAGCAAGGAAAGCTTTTGCTGGATAAAGAACTTTGCAGTCTGCCTTCGATTGTTGAGAAATGCGCTGAGACAGAGGTGGGTGGATACATATAAAACTGAAATGCTCCCTTTGTTATTAAAAGTGATTTTGGAAAAGTAGGTGTTTATCTTGTGCAACAATATGCAGAATTGATGTCTTTACAAAATCACTGAAGGCATACTTTTTTGCACTCATATTAAATTTTATTTATTTTTTAATTCGTTATTTTTATTTATATATTTTTAATTTTATTTAAATATTCATCATTGCGTTTATATTATGTTTGTATTATTAGCATCCAGGGCCTTTTACTCTCCATAGATTTAAAATTGTGAATTTTCTCGCGAGGAAAAATTATGTAGGATGAATCTAATATATAATTCCCTTTGACCATTTTGATACTCATCGGCAGTGATAAACTGGATGTGTACTTTAGGGTGACGAGCTAATTACCACCATTAAATTTTTCCCTGAACGTTTACCCTAGAATATTACCCCCAATTTTGTTTTGGGAGGCATCGGCTAGAGGACACTTCAATTAAAGTATTTTGAACATTAGTTTGTTATGGTTGTATTATATTATTTTATCCATGGTATTTCAGCCCTTGACAGTATGCTCCTGCTTTGACTCTAATAACTTCTCTGTTGTTAGGTAACTATAAAGGGACTTCTAGACCACCACCATTACCTAAAATTGCTCGTACAGAATCTAGAAGCACTAAATTCACGTATGTTGGAACATTCAAACCAGCACACATTGACCACAAAGCAAGAACTGCTAGAAGATATCAAAAGGCAAACTGAGCACTGTCGATCGCTAGTCATGCAAGTACAGTCCCTTATCAGTGAACTGCAAGTCGTTCTTCCACGCCTCAAGCAAGCAAATAAATTGGCTCGTACAGTTTTACATTTTTTTAATGAAGAACAAGAATGGTTAAAAACATCCACAGCTTTGTTGCACGACTGGGAGGTTATAAAAGATCTAGATGCATATAATGCTGGTTTTGCAAATTTCAAGGTAAGTTTAGAAGTACCTTACATGTAACATAACCCGAGAGCAAGATCGTCACCGCAACACTACTGGCTATCTGACAGGTTTTATCCTCCTCTTCTTGTTCATTGCAACCCTCTGTCAGTCACTAATATTGATCTTTTTCATTGCTGACTTCTCTTCCTTCAAAAATTACGGCATAAGTGTATTTTTGGTTTTTTATTTGCTATTTTAATGCTAAAGAATATAAGAAAGTGAGTTTTCTATTTATAGTTGTAATTGAGATTTATTGACATCGGTACTAATTGGTTACGATGGACCAGATTTTGCCTTTTAGATTTTTTGAGTAGTTGGGCTACAAGATGTTTGGGTGTGTAATCGGCTTTTATGGTGTCAACAAGTCATTAATGAACAGTTACTTTATACATTTGTTGTTTTTGGCCAAACAGCACTACCAGGATTTTATCAAGTGCCAATAGTCATAGTTATAGGCTTTTTACCATGTGGACCTAGTTTTTTTAGCCATTTTTAGTAAGAGGCTACTGTTTATAAATTAACATATGTCTTTGTGGTTCTAAATTACTGAGTTTGTAGAACATTGTCCTTTTCATGATAGCAGTTACAACAAAATTAATGATTTCTATTTACATAATAAAAATAGATCATCTTTATTAATATTGATAATTCATAATTTGTTATTATCTCGTACTAACACAGAAATTCTAAATTGTAGCATACGTAAGGTGTTTTTTTCCTGACTTGTTTTGAAATTAATATAATTAAGTGCTGAAGGGAAGGTAGTCGTTCCAGTATGTTACCTATTCTTTCCCCATTGGTTTATGGCCTTGTACTATTCGCTTAGAGATTCTATCTTGGAAGATATTGTAGTTAAATACAAAAGCTTTTCTCTCCCAGCTTTCATTATTGATGAAAATGGGAAATTTTGCATGGGAGTGCTAGTTAATCTTACGTACCGTATTGTTATTACTTTTGATCTTCATTGAGGCAAAAGCCACTGCTTTCGATCTTTCTGCAAATGTAACAAACGTACCATTGTACCACACCTTACACACAATTATTCTGGTACTATACATCATAAGGCCAATAAATTCACACATTCCTTTCAGGTTAGCTTGTAAAATCTGTTTTTATATGTAGACATAAATTGTCAAGCGTTTCGGTCTTGAATAAGAATTTGTTTCGGTTTCCTTTAATTTTTTTTCTTTAGATTTGTATGGTATCGTATTTTTCTATGTATTTTGTAATAAGAATATTCAACTTACTACTTGTGTCTCGAACATCCAAAACTGTCTGATTTTTCATAGGTAAAAGTAATAAAATTTATAATATAGATGGAGAGGATTTAGAATTAGAGAAAAGTGAAGAATATGTTTGCATCGAACTGGATTCAAGCCAGTGCTTATGGCTTTCATGTGGAACCTGTTGCCATGATAGCCACAGGCATTGCCTCGAAGCCAGTTCAGTGCAAACATATTCTTCACTTTTATTTATTTATTTAATATTTTTTTACTTATTTTTGTATTAATTAATTTATTTAATGATGTATTTATTTATTTGTTTATTTATTTATTTGTTTGTTTTTTTAATTATTTGTTTATTTATTTATTTATTTATTTATTTATTAGGGGGGGGGGCATTACTTTGCTGAAGTAGTAACCATGTAAGCGAAGTATTTAGAGCAGTGTGAAATTTCTTGGGTCGATGCCCGTCCTCCAGATGCCAACAAATTTTTATTTGGTGGGGTGTCAGAGTATTCCATCCGTTAGCCAAACGCTAAACTTTTCGTTTCCGTACAGTTACGTCATCCACCAAGCCACGGCTCATAACCCAGACAACACAACAATGTACAAATTATATTTGTCTACAAAGAGAAAGTGATGAAAGTTGGATATGAATCACAAACCCTCGAATGCAGTAAAAATTTCAGGCTAAAACCGTTAAGAGTAGTTGACAGAGCCAAATCACCCTTCCATTTAGAAGCATTGGAGGAAAATAATATTAATGTGCTAAACTGTTCAATGCGAAACTCCTTGCATGAATGCATTTTTTTTGTTTGATAGGTACGATAAACTCTTATGTTATGTTTTTGGGAGATCGTACTATTACGACAGAGAATTAATTTATTTTTTGAATATTTATTGTTTGTTCAAGATCAGATGGTGTTTAAAGTGCTGTAATTCTTTCATAGATAACCTTTTTTTGCTGTTTTATTACACAGACAATGGCCAATAGTTGTAGTGAGCACACTTCCAATTCATGTATGATGCTTTCTTGTGCAAAAGAGATTAAAAGCAGTGGGTTAAAAAAGCTTCGTATTGAGAGCATCACGCAAGAAGTACAGAATTTAAAGACAGGTATACACAGTTTATCAGAAAATATATCAACAACCTTTGTCAATAGCCAAAAGCTGTATAGGCTATTGGGGCGCTATCTTGTTATTGTATCTCATTTGGATCACTTGCTGGACCAGGAAAAAGAGGTTTGCGTCATAATTTGATATCTTACTTACTTACAATTTTTCTTCTGGAAACTTTCACAACTAATTTAACTAATTCTGGGTACTAAATAAATGTGCTTGTTACAATATAAAGAAAGCAATATTTGTAATCACAGTAGTTTTATTTTTGTCTTTATATAATTCAGTGGACCGGGAATACGTGAATGCCTTATAGTCAGGAAATTTTAGAAAGTTGTTATTCGTAAGTGTTTTGAATAGGAATTTGTAGCTGAAGCTAAATATTATTCAACTTTGGGGGAGACTTGCCTCCCACATTCTTGTTCTGAGGTAAGAGCGTTGGGAATCTTGAAGTGTAAATCTCTGTTTGCAGGTTACGATAGCATTAGCTTGACATGTGACAGTTGTTTACAGTCACCCTGTTGGTAGATTTAATTGAATGTTAAAAATACGCATAGCATATAACTACGGTTTATTGTGTTAAGTAAATAATTATATAAGATGCCTAACAATGTTTGCTGTTTTTCATTCTTGGTGTATTAAGCTAGTGTGCTCCATGCGAAGGGTGCAACATTCAGAAAAGCTTGACCCTGGGTTTCATGTATATTTAGATTGGCCTTATTGATTGACTCCAGGATTTACTACTTTATTCCATTTGTTGTTCTTTTTGTTTGTTGTTTTGTGGGGTTGTTTTTCAGCAACATCCAGTCAAGTGTTACTGATATTGGTGCCAATCCTTACAGGTTTCCATTGATTGCTTCATGGATATTATTCAAGGGCTTTCGAATGCAGATGATCTTGTTGCCGAACTGAAAGCAGATGCAACGTTTAAAGACTTGAAACGATCAGTAGAAGAGAAACACGATGGACTGCACCAGAGAATAGAGACATATAAATCCAGCTGCCTGAGCCTCTTTCAGGATAAGATCGATTCTTTGATTCCAGATATGGAAGATGACCTTGGGTTTATAAACAGGGAGTTAAAGGCAGTTCAGAACTCTGTGTCATCGAAAGACAATAGCCCACATAATTTGGTGGAAACTTTGAAGGTTAGTGGCTCAAATTTTGTCAGGAAAGTATCTGTTATTCGCCTTTGGGATACTTTATTTAGTTTCTTCTTACGACGACTTTACATAATTTACAATTTGATTTGACTTAAATCTTATAACGAAATGCTAATAAATCAGAACAATATCACAAAGCTGCCATGTATTACACGGATTCTAAGTTAACTTTGTTTAGCAGACGATTACTAAGAAATAGAATTATCACGGACAATTAGATGACCCCAGTGTAATTATTGTTTGCCATAACTGCGCCTAACTACCTGCCCTAAGGATGGACCTTCCTTAAATCGTGTCATTGATAGTTAATTATGTATTTGCAGTAACAGGTAATAGCCCACTCTTTTAATAGTTGTAATCTACATAATAATTGTAGAATTATTTTTTTGTGGAAAATTAGTAGAGGAAGGAGTTTCAAGAGGAATTGGCGATAGTTGTTTACAAAAAAGCTGATAGAGAGGAGTTATACTTAGGTTACATCTGGTGGAGTGCAAATCTTTTCCGTATACTAGTGCGGGTGTTATTCAAACTGTCTTTTTCCTTCTTTTCTGCGTCTGTGTACATAAAATTATACGTAGATGAATTTTGTGTAATAATAAGGGAATGGTGTTATGGAAAGTGGGACGATTAATCTCATGTTGCTTAGTGAGATATAACGTTTCGAAAGAATACTCTTAGTGTTATGCAATTTGTTTTTTGAAACAGTCTCTAACAATTTAAAAACTCAATAAAAAATTGCATATTTATTTTTGCAGCGACTATCTACGTCACCACAGTACAGTACCTTTCCTATCAAGCTTGAAATGTTAGAGGCACAGAACGAATCCTTGAAATCATTGACAGTTCAAAAAATTAATTATGGTGTTAGAATCTCAGCACTCAGATCGACCTGGGAGGCTAGAAAAAGTCTTTGTGAAGATTTGGAAGTACAGATTGATCCAGCATTAAATGTCCAAAACGAATATTACGAGGGATTGGAATCTTTGGTAGAGTGGGTTGACACACTTGAAGAAGTTGTGGAGTCAATAAAAAGTTGCGATAGTTACGACTTGTTCAAGGAGGCTGTTGTGTGCTTTGAGGTACGGGTTTTACTTTTATATAAGCATGATTTTTCTCCAAGTCGCTTTTCAGTACCTTTTCGTAGTAATGTTGTATGTGTAGGACCTTATGTAGAAAAGCCATACATTTTTAGCTGTAAGAATGCTAATACTATAGGATTGGGGATAGGATAGTGTGGATTCAGTTACTGGAATGCTGTACAGAAAATGCTAGAGACCAGTCAAACGAAGATAAATTTTGCATAAGAACTAGTGAGACTTAGTTTAATATCTACGCTTTGCACCATTTAACATACTACTAAGGTGATTGTAATTAATGTGAGGGTTAATTAACTGTTGGCCAGTGACAATTGGGTTCCATATTTATTTTCTCATACTCTCCGTGTTTTACTCTAAGAAATTTTTTTTTGTATTTTTGGTTAGATGTTACAGATATAGATCATTATATCTATGTCAAACAGTAATAAGACATTACCAGGAAAGGTGTGATGGTGCTCCATTTTCAGAGTATATTATGGTTATTTATAGCTTATGTCAAGGAACTTTATTTTATACATATGACGCATAGAAATTGTCAGCGTTCCCGTTTTAAGATTCGATGTGTTTTAGTTTTGAGTTTGTAGCCCGCTTAATTTCTAAGACACCCCCGTGTTATAACATACCGTTCAGACTTTGTGTAGACTAAAGGCGATTTTGTTTTTGTGGATGAAAGTTGGTACCTTTTGAAACAGATGAATTTAACTTAAGACTTCACTCTTAAGTTATATTCATCTGTTTTAGAAGGTACCTGCCACTGCAGGAATGCTGCTTACAAGAGCCGTACCGATTTTTTAATTTTGTAGGTAGCTTAGAGTAGCCAGCTGTTTGGATCCTGAATTTCCCAAATTAAAAGGCGGTTTGTTAATTCTTATGTAAGTGGCAAAGAATTTCAGTGAAACTCTATCCAACTAGTTAACAAATATTGAAAAGAAATAGTAGTATTTTCAGAAGGCAGCTCATTTAATATGTGAAATCAATATGTAACTTGGTTTTAACTTTGATATAGGAACTCACTGGTGAACTGGAGACATGCAATGAACATCTAATAAAATTGCAAGATACAGTGGATTTCCTTGCAGCTGGCTGGACAATACCAGATCTACGTGAAGATTATGAGACCCTAAAACAAAAATTTGACTTAGCATTGACAGAAGTAAAAGAAATAACATTGGCTCTCCCAACAATGCATGAATGCTACAGTTTTCAAAATGGCATGTTAGAAGTTCTTGCGTGGATTCAAGAGCTACTAGTGCTACTAGATCTTGATTACTTTTTTGACACAGAATCGGAAGCGGAGGATGAATTAGAAAAACACGTGGTAAGTTTTGAGTGTGCTTCTCTTGATTTTTAATGCCCTTTGTTTATCTTCATTAGTTTACTCGACATTCATTCACAAATGACTCGTACAGATCTTTTATAAGAATCTGTTTCATAGGATTCTTGAGTCTCAAATTCAAGAATCCGTGAGTGGATTAAAAATGCAACCCAAGCTCTACACTGCAAATTGAGGTTCTGAAATTTATTGAATGCTTTTTTTGTCTACCAGCTGTAACGAATGTTTTTGGGACAAGACTTCCTACCGCGGTCAAAGCGATTTAGCGGATTTTCGGTTCGCGATTTAAAGGCGTTACACTGTATTGTAATCAGTGTCTAGCCTATCCCTCTCCCCGTCGGCATTTCCTGTAGTTGATATTTTTATCACCCGCCTTCGATTATTGTTGTCTTTATCTTGGTGCCCACATAATGTTCTTTGCTGACTACAGATGCCTTTATATGAAAATTTGCATCTTCACATTACTTGTCGTAAACAATGCTATACTTGATGTAAGATATTTTTCATGTCGTGAGTCGTAAGCTTTTTCTCAGCTATGTTTCGAGAGATACTTCACCCATCGTTAGGCTAATGACGCCATACTTACTTTGTGTTTGTTGTGTTTCTTTTCTGCAGTTCTGGAAGCCATATTTCTGGAAGAGAGTAAGATATGTTGTTGATTTGAGTGTTATGCTGTAGAGAATGTATGGTTTCTTTTATTTTTCTTGTTGTGGTGTTGATTTCTTTGTCCAAAATCTTTTTGTTTGCCCAGTCAAAGCTGTGATCTTGGGTCCAGCAGTGCTCCGCTATTTCATGACTTTTAGTGTCATCTTTTTGGACAGCTCTCTTGTGTTCTTTTTCTCCCTGACTCAGGGAAGCTTTGATTCTCCAATGTAGAGGGCTGGACAGTCCTTACAATGTAGCCTGTAAACTATATTGTTTCTCTCTTCAAGTGAAATTGGATCCTTTGGTTTTGAAAGTATCGCCCTAAGGGTTGATGTTGTGCAAAATGAACGTCTGATATTATGTTGTCGGAGAGCTCGTCTTAGCTGCTCACCGATGCCTTTGACATAAGGTAGACATATTTGCTTTACAGGTTCTGTTTCTTCGTCATAATTAGGCCTGGTGGTTTTCCGTGGTACTCACTGGACGCCCCCAGCATGGAACCCATTGGACGAGAGAACCTTTTTAAGATGTATTTCTTCCTTTCTAAGGACGTATGGATTTGAAATGATGCTTTTTGCTCTTCCAAAAAGTGTTGTGACGACACTGCGATGAGCTGAAACTGGATAGTGTGATGCATTTTTGAGGTACTTGTCGGTGTGGGTAGGTTTCCTGTAAATAGTAACGGATATGCTACATTCTTCTTGCCTCTTCACCAGAACATCAAGGAAGGCTAACTGTCTGTCATTTTCTTTCTCTATGGTAAATAGGATGTTTGAGTGGAGACTGTTGATATGTTCAAGGAAACCTTGTAGATGATCTTGATGATGATGATGATGATGATGATGATGATGATGATGATGTTGATGATGATACGTAGATGATGAAACATCGTCGACGTATCTTTCCCAGTCAATTGGCCCTTGGTCTGCTGTTGACAACGCTGTGGCTTCAAATGCTTGCATGAAAATTTCAGCAATCACAGAAGATGTAGGGGCTCCCATGGGTATACCGTTGGTTTGTGTACATATGACATTGTTGAAGAGGAAGCATGTTGTTGGTAAGAAGTGCTTGTAATAGATTTAGGATATCTTGAGGCTTGCGCATACTTCTTGATGGCAATGAATCAACGTATTCAAGTAGGTCCTTGATAATCTGTAAGGCGTCATCAACAGGGATACTTGTGTATAATGAAGTGACATCAAACTAGACCGTGATTTCACCTGGCTGGAATCTTTGATGTGATGATGTTATGAAGGCTTGGAAATCAGTCTTGTTATTGCACTGATGTGGCTTCTTCTTAGTGTATGGTCATAGGAGGTTAGCTATGTGACCTCCGAGTGAATGAAGTGGGCTACCAGCGTAGGTTACGATTGGACGTGTAGGCACATTGGGCCTGTGTATTTTTGGTAATCCATAAAACCTTGTTAATGGTGAGTCTTTGGGTTTCAAACTGTGGTAGAGGCAATTGTCCAGAAGATGGTTTTTCTGTAGTCCAGTAAGTGTTTTGCTTACTTTGGTCTTGCTTGCATTCACTGGGTTATGCTTGGCTATGGTGTTTAGTCCATTGTTGAGGTGTTCATGGCACTTTTGGATGTAATTGGCTTTGTTGACCATAACAGTTGCACGTCCTTTGTCAGCTGGAAGGATCGATATAGAGCCATCGTTCTATAGTTTCTCAATGGCACATCTTTCCTTTTTGGTGAGATTGTCGATGGGTACTTTGGATGATTGAAGAGTAAGATTTGTTTTGGCTCGGATTGTGTCTGCTTCACTTTTGGGAAGACCTTTTACAGCCGTTTCAACTATCAAGACGATTTCCTTTGCAGGAACATGGCATAATAAATAATAAATGCTATAAAAAACAAAGGCATAAATATGCCACGTAAATTTGCTATTTTCAGTAATAACATATCTAAGAATACAGTATCCCATCGTCAGCTGCTACTTTTCTATTTTACGAACATGTTTTCTTCTTTGCACCCTCGTTTGTTGGCAGCGATTTGTGGTTATATCAACATTTGCTAGAATGTTCTAAGTTCTTATACTAACCCATTTTTATTTATCAAAATGTATACTTTTATTGTTTAAATATTTTATTCTTACACTACTGAAAACGAGGTTTTGGTGTTGACTTTCCTAGCTCCAAATTGCTATGTATGCGATTCTCTCATCGGTAATAAGTTTGCTTACATATTTCGTGTTCTTTTATTAACTATATTCATTAAATATTGTGTATTCATAGTCGAAGATGGAAGCCAACCAAGTGTAAAAACAGTTTAGCAGAAAAGTTTGATATTTTTTGGTCTTAATACCGCTTAATATTCTTTTAACTTTTGCTTGGGTTTCTCTGTTTCTAGTTACAAAATTTTGTAAATTTACATTGTAATACTGCTTTGATTGGCCACATGTAATTATTGTCTAATTGTAGGAGCTTATACAGAAGATTGAAAATCACGAAGAAAAGGTACAGTCAACATTAGATGGTGCAAGAGCACTTCTTAATCAGCATTCTCATGCTCCTCAAGTATTCCGAGAAAATGTTGACTTTCTTGAAAAGAACTGGAACAAGGTTGTACGTCAAGCGGAGAGTAAAAAGCAAGACTTGAAAGACTATATCAGCATTTGGCAATTATATAAAAAACAGCTTGAACATGTTTTGGGAAAGATTGCAGAAACTGAAATAAGTATTACAAACAAAAAGAACACGTTTGCGATAGGCGTGGAAGCTGTTCAAGGAGAAATTTCGAATGTCAAAGTATGTATGCTTTTTTCATATGTTGGGGATAACATTTTTACAGTATAATCCGGTTATAACTTACCTAAAGGGATGAACTGGTTTGGTACATTATATCCGAAGTATATTATATACGGAGTAGATAAACATCAATTAGTAATAGAAGGAAAAAGCATCTTGGTGCACATTTTGTAGCAAAAACAAGTTCATTATAATTTAATGTAATCTTTCAGAATAGTAAAAATTTACTCGAAACTTATAACTACAGAATTCGTCGTCACAGAGAAAAAATTTACAAAGGTTTGAAAAAATCGTAATGTCTTTCTGCAGAGTTCTATTCGTACATGTTACTGACGTCAATTTTGTTCAAGTGATTCAAGACTTCTTAGAACTTTCTAAATTAAGAGCACCGAAAGAACTGCAAGACGAGAAAAGCACTTGCGACCTTATTTGCTGAGGTTTGCCCAAGAGGGTAGCTTTATTTGTAGGGCTATTCTCAGTTTGTGTGTTTCGAGGCAAACATTTCATCAGCGACTTAAAGTTTCATTGAAAACGGGACTTGTTTTCAACCTTTTATCCGGTGATACACAACCATAACATATTATTCTCACCCTGGCTGACGTAGTTTAGCTGACTAAAAGTACCTGTTAGATATCTTCCTTAGCTTTACTAATTACTAATTTGGCCTGCCCCCTGTTGAACTTTATTTTATATCCTGCTTCTTTTAAGCAATAAATAATACTTTTTTTCCTCACGTTATTTTGCCAAAGTGATTTGACGAATGTAGACACACCAGCCAAGACCTTCTGAACCTCCTGGGCCTGTCAGAGGCAGCCAGCGAAACGCGTGACGTCATCAAGAGTGGTCAGTGCTTCGGCTGAGTGAAGCTAAGTTAGTGATCGGGAGGGGCAAATTGTGATGATCTCTTTACTAAGTACAGGAATTAATAACTATCATGAATTTTTGGTCATAAACATTATTTAAAGTTATTCTTTATCATCAACTTATCTCGCTCAAAATTGAATATAGAGTATTGCATTATATCATTAGTACTTTTGTTAAGATTTCTAGTTTATGTTTTTTGCTCTTGACAACACGGTCATTTAAAGATCGACAGAAATTGTTCACAAAACAGTTAGTGGCACAAAATACCACCACAGGGATTACTTTCTTTGACGGATGGTATTGGCATATCTCGTTTGACAGCGATGAGCAGTAATCGTCATAAAGAGCTATCATGATAATAGTAGGCGCTGTTTGCCATTGACACAACGACGACACGAACTTATCTCTTTGTCGTACAGTTCAAAATGATTAAAAATTATAACTGTACGATTTTGACTAACTCCTGAGACAGGTAAAGTAGGCCTCCATATGTCAGTCCTTTTATGTATCTGTTGTAGATATCGCCAACATTACTGATGCTAGAAATCAGGAGAGTTCTACATCTCACATGACAGCCTATTCGAAACATTGTGGGCACAGTAACCAGCTAATTATGTGAGAATTGGCAGGAGCCCTTAGTCCTCATCAAAACTTTATTGAATATTAACTGTCTTGAGCTCTTCCATACCACAGTACCACAGATTATATAAATCTTTTTCTGCGACCATACTAGAGATAGAGGATAGAGATCAGTCATAATCACTCATTCGTTTTTCATGCTCAATGTCAAAATTGATAATACCCTGGGGTTTTATCTCACATTCGCGTATCTGGCATATACACACTTTCAGCAGGGGGTTTAATAAACGAGGGACGCTCAGTAATTTTGGGATTTTTGTGACCAAACCGGCCCTTCTTACTGCCTCCCTGTTTATTAATTTTGTCAATGTAGGATGAACAGGTTGAAATAAAATGTAACAGATAAACAAAACGACAAGCCAAATATGTTGCAAAATTTCGTTCACTACTTCAAATTGTTTACATATTATTACATTATAAACCCATTATTTCTGTTTACTATCAGAATAATTACAAATTCTGACATCTTACGCTCAATACCCTTCCCCTCCGTTTTTTTGATTTTAAAGGAAAGTCCAATCCCACCATATTATTGAGACCCACTCATGAAGCAACCAAGAGTATGCAACCTTTCTAAGCCGCTGCTAGCCTTTGCTAACCAATTCTACCAGTTATACATGTATGAGAAAATACACAGTTGATATTTTGTACACTGGGGAAATCCTNGTCAAAATTGATAATACCCTGGGGTTTTATCTCACATGCGCGTATCTGGCATATACACACTTTCAGCAGGGGGTTTAATAAACGAGGGACGCTCAGTAATTTTGGGATTTTTGTGACCAAACCGGCCCTTCTTACTGCCTCCCTGTTTATTAATTTTGTCAATGTAGGATGAACAGGTTGAAATAAAATGTAACAGATAAACAAAACGACAAGCCAAATATGTTGCAAAATTTCGTTCACTACTTCAAATTGTTTACATATTATTACATTATAAACCCATTATTTCTGTTTACTATCAGAATAATTACAAATTCTGACATCTTACGCTCAATACCCTTCCCCTCCGTTTTTTTGATTTTAAAGGAAAGTCCAATCCCACCATATTATTGAGACCCACTCATGAAGCAACCAAGAGTATGCAACCTTTCTAAGCCGCTGCTAGCCTTTGCTAACCAATTCTACCAGTTATACATGTATGAGAAAATACACAGTTGATATTTTGTACACTGGGGAAATCCTGTTAGGAGTGTAGTTAATTGGCGTACTCTATTGGTTTTCACCAACCACCCTTAAGGATTTTGTAAACACAAGGGGGAGTAGAGAAGGTCTTAATAGAATGCCATTGTTGAAACAGTGTTCAGGGTTTAGGCCATTTTATTCCCGAATTCTACCTGGATTTTGCTGTAAGTATTATAATTTACATAATGTTCTTGACTTATATTTTATCTTGTTATGGTTGCGGTGCAGAAAAGAAATAATATATGTACTAACTGTTTTTATCGCGGAGGAAACGAGTAGACTAGTAACTGCTGTCTACCAGTCTCTTAAAAATATTTCCTGACCTTGACCACGTGGGCTCACACAAGCACAGCCTCACACATATAAATATATAAATATTTTTGGTCTTTAGCCGCTATCATTAAATAATAATAACCACCTATTCTACTGAGTATCAGCTTCGTTAAAGAGAAAGAAAACAACAAATCACCATGCTTGTTTAAATGGATTTTCATTTTTTTCGTTTGACAGCATTTGTCCATTTTGTTTTCAAATACTCTCATGGTACTTTAAACACACTGACATTTGGCCCGGTTCGGTATATTCCTTTATGAACTACCGAATTAGGTACACATCAGGTACAAGGCATTTTAACAGATGAATTTTCTCGTTTAATCCGAACAAAACATGGAACATTAAAACAAAATATGGAGCTAAATGGAAAAGATCGTTCAAATCCAAATGTCTGAACACAATAAGAAAGAGGTAGTTTTTGAAGTAATGCAAATGCCCTGGTGAGGTTGATGACAAAGGAGAGGTAGCACCACTCTTGATGACGTCACAAACTGTGCAAGGTCTTGAGAGTATGAAAGGTTTCTAGATAAACCCCGCGTCACGTGATTTTAACTGTCTTGTACAGCTTGATGGCGGGATCTATATTTTTTTGGTTTTAACTTGAGGGCTACTGGTATCATAGGACCGAAAGTTACTAGCAATAAGAAGGACGTTCCATTTTTCTCATGAACATTGGTTTTTAAGATTCATTAGCCACTTTGAGAATATATCTTCAGTCATTCACTCCTTTTTGTCCTGTTTATGTGCAACTGGAATATTCTTGACGTTTTGGAAGCATTGCTGCATAGCCAATTTCCCAATTGCTAACAGGGGTAACTTTTAAGCCCCTTTGTTGTAATCAGTGTCATTCCCCCATTTTTCTTCCTTCCCCAATGACATCTGTTACCTTTGTATGCCTATGTTCTGTCGTAAGAAACTTTTCAAAATAAACTTCGTGAATCTGCATTAAAAGTAATCCCTGGCCGATAATGCTCCCAACAATTAGGGAGATTTTTATGCCAGTGAGGAACTGTATCTTCGGACACTGAATTTGCCTCACCACTTACTGGGCACTTCATTGATCGTAAAAAGTGGCCCCAATTTTGTCTTTCACAGATTCCATCAATGAAAGACCCGAGAGGAAGCAACAGATCAAGAAAAAGGGGGACAGAAGACACGCAAGACATCATGAAATGCAAAACATACGGATCGCCCAAGAGAAAGGACCCTCCGTGGGAAGGTCCTTTCTCTTGGGTTGATCTAGAGTCAGTGGCCAAGCATCTCAAGACCACCTTCCCTGCATGGTTGAGCCCTATTCTAAAGATCCGGTCCGATCGAAGAGATACTAGAGCTCTACACTTGATCTTAGCTGAAAGGTCGAGAAGCGACCATACCACCTTAAATAAACCGGTTCTCGCCCTCACCACTTACTGCACAATAAGTTACTTCCCTTCTTTTCTTGACACGACCGATCTAATTGCCGCTTCCTGAGAAATCTTGATTACCAAGGTCAGCTTCTTTCAACCATAACAACAAAGCGTATTTAATGTCGTCACCTGTCGCTCTACACAATCAGTCAGTATCAGTCAGTTTTATGATGGTTATTTTGTTTCAGAACACACGCAGATTCGCCTTAAGTTCTCCAAGATGTGAACTCGGTAACAACACAACTCGCTCGTAAAAATATTGAAGTAACATACGTTACCAAAAGATTTCAAATCTTCACTGTGTATTCTGACGTTAACTAGCAGTGACGAGTGTCAAAGTGATTTTAACTTTTTGGGGTGAAAGAAATTAAAGTCATTAAATGCCTTAGGGTTTTAAGATGGGGTTATAAGCTGTCAAACAGTTACTTCAGCAGTGGGAACTCCACTATGATGGTTTGGTTTTTTCCTTATATTATGCGTTTGAACCATTTGTCAGGTGTTTGTGTTTACCCCATTGGGGTTACACAGTCTAAAGGTTGTTTGTTAAGAAGATATTTGATTTGAATATAGAAAGTACTCGTTTACAGTCACCTCGATGCTACCAGTGGGCCCCCTAGAACACCACTCAGTAAAACTAATAGACAACGTAAGCATTTTTGCACTCACATTTGGCTAACAATTTTAAGAATCACTCTCTCAGGGCTCATCAAGCACAGCTAACAATTTTAAGAATCACTCTCTCAGGGCTCATCAAGCTCAAGGTCATAAGACATAATTAGTGTGAAAGCTGAACGTAGGAACCACTTTGGTTGGTTTTATTGTATACAGTTGTGGTATTCTACGGGTAAGAAAAATATTTTTAATTAAAATAGTACTGATTTTTAGTAAGATTGAATACTAATTAACTGCATTACTTTTTTATTGATTATTTTATTACCTGGCTTGATTGAAAGGTGGCAGAAGTTGACAGTTTTTAGCCATTGGACAGAGATATTATGCTAATGTTTGATTTGTTCATCAGCAGCTCTTTACAAAATACACTTTTGAATCGTCGTTGCTACAAACAGGATGTTTTCTTTCAACTTTGTTCAGATTATTTAACTAAATATTGACCTGTACTCCGATTCTTATTTAAATTTCACTTCACAGGAGATGGCAGCTGACATTGAAATCAGCATTGGATCAGGTGTTAATATAATGGAACTGGCAAGGAGACTTGACAATAAACTAAGCAAGTCTGGATCGGAACAGCTTCGTTTGCAAATGAACAATGTTAAAACGATGAGTAACTCTTTACGTGATGAACTTGATTCTTACCTTTATACATTGACGATGAATTTAGAAGACTGGCAAGAATATTACAGGGAACAGAGCATTTTCATTGGATGGATGGATAACGTAAAAAGTCGCATTTCAGAGACAATTAATTCAAATATTTCCCTTGATACACCATTAAAGTTACAGGTAGGCATTACGTTTGTCTTGATAGTGCTGTATTGTTTTTTACAAATTCACAGTATCACGTGGGTGTATATTTATATGCCAAAAAATGTTGTAATATAAATTTTAAAAGAAGAATTTTCATGCTGGCATGCCTCCATGTAAGCCAAAACTCCATCGAAGCTCAAGTGTACTTAGCAAGAGAAACAGGTTATTTCCTATTAACACAAAAGATTTAGTGGTTACAGTTTGTTCGAACGCTTGTTGTGCATGCATGTACTGCTGGTGTACATAAAGACCG
The DNA here is from genome assembly GCA_003991215.1 of Morbakka virulenta. NCBI lineage: Eukaryota > Metazoa > Cnidaria > Cubozoa > Carybdeida > Carukiidae > Morbakka > Morbakka virulenta. Next base: position 2,391,773 of record RDPX01000003.1, read on the forward strand.
GGTTTAACATTTTCCGACATTTTAATTTTTATTTATTTATTTATTTACGAATATTTATACAGGATAAAAGCTTCAGTTATTTACATATTTACATAAATACTGTTGTCAATGTTTGTCCTGTAGAATATAATAGAAGATATAATAAGAACTGATTAAAAACTATATAAAATTAAAAGCCTTCAAATTTCAATCAAGATGAAGATAAAAAAGGTCTTCTATCTTTAAGTGGCATATTATTAAATAGCTTGGCTCCACCATAATAAAAACTAGATCTAGCAACTTCTAGTTTTATTGATGGGAGTTTTAATAAATTGGCATAATTTCGAGTCCTTTTAGAATGTTTCATAATTTTAAAGTAGTTGTCAAAATCTTCGTGTTGAAGGTTCTTTTTAATACACTTTCCGACCAGTGAACAGACTTGTGATTCAACAACTTGAATAATACTTTTCGTTGGCTTCCCAATGATCTTTGCAGCACGACGTTCTAGTGAGGTGAATTTTGATTTCTGAGTAGCTGTAAAACTGGTTTTGATGGTTGAACTATATGTGAGTATCGGTAGTATCATCATCTTGTATATCAGGTTTGCAGCGTCGATGGTTAAATTTCTTCGTACGTTGGTTAACAGTCTAAGTCTTCCACAGGCTTTCTTGTATGCGCGGTCGAAATTTGAAGCCAATGACAGATGGTTATCAATTAGATTTCCAAGATAGACATATTCTGTCACGAAGTTGATTGGAGTTTTGTTGAAGATGATGTTTAGATCTCTACCATGTTTATTGAGACGTTGGGCGGTCCCAAATAACATAACTTCAGTTTTTCCCTTTTTTAGGTTCAGTAACAGCTCGTTCAGTTCACAATATCTGCCCACTTGATTCATAGCTTCATTCAAAGTGTCCTCGATATGTTGTAATTTCTTGTCAGCGAAAAGGAGAACAGTATCATCAGCATACTGAAACATATCACAATCTGGAATACTTTCTTTTAGATCGTTAAAGAAAGTAATGAATAATAACGGTCCCAGGATTGATCCTTGTGGGACACCAGATGTAATACAACGAGTTTCAGAGGTGATATTTGCTTGTTCAACATACTGAGATCTGTTGAACAGGTAATCCGAAAACCAAGACAGTTCAGGGCCATCAATTCCGTACAGCATAAGTTTCTCTAGAAGAACAGAATGTCCGACCGTATCGAACGCTTTAGACAGATCGAGAAACAAACCGCCAACCATGTTGCCATTGTCAATATATTTTCGTATAGAGTCACAGAATAATGTGGTAGCAAGCTTTGTAGATCGATTTTTACGAAATCCAAATTGACAGTCGCTGAAAAGTTTATTCGATTCAAGATATTGGTACAACTGGTGATGTACTGCTCTTTCCAACAACTTTGATAAGACCGGAAGTACAGAAATTGGTCTGTAGTTCTCAACGAGTTCCGGATTTCCCGATTTGAAGATTGGACAAAGCTTCGCGACCTTCCAGGCGTGAGGAACAGTAGATGTGCGTAGGGAAAGGTTGATGATATGCGATATTGGTGAAGCGATTTCTCGTCTACAGTCCTTCAGTAGATTTGGTGGAAGATGGTCATTCCCGGCTGCTTTGTTTCTTTTCAATTTACGAAGTTCACGTTCAACGAAAGCAGTGGGTACATAAGAGAAGTTGAAGATCGACCTTGTACGTAATGATGATTTTCTAGGATACCTCCATACAAAGTCAATCAAAGGGAATGCTGCTGTTTTGATGTTTCTTACAATGTTCGAAAAATATTCAACGAAGTTATTCACGCGGTTTTTCATGTCTCTGGAATTTCTCGACGTAGACTTTGATTTAGTTGGAAATATGGATTTGATAATATTCCAAAACTTGCGTGGATTTAAACGATTGTCATTTAGCATTTTTTGGTGGTACGATGCTTTGGATTTACGGACTGCATTAGTGCATTTGTTGCGCTGCTTCTTGTATTCATTCCAGCTCTGTTCGTCGTTCTGAGATCTTGCTCTCCGAAGCAAAAGATCACGTTTGTTTAATTCTCGTTTCAAAGGCTCATTCAACCACTGGCAGGGCTTCCCCTTCACACGTTTCTCAATCATCGGTGCGTGCACATCAAAAGCATCTCTCAGTTTGGTGGTAAGGTAACCAACAGCATTGTTGACATTGTTGGTATTGTAAACAGGAGACCAGTCGATTTTACGTACATCGGCAAGTAAATCATCAGGGTTGTAGTTGGTATAATTTCTACTTTTGATTGTCCTTTGTTGAAATTTCTGAGTGTTTATTTTTCGGATGAGAGATATCATATCATGATCGCTAAGACTTGTACTCACCACGTGTACGGTTGGATAAGCGTTCGGTTTGTTTACAAAAATGAGATCTATAAGTGATGACGTTTCCTTTGTTATTCTCGTCGGCGATTTTACGATCTGTTTGAAACCATTCATTGACATAAGGTTTTTGAATTCCTTTTGTGCAGCTGACCTATTACTGTAGTCAACATTGAAATCACCCATTATTATTGTCTCCTTTTGTTTTTTATTCACATTTGTAATTACTTGAGTTAACAGTTCATTGTAATCCTTTGGAAGATAATTTGAAGTCTCAGGAGGCCGATAGCAACAGCCAAAGATAATTGATTTCGCATTTTTTATAAAAATTTCAATCCAAATGATTTCAAGAGAAGTGTTTTCAAGATCTGTTCTGCGTTTGTAGTGAATATTGTTTTTAACAAAAATACCAACTCCTCCACCATAACCTTTAGAGCGGCATTTTCCCAAAAAATCATATCCATCAACAAACACCGACTCCACTAGGAAATCATTTTGTAAATGTGTTTCAGATACACTGAAAATGTCAATTTCCTTGTGAGATGAAATGAATTCTTGTACCTCAGCTATGTTGTTTTGAATGCCACGAACATTTTGGTGAACTAATTTCAAACCTCTTCTGGATAGTGTTTGTTTAAACTCCTTTCTTGTTAGTGATTTCGATGCAGGTACGAAACAAATATCTCCATTTCCATATGAAAAAGAACAATATATCAACAAAATGTAAAAAGCAACTTTCACAGAGCTTATGACCGCTCCGTCCGCCATCTTGTAATCCTATCCTTCTGAGAACCAATCCTTCTGAGAATCCTATCCTTCTAAGAACGAATGCAGCGGATTTGCTGTTGACCCACGTACTTGTTGCCATAACAGCATGGTTTTGCTTGATCTTCTAACGGTCCGTTTTACACAAGATTACCCCAAACCTCAGTTTGGAACTGTTCTGGGAATATTTATCCAAATTGATACCCATGTTGAACAAATGACCGAACTATAACTGGAGTGGTTTATCTCTTACTGTATGGGTTGCTTATCCAAGGGGTTCATAATATCCAGTTATTGTAATAGGTAACCCCTGCTCATTTTTATTGCGTTATTAGTAGACTTTAGGCGTTTGAAGGCCACACATCATAAATAGCTATTCTAAGGCTTTGTTACTATTCTTAAATTAGAAGAGACGTTAATTTTTTCTTGCCATACATAAAATGTGAATCTTTTTGTGGAAAAGTAAAGAGATGACGTTATGCCTTTGTGGTATCAAAGATTTTGAGCCAGTTACTTTTGAGTTAAATAAAATGATTTTTATTTTCCAGTTTTGGTTGGGTTCCATGTGTTCTGGGTCCCATGTTTGTTTTACAGGCGTGATCGTTAATTGCGTTTTAGTATTTTAGCTTCGAGCTGAACAGGGTAATTTTTTACTGCAAACGTTGGAAGCCTATTTTCTCACTCGATATTAAAGTTTTTTACCTTAATACATAAGACGTAGATACAGTCAGTATAACTAGCTTGCAATGAAAAGACATGCTCGAAATGATCAAGTTAACTGCTTTAAACAGCACAGTCATGCGGATATGTAAATATGTAAAAGTTGCTGTGCATTGGTATGCATTCCCCATACACATTGTGGGCTTCTGACATCGAATTTTGTTTTTAAAATGATTTAAATGTGGAACTTTAATCTTTGAACAAATTTTATTTTATTATCATTGTAGACCAAGCTTTCAAAATATGTAGTTATATTTTTGCTGAAGGCATAATAATATTATTAGTATATTATTATATTAATTAAGAGATTTTAATTTTAGAAGCCTGTTGCTCATTACAAAGGCCTAAGGCCACTACTACACCATAGCCCAAATACAATAGGAAAAAAATTAAGCTGAAAATTGGAATGACATTATTCCACATTTACCTAGTTAAGGAAATAATCTCTCCTCCCCTCCCTTAAGCAGAGGACTGTGATACATGCACAGTATGGCCTCANAATGATTTAAATGTGTAACTTTAATCTTTGAACAAATTTTATTTTATTATCATTGTAGACCAAGCTTTCAAAATTTGTAGTTATATTTTTGCTGAAGGCATAATAATATTATTAGTATATTATTATATTAATTAAGAGAATTTAATTTTAGAAGCCTGTTGCTCATTACAAAGGCCTAAGGCCACTACTACACCATAGCCCAAATACAATAGGAAAAAAATCAAGCTGAAAATTGGAATGACATTATTCCACATTTACCTAGTTAAGGAAATAATCTCTCCTCCCCTCCCTTAAGCAGAGGACTGTGATACATGCACAGTATGGCCTCATGCACAGTATGGCCTCTTACCACGAGTAATAGATAGGTTTGGCCAGGATTTCTATAAATGATACAATCGGTTTTGCATATTGATAAAAGTTAGCTTCGTTACCTATTTTAGAGCATTATCGAGGAAGTTGTTGGGCATCATCGCGACCTTGAAAACCTCAATGAGGTATCTAATAAGTTGGTATTAGAGTCACACGAAAAAGAAGCTGTGGAATTTCGAGCTGAAGTTTGCCAACTCAATGAACAGTGGGACGGAATATATCAGGACTGTAAGTTGAAAGAAAAAGAAGCAAGAGCCAGTTTACAACCGTGGTATTCTTATCAAGAGAAGTTGAAAGTACTGAATGCATGGATAGAAGGCGTTGAAGACCAGATAGATTCACAAATTTTTGAAATTGATGTTCCAGAAGACATTGCAAGCCCACTGGAAAAATATAAGGTACCTTTTTTTATTAATTATCATTGAAGTTTACTGTTTTTTGTCCGTTCAGTTATTTACCTCATTTGATCATTTTCTCTTCTGGGACTTCTTTTTTGGGTTAGACGATGGGATGATAAGAGAGCACAGTGAAGGTATTGTGGGCAAGAGGCTACTACTCAATAGATGTAGGTAACTTTAAGAAGGCTAATTTTTTCTGGGATGAAACCTATACTTTTACTTATAAACCTTACTCGAATAAAAAAATACATGTAAATTACTGAAAATGGTTATGTTCATAAAATATATCTCAGAGTTTACTTGAATATTTGATAATATTTTTTGAAATATACATGATAATTTATGTAGTAAACAGGATACATCGTATTCGTTTTTAATTACTGTTTTTCGTACAAGCCCTGTTTCTTTCTAATCATTTTGTGTTTTAGTTACCATTTCTTTCTTTTTATCGACTCTTTTATCTGTTATTGCTTCCTCTTTACCATGTATTACCACCCTGTTTCCTTCTTTTTTACGAATTCGTCAGGGACACTCTGGAAACAGCCTGTCAAAATGTTTTGCTTATTTAAAAGTTTATCGGAGTATCAAATTGATAAAGATTTATGACCCAAATGTACAAAAAGTGTATTTTTCTGGGTTTCTTTTTCAGTTGCCATACAGGTAGTTGCCCTTTGTCTATGATACCTTGTACAGTGTGTGTAGGGAAGTATCATGCTGTGGTTTATTACATCTTGATCTTCTTCTTTATTAGTCCATATTAAACAACGTGGAGGGACAGCGACAAACTGTTGAGGATTTAATTTGGAAAGGCTCACAACTTCCGCAACTATTTCAATTTGTGCAGAAGAATGATGTAAAAGAGGAGCTTCAGCTGTTAGACTCAAGGTGGCAAAAAGCAAAACTCTGCCTCTCGGAATCGATACATGAAATGACAGCTCTACAAAAGGAGTGGAACAGTCTGGAAGCTTGTATTACCATCATAAGATCTTGGTTATGCAAAGTAGAAGATTTATTGACAAATGAGCAAAAAGTATTGGATAGAAAAACATCAGTTCTGGAGGGTTTCTTACGGCAATATGAGGTGAGTTATTTTAGCTCGAACTTTGATATTCAACGCTGGTTGTACAAAACTGCATTTTGTTGTGGGAAATATATAAAATGCACTGTATTAGTGCTATAGCTTTTTCATCCAGGAGCAGTAGTGGTTCGTAACTAAGGCGTTGTGGTTTTAAATGGCCAGTTACTGTCTAGTAATAGGGCTGCGTGTTACATCCCAGTTTGGTCAGACTATACAAGTCAGAAATCTTTCAATTGTGTGTAGAAGTTTGCATTGGCTGAAGTCGACGAAACCTGTGGCCCTGGAAAAGGTGGAAGGACGGCATTAAGCATTTCTTAAATTTTTCAGAGGCAACGTGCGTAAAAATGCGAGCCAGCTAACTGCAACACTGGATATTTGCTACTAATTTATGACCTTCGATCCTGAGACTTAAGGATAGAATTTGAATACTAAGCAACGTGACTTAGTATTCCAAAAACGCCGTTTGTTTTGACAGAATGTGAGATTAAGGCAGTAGGAAAGACAATGTTTTGTTCTTTGAATTACTTTAGTTTACTGGCTACAAACATGCCATAGAACATACACAAAGCTTTTTCTTGATGGGCTCTGGATAACTGGCGGAATGTAGATAGATTTACTTTTAGCATCCGTTCATAGTAGACAAATTGCAGTTTTGATCTATAGTTCATATCATCGGCTATCATCCTAAAGTCAGCTCATTTATGATACATTTAATACACTATACTCTTGCTGTTCATCTAATTGCGCAACAGCAAAAAGTAAGTTGAACTACCCCACTTCGTGTAAGTCTTTGCTTCATAACTCATTGTAACAAGAATCTGAAGATTTCATTTCAGATAGACCTTATCTTTCTTTCTCGTTATTGTGATTTTGGAAATGTGTATGTGTTTTTTTTAACTTTAAACGCAAATCACAACATTCCATGTTTAATTCAATCTTTTCCGTCGTATTGTAATATTTAATACCAGAGCCTCAGCATGGAATTCCCAAGTCAAAAAACCGCCCTTGAAAATACCGTCAGTGATATGAGAGCCATCTTTAGTAATTCGCCGTTTGTTAAAAAGGACGTCATTGAAGACCATTTAAAAAGTATTCAAGAAGATTTCCTTACTTTTGAAAAAGAGCTAACTACAAGAATGATAACCATCAGAAAAGAACTTGGCGACTGGGATGAGTTTACACACAAGTTAGACGAAGTAAGTTCATGGCTTGATGAAAAGCGACATCTTCTCAACATGGACAAGCCGACTGATACTCGCAGCCATGCCGAACAAGTAAAGCTGCTCGAGGTAAGATTTTTGCCTTAAAATTTGAAATTTTTTTCTGCGCTTTAATGGCGCCGGTAATGACTATTTTCTATTCTAATGGTGCTATTTTTGATGATGATGATTATTATTATCTTCATTTTGCATTTTGCACAGGTTAATCTTTTTAGCCGAATAATACCACTTGGGCGAGCCACAACTAGCAGCCAAGGGCCAAGAGGTTTCTTTCACCTTACATCTCCAATAGTTTTATTAGAATCGAGGCTGTTCCCAACAAGGCTGGGGTTTGTACCACTCCAACACCTACTTCAATCTCTAGTGATTTTTGTACCACCCCAACACCTACTTCAATTTCTAGTGATTTTTGTACCACTCCAACACCTACTTCAACCTCTAGTGATTTTTGTACCACCTCAACACCTACTTCAATCTCTATTATTATTATTGCTGTTATTATTATTATTTTTGTTTGTTGTTGTTTTTTGTAGTAGTGGAAGCTTTAGTGTTGCTACTACTGCTACTACTACTACTACTACTACTACTATAGGCGCCTCTACTGCTTTTGTTTTTGTTACAGCCAGTGCTATTACTACAGCCCGTGTCAAAATTACTCCAATACTTATCTGATATTTCTTGATTGATAGTATATTAGTAGAGTGTGTTAAAAATATGCGAATTTTGCATCCCTCTAATAAGACCTGCTTGAGGTTTCCATTAGAAATTACCAACAGAAAAGATGAAGGGCAGGTATTAATTTAATTTTGAACCAAAGTCACGATTCAATGTTCAGGGAATCACCGGCAATTTACGTTAGTATACATCATCCTCAAAGAGACAATAAGGAAACAAAGTTGTGTGAGATTGTGACACTGAAGTTATACATATCAAGAACAACATTGAAGTGGTCACGCATCCGGTCGGAGTTGCGTGGTTTAGAGTTAACTAAAACCAAGAATTGTTATGTCTAGGTTTTTGCTCGAATGACTATAGTGCAATAGCCTTTTACAACTTCAGCATTGTGGCATCGAATTCATTACGAATCTTAAGAACCATTGTACTTGGTATGAAGACTTTTCATTATCCAAATATCTGTGTAACAATAGATATTATTATTGGCTGCATAAATTAATAAATTGGAAGATCACTTTGCTAATTTTACATCAGCGTAACGTTTATGCTGGTTGTTTTACTGGTATAACTAGATTTTATGCAAAATGCTTAAAGATTTTTCCCATGTTTCATATTAACTCATCTTTACTCAAACCTGCCTTCATTTGGTTTCAGTTAAGGCAAAGACAACAAAAGCACTTGTCTCCTTAAACATGCCCCAATACATATTCTGTCCACTTTCACTATTCGTCATACCTAAAACTATATTTTGTGCGGTACATACTTAAGACGGCGTCTTACTTTTATGAACAAATGCAAAATTGTTTAGTCGGCATATCCGATGATGAAGTAGCAGCAAGCTAGGTGGATCCAGAAATTTGCAAGCATGGCCAGCTTTTTTTAGTCTGGGTGCCTTTTAGGGAAGTTAAAGGACTGGCCAAACTTTATGCAATAGCACCCAACATACGCATATTTTTAATATTTTAATTGCTGTTATTGTAATGTCATAACAAGTCCAGATTTTCATATGTAATTAGCCAGCAAAATCTACCACCTACCTTTTAATTTTAAGACCGTCTATTATTTGCAGGACTTGCAAAGAGAATTTGCTGCGCAAAAAGGAAAATTTGAAGAAGTTATTCAAGAAGGTTGGAATACCTTTTCACAACTTTCAAGTGAAGGTGGATTGAATGAAGTTGGACAAAAATTAAACCTACTTACTGGTAAAAATTTAACTTAATTTAGAATACCATCCTTGTCTTTTAACTGGATATTTTTGTATTTGGCCTTATAGTAAATGCATTGAAACATCCTTAATGTATAGCACCATTTTTTTAATGTAATGAGCTTTTGCGAGACCTTTCTTTTTTTCTTCCCGGGTTTCATAAACCGGTCTCTGCTTCTCGATGTTTTCCAAATTTCAAAATACCCAATTGTTTTTAGAACTGAGTGATATGTTTTTCAAAATAAGACGCGAGTTACGGTGTAGGGACCGCTGCCAACTACATTACTTAAAGCACTCTGTAGGTTATGGAAATAGCATTGTACTGGCATAAAAATCGTTTTAGTTTTTAATCTTTGTCTGTGCTTTTTTTGACGAAATCCCTTGATTTTATTACAAAAACTCCACCAATGTATATAATGGAATACTTTTATCTGATAAAAAACACTTTAAATGCAGTGTCACAGTCACATTTGGAGACAACCTTGGTAATGTACTTTTTTTGGTTAAGTCGAAATGGTAGTAGTAGTAGTAGTAGTAGTAATAATAATAATAATAATAATAATAATAATAATAATAATAATAATAATGATAAATGTCCTGGGTATTGACATTAAACTGCATCCGGTTGTGGAGTTTCGACGTGGGCGAATGAGGTTACCCTTTGTCACAACTACCTCCAGGTCACCCTTGGGCAAGGTGTAGCACCTGTCAGCCTACCCCGA
>RDPX01000003.1:2402576-2418562 GCA_003991215.1 Morbakka virulenta
GAAGTACTTGGACACTACTGATGACTGGATGTTACAGCTCGTTTTTAACCATGAAAATGGAAAAAGACTTCATTCAATTTGTAAAGAAGCTAGGAAATTTGCTAATGATTTCGATATTGATATTCAACAGCCTATAGAGGAGAACACACCAGCCACGAAGGCTGCAAAATCTATCAAACAAAAGGCAAAGAAAATCGGAAACCAACAACTTGCTGATAAATGGAGCCAGAAGGCTTTGCATGGCCAGTATGTTCTTCGGAGTCGCAATGCTGATGTTGATCAAAATGCTACCCATCAGTGGCTCCGAAGTTCAAGTCTGAAAGCAGAGACGGAAGGCTTCATTATTGCAGCCCAAGATCAAAGCCTTTTCACCAGGAACTACCAGGCAAACATACTACACAATGGTGCAGACCCTAAGTGTAGATTTTGTGACCAATTCGTTGAGACTATAGACCACCTGATCTCTGGATGCCCCATACTGGCCCCTAGCGAGTATGTGAATCGACATGATCGAGTAGGGCAATACCTACACTGGGGAATATGTCAGCATTACCAGATACCTGTACATCAAAATTGGTATGAACATAAGCCTTCGCCAGTCGTTAACTCTGAGGACGTCACTATTCTATGGGACTTCTCGATTAACACTGACAGGACAATCCAAGCCAACAGACCTGACATTGTAATTAAGGATCACAAATTGAAAACCTGCACTCTTATAGATATGAGTATTCCTTCTGACAGAAACATTGCTATTAAAGAATTTGAGAAGATAAGCAAATATAAGGACCTGGAAATCGAAATTCAGAGAATGTGGAAGATGAAAACTACAACAGTGCCAGTTATAGTGGGTGCACTTGGGATGATTAAAAAAGATACTCAGAACTTTTTAGACAAAATACCCGGAAATCTCAAACTTCAAGAAATTCAAAAAATCGTGATAACGAGCACAGCCCATATTTTACGTAAAACTCTTTCAATGTAAATACTTATGTTAAAAGTCTCTCAAACAGGTCATATGTTTATTTTTTATACAAACTTTGCAATAATCCTCTATTTTTGATGTTCGTAAAAACTCTCAAAACCTTTGTTTGCCCTAGGTCACTGGGTGTGGCCCGGTGAACAACTGTATCAAACCGTATTGGAAATAAAAATGTACATAATAATAATAATAATAATAATAATAATATTAATAGTGGTAGTAGTATATTAGTGTGTGATGCATTGATATACTTTAAGTTGCACATTTACTTATTCATAAACGGAGCAAAAGTTTATGGATTTAAGAGGATTATAGCTTACAGACTTGTGTTTTTTTCTTTGTTTCCAAATGCACATACGCTAAAATGTACTTGTAAAGCAAATGTCATTTTTATGATAAGAATCGGGAAGTGTATCGAGTGTAACACAACTTTATTTCGTTAATCCTGTAGAAACTTGGGACAAAATGTCTCGATGGGCCTCAGGGAGATACCAACTGCTCGTATTATCAAAGCATTTTCAGACTTCTTCACAATCACTTGTAAACTACATGGAGCACATCGAGAAAAAAGTGTGTTCTTCTGACGGACAGATTCCAGCTGTGGTTGTTGAAAGAATCATAAACCAGTCCAAAGAAGCCAAGGTATTTAAATCCTTTCCAGTGCTTCAAATGTTCTCTAAAAGACGACCTTACACCTAATACGATAAGGTTCTTTTTAGTTATAATTGTTTAGATACAAGCTTTTCGTTTGGAAGAACAGTAGATGTTTCATTAGTCGCTATTTTATCATCTCACTAAAATGTTCTTCTTTTTCTACATATTTTGATTGTGCAGATTTTTTTCTTGAGAAAAATATTGAGACATGTACAGAGTACAGACATTTGTCGAAATGAGTGAATAAGGGAAGTGTTTTGTGGATTCGTTGAAGTCTTCTTCCATATTACATTTTAATGACTAATTACGCACATATTTTCTCTAATGTTTCCAGAACCTTTAAACGATGGTGACCACATTAGTAGCTACGGTGTATTCAAAAATAGAAATGCTGTACATTTGTGTTCCACTGATTTGTTTTAATTTTTGAAAGAGATTTTTAAGAATTTTTTAAAAGTCAAAAACAAATATTTCCCTTTTTGGTTTTGTAAAATCTCTTCATGTGACTTTTTAAAAGATACTCTATTCTTATTTGTGTAGGCATACTGCCCTTTTTATTGAGCTCCTATTTACCCCAGGACATTATATTTCATTTTGGCTTTTCACAGCTCAGAGTAAACGAATGGCATCAGGATGTTCAAAATCTTGATGTCATTTTAGAAGATGGTCACCTGTTCTTAGCAAAACAAGGAGAGAACAAGCCAGTTCCATTTGAAAACCAAATCGATAGGCTGAATCAATGTTGGGCACAGATGGTAACTGAGTTAGAAAGTCAGAAAAAAACTGCAGAAAAAACGGCAAGGGACTGGTGGGATTTTTCCAAGTCAAAGCTGAAAATGATAAAATGGATGAACCGCAAGGAGCAGGATTTAGAAGATAAGCCTAAAGAGGCAGGAGGAATAGACAATGCGGTTACAAGGGCCGAAAAATATAAGGTAACCTTACTGGATGAAATAGTGTTATTACATATGCAGACGTACAGCTACCATACGTTGTTTTGTAGTTTGTTCTTTTTATTTGTCCGATTTACCCTTCTTTGTGAACAATATTTGTTTTTGAAAGTTGTTTGAACATTATCTTCCACGTTTAATAATCTTGAGATTCCTTCTCTTTCTTTAAAATTTTTACATTGCACTAGGCCATTTGAAATGACACAATAACCGAATTTTATAGGTCAAGTTTGGTTGAATATTATATACATATATATTAACTACAATTTTAAAACATACACAGATAGTAGAGCACCTTTAAAATAGCATTGCATGGGTCCAAGGAAATTCGAAACAATTTTAAAGCAAAGTATTAAATTACTTATTGTCTCAGGGTCAAATGGCGCTTGAGCCTTTGCTTTCACGTTATATGGTCATGAGTTCAAAACCCTGTGGTTCCATTCAAAGCAATTGTGATAGATAATGCCCCACTTCAAGTCAAGCATCCACAGGTTTTTAGGGATACCGATTTTATTGATAAACATTGTTCACGGAGAAAATTTCAATGCACATAGCGCATAGTTAAGGCAAATAATGACCAGGGTACACTGCGAGTCCCGTAGAAACTTATGGGTTTTTGGGTATTTCATGAGTCAGTTCTCGACTGTTAAAAGAAGATTAATTTGTCCACATGTAGCACGTAAAGCAAACAAAAGGCTGACATAAGACATTATTGATCAATGGATGTTTGTAATTACTAAAGGATAAACTTACTGAAGTAAATACGGCTGTCAACTGAAGAACGGTCTTCAATTTTTACCATCCCAAGCAGCAAGAATGTGTAAACATAATTTTAAAATAACGCCTGAAGAATAAGGTGAACCCATTCCTGGTAAAAATTGTTTGGTACAGTTGTCCATTATAAATTTTTTAAGTGCCCTTTTCCAAAGTGATGTGTTGATCAATTTTCTGTCAAAAATTCGTCTCATTGTTATGTTAAAGGTTCGATTTCCATAAGTAAACAAGAATTCAATATCGAAGGAAAGATATACATAGCCACTTTTGAGGAAATCATCTTGTATTTGTTGAACTTTCTCACAGGCATCGAGAGTATCTTTTAAAGTGAACTCATTAGTAGGGAAAGGTTTAAGAGATTAGCTGGATATTTTCCTAAAGATAGTGGAAACGGTAGTGATCTCGATGATCGGCCGCAAGTTTTAGCAAGTGCACGTAAGGTTTATGTATTTTTGGAAGTGCGTGAGCACTAGCTGGTTTATCATTCTTGGGGCGAATCCTATGGTATAGTTCTGTGTTGGTTTCATTTTTCGATAGCAGATTTCATAGATAGCCTTGAAGTGACTTCATTCTTGCGATGGAAAAATCGTGATCAAGCTTTCTGAATTTCTTAAAATCAGAAAACAAGTTCATTAAACAGTTATTGTAGTCGTCTTTGTTTACCGAAACAACGCTGTTGTTTTGGTAAACAAGTACTTTTTTTCTCTTCTTTTTTTAGTTCTAGTTGTGAAAACATTTCACGTCTCTGGTATCTTTTCACTCCATAGGTGAATATGTTAGTATGCGAATTGTGTGTGTTTCTGTAACATCGCGTTGTCGTTTGATTTGCCTTAGTAAACCTTGATGTGATTGTGTTCGGACTCCCGTTTATTTTCACAAATGTTGTTTTATTACATAAAACTTATATAATAGTTTTTGTACAAAAATTGAATTTGAACACTGAAACTTCTCATTTTTCATGGTGGCCATACCTTTAGTGTTATTTTTACTTGTTAATTATATGGCATGACATATCTGTCACCAAAAATTTACTGTACGTTATGGTTTGAAATTTCGTTTGTGATTACATTTTCTAAGTAGACCTACCTACAAAGCCAGGTTATATGGTCATTTTAGTCCAGTTGTATTTGATCATGTAATATTATTCTCATGCATTCTCGTAGTCGATGACCATTTTTTCAACGTTGAAATCCATTTATATAGATTAAACGACATCAACAGATTCTATCAACCAATCTTCTTGTCCCTTGTAAATTAGCAAACCGTAAGCATATGGAGAAAAGATGTTGATACTTTGGTGCTGAATTGTTTAGTTTTAAGTTAATGTGTTTATAACATTTTTGCTTTTCTCCCCCAAACTGCACGATCTTTTTTTTCAAACTGCATTGGGTTAGTGAATTCTTGCTTTTGCATTGCAAAAAAAATCGCTATATTTTTACAACATTGGTTTGTGTTTCTTTGTTCTAACAGGAAGTTTTGGAGAGAATTGACGCGCGAAAAAGAGATATGGATGTTCTTATTGAAAAGGCGCAGCATTTACTTGGGGATGATGTAGAGGATCCAGCTGTAGCGGGCATCTTAAATGAGCTCAAAGAACGTTTTAGTGCACTTCGAGAGCTTGCAAATAAAAGACAGCTCTATTTTAAAAGCCTGATCTTCAAATGGAAAACATTGATGGAACAGAAACGGCGAATGACTAGCCTTCTTGACAGCTCAAAGTTTTCTTTCTCGCAGCGACCAATACGCTGTGCTAAAGATGCTAAGGAACAAGTAGTTTTATGCAAGGTAAGCAATATTTATTGTGCAAAAAATAAAGGCAATAAACTCTTGGTTAAGGTGGTTGCTTTGATACTAATATGAAGTTTTTCACGGTCTTATCTTGTAATATATACACTTACCTTTCTGATGTGTATTTGTGGCTTTGCCATGGATGTTGAAACATAATTTATGCTAATGTGGTTTCCCTATGGTGAAATGTACTTATATTATTCAGTCAGAATAACAAAGAGAACCTGGGCCTATCTTTACCTGTTGCTGCTTTGTTTAAAGTAGTACTGCCTGCATTGGATGGAACTGATATGAAATTCCTTTTCCAAATCCCGTATATTTTTGTAAGACAGGGGCTGGTGAAGCTTTTTGTTTCCAACAGTTTCATTACCTTTTCTTTGATAAAATTTATTTGCTGTCTTTGCATTGTTGAAATATAGAATGACAATAACTATATGTCATTTTAAGAAATGCATTAGTTATAACAAATAGATAACAAATTACAATTATTCAGTTTTAAAAGTTAATTCCCCCCAACCGTTCATCCCAGTCTCCCGTTTATTATCATGTGACCATCATGTCTGGCTTCATGCTATATCTGTCACGCGATATCTACTGATTGTGTAATGTGCAGTTGTCTTTATTTTGAACCAATACCTAAGATACAAATATGTTATGCAAAACAGTTGATCGACTATGTTTCTCAAGCCCATAACAGAATATTTAATTATGAAACACAAGAAAACACCAAAATGATAACTAACAATTTTGTATACGTACGAGAAGCACTTGCCACTTTCCACGAGCTTGAATATTTGAAATGGTAAGCAAGTGTATAATGTAAATATTGTATTTAGAAGTAGTACCATAGTCATTTGTAGTGCCATGTGACACCTTAAACGTTTTTTGATTTTCCCGGAATATTTCATCAGCCTTAAACGGAACTGTCATTTAACTAAGTAAACTTACGTGAAAATGACTGCTTTGATAATACAGTGAATTTTATCCTTGCAACTCTGTATTGCCTTGAGTAATTTGTATTGCTAGTTGTGTACCCCTTTTTTTCACCAAGTCCAAATTACTTTAACAGGAAATCGAAAGTATGTTTGATAACCTGACCCTAACTGCCGAAGAAGTTACTGAAACAGCAAAACTTGTTGTAGACGATCTTCATGTAGAAAATGCTGATGAATGTGAAATAACAGCTATGCAACAAGACATTTTACAGATGTCAAACAATTTTGAAAAGTCAAGAGAGCTTGTAAAGAACCAAAGCAAAAAGCTTCAGCTTGCGGCGGAACATTTTGAATCGCTTGACCAAGAACAGAGAGCACTTCAGAAATTGTCAGATGACGTGTGTGCACGACAAGGTCATGCAGTTGAAGACATAGAAGTAAAGGTAAGAAGCTTGGAACGACAACCAATTTATCAAGTGCCTTTCATATCGGTCCCTCTGGCTATTTTTTTGCTCCGGAGTGTAGACTTCATTTGCTTCACCCACCAAACCATCCATCCATTTAACCATCCATCCTTCCATCCATCCGTCCATCCACCCATCCATCCATCCATTCATCCATGTATCCATCCATCCATCCATCCATAGTTTTGCTATGAGTTGCTGTATTATTGTTCTCTCGAATATAGGTTCAATTTCTTTTCCTTGTCTTACATGATGAATAAGGTAGTTTGTCATAGTTAAAAAAAGATTAATACTACATTACCATCATCATCATCACCATCATCATTACCATCATCGAAATAATTAATGTTCTGTTTGGAAACAGGTCCGTTATGGCATTTGTTTTTCCCCGGGTACTTATGCCCTTGGTCATCTTTTTATTTTACCGTATCTTACATTCTTCAATTAACGCAAAGGTCCAATCCTTTTACTTGCTCGTGACCTTTTTCTAACCATTCCACCTTCTACCACATCCTTTGGCAACCCATCATCTCCACCAGTATCTCCAATACACGTAATTTTTTCGTTTGGTATTTATTGCCCTCAGCAATGTGAATGTAGCTAATGGGAAGAATCGTAAGGACTTTGAAAAGTGAAAAAAGATGTTGTGTGGTGGGATACTGCCATGCCACACTGATCCCTCCCACAGGAGATTTGCATCTTGCTACTTTTAACATGACAGTGCTTTTGAGACTAAGTATAAGGAGTTTAAGGCTGAGGAGTCGTGGCTTAATGGTTAGTGCAACTGCATGGTAACCAGGAGTTCCGGGTTCGATTCCCCGAGCTGTCGAGGAGAATTTGGAACTTTACAAAGGAGAAAAAGCTGGTTGGCGTCAGGAAAAGCATCCGGCCAAGAAATTCCTCACTGCCAAATCAAAGTCACTCTGAAGGGCACCGTCTGAGCCCCAATTGCTGGGAAAAAATGACTTTAAAACTAAGGGAAAAAAAGGGGGGAAAAAGGAGTTTAAGGCTAAGGACTTCACAAGGCACTTGAGAACTTGATTAAATATGGCCATACATGTATCTATGTTGTGTATGTTATTTATGTATGTTTTGTATGTATTTATGTATGTATTTTTATACGTATGTATATGTATATATGTATATATGTGTGTATTTATGTATGTATGTTTTGTATGTATTTATGTATGTATTTATGTATGTATTTTTAAAACGTATGTATATGTATATATGTATGTATGTATGTATAAATGTGTGTATTTATGTATGTATGCCTGTATGTATATATGTATGTGTTAGTATGTATGGTTAGTTTTAATGAGTAAGTTAAAAGTACTGCAGTTTTTAAAGGAACAAAAAAAAGCTTTTTATGGATAATTTTCATACCTTTTTTCTTAGACTAGACTGGAAAATCACCGGAGAAGTCTTCTTCAAACTGAACAGTCGCTTTGCAGTATTACAGAAGATGAAAAAGGTCATAACATAATTGACAAGCGAGTCGTTGAAGAACTGATATCTGCAATAAACGCCAAAATAGAAACTATTAGCAACATGGCTGGGGTTGACCTAGTATTACCAGTTTCGGATGTGAATGAAACTTCGGTAGAAGAGATTGACGAAAATCGAAACGGTGTTGTAGAACCGCTTATAATACCAACAAGAATCTGCTCCTCGAAAGAAACGTACCCATATTCAACAAGTTGTAACGATGTTGTTGCCGATCCTCAAAACAATAGTTATCTGAATACTATTGCAGGTCATAATAATAACATCGATGGCCTTTACGCTGTGACAGTGGATAGTAAAGACGAGCATAGTTTGGTTAAGAAAGCCGAGACTATAATCATAGATTTCTTTTCTCTGGAACAAGACATTAGTTTGATTACACTTTCTGCCACAGACCTACCAGAAGACGCAAAAGTTAAGCAAAGAAATCTGCAGGTAAATGTTTGTAATTTATTGTGGTTTTACAATTGAGATTTTTCAGTGTTTACGCATGATCCATGTACATATTAAATTTTTGTATTAGAGTAAACTTGTTTTGGTTTATGTGATGTGTATTTGTTTAGATGTAGTTGGATAAAAAGAAAGTCAATGCCATTCACTGAATATCTTTATATTTTACACAAATGAATTTTAAGTTGCGATGTGGTCAACTGATTATTCTTGCCGAGACAAAGTATGTATTATGAATTATAACAGCGACCTTCGTTCTCTTTGTAGACAAAGAAACCTATACTTAAAAGCTTAGTTATTTCTGTAGAAAGAATCGAGAATATCAACGGAGAAGTCGAGGAAGATGACCTTCGGCAATGGCAAAGATATATGAAGATTATGATTCAAGCGCTGGAAAATACATGCGAATTTAAAGAGAAGGTGTTTGCTAGCTTCATTAATGCCAATGAGGTATTTTTAGAATCAGTTGCGAAATGGAAGGATTGGTTACAAGGAGCTTATGCAGAATATGCCAGTTACCAACTTGCTAGCCGAACATTAGTGGAAAAAGAGAACATTTTGGAAAATACCAACGTAGGTGATGGTGTTTTTTAATTGTGTTTGTTTAAACGAATGACAAACTTGCCTTCACTTTGAGTTTTAAATCTTACCATTTTTGTAACAATATGGTAATATTATATGCTAGACCATCAGTTTTTTCTACAGTTAAGATGGAGTTGGTGCCATTTATTGTGCTCCCTAAAAAGGAACTCCAATGTTTCTCATTTATCCACAGAAGATTTTCATTTTATTTTAGTGTGAACTGGATGGGAAACGGAGTGATATATTAACTCGAAACAATTTTAGCGAAAAAAGTAGTTTGAAGTCCTAGCTGTGGAAAGCTTTTGATAAATAATTGATCACTGCACGGAAATCAATTTTTTTTCGAGATAACAATCTTTTAATAATTCATGGCGTCATGTAAATGTACTTGTGTAATCCATTGTAATGTAATAACCTTCTTGTATTCACAGCAAGATTGTAACTACAGGTAACAATTGGACCAAGTAAGCAAATAAGAAAATGCTATTTTTAATAGGAAAATCCGGTTTGGATGCAAGATTAGGTTGCAAAATTTCCTGAGTATAGGGGATTAGTTCCCCTTCCCCATCATCAGTTTACCTGACCTCTGAGATCCTTAGGGGTTTGCAATAGCTGAGTGTCATGGGTATTTTCTTGTTATATCTTGTTTTATTTGATTAAAAGGCACCCTTAATTTTTAGGGCGCTAGTTCATACGAGTGATATATATTATGGTACTTTTTAAGTTGTTATTTCATTTTATTTTTTTTTGCGAAAGCTCATGTAGTAAATTGCGACGCAAAAGAACGTTCGTGTACTTAATAGTTGTTTCAAAATAGTGCGCAAATGATTAATGAGTAGTTAATGGTGTGAGGGTATTTCCAAAGGAAAAAAACCATTTCCTGTCAATCTTCAGTATTTTAAAATTGTAGGTGGCAATGCGCAACCTGTTTTACACGATAGAAAATATTTATAGCATGGAAAAATATTTAAGAATTTTAAAAATTTTACAGTATTGGGATTTTTGGTCGAAGCACAAAAACATTGGAACGATACTACGTAGGCTTGTTTGCCACAACTCCCATCAAGTGCCCAGAAAAATGTTGCTTTAGTGGAGAAAAAAGATGGGTATTATAAGAATGCCCGTCGACTTGTGATTAGTGCCAACTGTCATGTCTGTGATTAAATACTAATGTTAATACAACTGCTTACCGAAGATGAGTACAAGTCTTGGTAATGATTTCAGCCAATACTCTGTAATCCTTTGTCAGATTGTCACGTTCAGATATTTCTCCCATACCAGTTTGCTGCCAAAAGTGTGTCATGGGTGATTCGACTATTTTTTGTTGCATATAATGAACTGTGTTGGCAGTTGTTGTGCTCAAGGTAATGGTTCCATTATTTCAGTCATTGTTTTTGGATTTCTAACAACACCTTACAGTTCAATGGGAGATTTTTTATATGGGGACGGTATTGAGCATGACTAAGCTACTGGAAGCAAAAAATTTGATTTTGAAAACTTAATCCTGAATGTAAGGTATTTTCACGATCACGCGCTCACGTTGTAATAAACTTTAGTTAAGTTAAACACCCTTCGCGTGATTCCCATTTCGAAATATATGCTTAGGTCGCCAACTCGAGAAAATAGCTAATAGTGTAGACGTTTTCAAACAAATAGGTTCTACTACTTTCCTTTTGTTTATATTTTTGTAGACTTTGCTTGAGACAATGGCTAAAAAAGATTCACTGATTGGTGATGTCTACAACAGCGGATCTGTATTACTAGGCCTAGCACCTAGCGCTAGCAAGGTAGGCTGTCGGTAACTCGACTTTAGTGGGAAGTGTCTAAATGAACTTATTTACATTTTGTTATTTGTTTATTTATTTATTTGTTTGTTATTACTTTCATAGATTTATATATCATGCACCCATATGAAATCATACTTATCATAATTTATATACATATATATATACTTATATACCTTCATACATGCACATACATATATATATATATATATATATATATATATATATATATGAAGTATTACTATTATTGTGTGCCCGCTTTAAAAAAAATGCAATAAAAAGCTAAATTCATATATTTTTATAAAATTTTTAAACATTACTTTCACATCATGTCTTTTAAAGGTTTGCAAGTAAAATATTTGTCAAGCCACATAATAATTTGTAAAAATACAAGTTCCTTGATTTTGGTAAAAATTATTTTGCAAAGAAATATTAGGATCTTTTTTGTTTTGAATCTGGCCATTCGGGTTGGCATTTGGCAAACAGACTAGTTCGTTCAGCCTGCGGGAAATGAGAAAACTCNATATATATGAAGTATTACTATTATTGTGTGCCCGCTTTAAAAAAAATGCAATAAAAAGCTAAATTCATATATTTTTATAAAATTTTTAAACATTACTTTCACATCATGTCCTTTAAAGGTTTGTAAGTAAAATATTTGTTAAGCCACATAATAATTTGTAAAAATACTAGTTCCTTGATTTTGGTAAAAATTATTTTGCAAAGAAATATTAGGATCTTTTTTGTTTTGAACCTGGCCATTCGGGTTGGCATTTGGCAAACAGACTAGTTCGTTCAGCCTGCGGGAAATGAGAAAACTCAAGCGCGACCTGTTAAGTTTAGCCTTATAGTCGCTCCAACCATAGGTTAAACGTTGCGTGTTTTATTAGTTGATTAGTTGTTAGATGGTGGTAAATTATGTTGGAAAAAATTGGTCATGAAAAGAGGTATTTCCATGTTCAATGATACACATGTAAATTGTTTTTTATCATGGTGCAGACTAAATTACTTAACCTTTTATCGCTTTGTCAAAAGGGGCTAGTACTATTGAAATGACCACCCGGCACCTTCTCGGGGTCATATAATCCCCGAGCAGTTGAGTTACTGAGAGCATCAGACTCTGCTAAGGGTGAACCATGTATGTTGAAACAAAGCTGAAATTAAGGGAGGGAGTGCGTGTTAGATTTTTTGTCTGTTGGAGTTGCCAGTGTAGTTGTCGCCGAGCCCAAATTCTGCAGGATTTTTTTCTTCCTGAAAGCGTCAGAAAGTGCTTTTACCGTACCATATGACGTTTCATATTGATGGAACGCATACATTTTTATCCCTCAATGCCGACACTTAAAAATTATATTTGAACAGCATAAAGATTGTGGCTGCAGCTCCTAAAGTTTCCCTTTTCCTACGGCCATGTAAACCACATTTAGGGCTAAATCGTATGAAAATCTGTTTGGATATCGTACGTTTTTTGAATTATTTGTTGATATTTAAAGCCAAAATATGTTTTTCAAGATTGTAAGGTATATAATTATACGCATTATTACTACTTTTTCTTGACAAATAGGTGTTTTATTTGACATTGTTTATCCGATTCGTGAGTTTTAAAGAAACTTTCATCAGCGGCGATACCACTATTTGAATTAGGAGTATTAAAAACTTTGTCTTGTCCGATTATAAGCCTGGTCCATATTCATTGTTTTAACGGAGTGCCTATAAAGAATGAAAAAACCAGATAAACAGCAAGCAATTCAACAACAGTGAATATTTGACTAAGTTAACATGAACTTCAAGCTGGCTTGACCTATCAATCATTTATGTTTTTCGTTGTTCTTCTATGATAAATTTCACACATAACAGGTAACCTTGTGGTTTTATGTATAGATGGCTTATTATTTTCAAAATGAGACCTTTAAGTAGTTATTGGATGCAAGTTAAAACACGATTCATAAACGACTGGTGTACATATGGACATTCTTGTTGGATTGTTGGATTTACATCACCAGCAAGAAAATCTTTATCAGAGATCAACATTTTATGTCTCATCTAAATGATATTATAACAACAATACCTCATTCATTGTTTTAGGGTTTTTTCTTCTTCCTTTTCACTCTCATCGTCTCCTTTTTGTTGGTTATTTATTGTTTTTCTTCTTCTTGTTTCTCTTTTTAATGTCTTTCATCTTCTTTGCTGTTGGCGTTGACGTCCTGTGATACAACTTAGAGTGAAAAAGAAAAACCCTTGTTAAGTTGATTATATTATAATAATATTTGAAATATATGTCTAGGAAAGCACTAAATATTCAGGCATACCTGATACAGCATACCAGTTTTTGTTTTCATGTAAATTTTCCCATAGCCCAAATTTTAGTCGAATAATTGTAAGCCACTTAAAGAAGTCGATCAAGTAACATTATGACTGACGCCCAGGCAGAGACCTAGACTTTTTGTCCCCCATTCTGACCACTCTTTTAGAGCGGCATCGAAGTTTAGAAGGTACATTGTAATACTCAGGTGTTGTAAAGACCTCTTTGTTTGTTTTACTATTTCTTAAGCAAGAGTACAGAAACTAGTTAAGTGCACAAGAACAGTCTCTAGTTTTTTCTCTTTAAGATTAAAACACGTATGGCTGAAAACAGTGGCCTTTGTGACTGTAGCACTGGGCATGGTGTCGAGAATTTTTACTTGTACCACCAGTGTTTTCATATTATTACAAACTAATCGTCCGGTAAGTTTTTTGCGGACTAGTTCAATGTTTTGCAAGAGATTACTATTTGGTTTTGTATTTTTTACTTTTACAGGCAGCTATAGAAGCAATGCTTGATGGCTTGGAAAAAGACTGGGCTCAGTTTTGTACAAATGTAACAGAGTTCAAGCTTGCTTTAGAGGCAGAAACGGAACAATGGCGGACTTTTGAGCGGTTCTGCATGGAAACAAGAGAAGAACTATTATTGATTTTATCGCAGATACGCAGTCAGAGCCTGGATGAAGACACTGCCCTAACGGTATGACCGCCGGCTTTCGTTATATCCCCATTTTCACCAGACCTCTTTATTTTATGCGTTATTTGGCCTTTCGTTCATCCATACCCCAGCGCTCGAACTCCTAAATAGTGAGCTCTGCTTATTCTTGTAAACTTCTTTTAAAATCCTTAGTCAGACATAAACCAGCAACATACTTGTAAACAATTATTTACTTAGCCCTTCAACTTTTTTGGTCATTGTTTTGTAGTTTATCTTCGTTTCTTTTTCAAAGGAAAAATAATTGTTTCCAGAGCCCGTGGCCTGTTGATTGCTTATTAATGTTGTTCCCATTATGTAAAAGACTTGTGCACTTGGTGTAGTGTTAAAGTACTTTAAATTGCGTAAAATCTGACGATTTTTATGAATCCAGGGTAGTCCATTGTAAAACTACGACCTAAAATAACTCAAAAAATGCAAATGCAAAAATTAAAAGTATAAATCATCATAAATCCCCGAAAATCATTTTCGTCAACACGAGACATTTGTGAGAAATAAAAGCTGCCGTGTGAAGTATCTCCTACTAGGAGCTCGTTGTTGGACGTTACAGGATTTAAGCTCGGACATTGTCAATTCTGCGACTGTTGTATTGAATACAAGTTTCAACAAAGAGAAATATCCTAGTTCGTTTGAAGGGTTTTTTTGAAAAGCTCATGGTTTTAGTCAAACGAACATACAAAACTTGATATCCATGTGTGATTTGAAAACCATAGCTCTAATTTAGTTTTATGACCAGCCAGAAGGAAAAAGATCAAAACAAAATGAAAAATGTATGTTCACCTAACTGGGGGGTTACAGTGCGAGCATGGTAGCTATAGGTACTGGTTTGTACAAAAAAGTTGGCGTGAACGTTAGTGGTTTGTTTGTCATATAATAAAACTCACATAAACAACGCATTCATTTTGACTATCTAAACACAGTTTATTTTGGAAACAATATAGTATCTATGTGGGGTTTTTTCAGATCCTTTTTCAACTTTTGAAATAATCTACCCCAAATAAGTGCTACACCTAAAACCATAAGAAGTATATACTGGTTCTTTTATGTAACATCAACTTGCTTACAACAACCCAGGAATGTCTCAATTACGAAATTGTAGTACATTCTTTTACCTTTATGTATCAAATATACCTTACCTTTTTTAAACTGTATTTATTTTAGAGTTTTGCAATTTTAGTATTTTAGCTACACAAGAAATATTCCGTATTTTTCTATTACGTTATATTTCAGCGCGAAGATATCATGTCCGACTTCGCATCTTGCGAAAGAAATCTGGCAAGTCTGGAACGAAAATGTAAAGGAGTGGTGAAAAATAATCCAGATGCCGAAGATCCTGTCCTTAAAATCCAGGAAGTTGAAAGACTACTCCAGGATGCGAAAACTGCGTTATTTGGAAACGTTGTTTCTACTCCTGAACAGGCAGCTTTATATGCTGAATCTGAAAATGCAGAGAAAGAATTGGAAAATCTCCGGCTTCAACTTACTTTTTCAGAAGATATATGTACCTCAGTTTATGAAAGTATCAACATGAAAATTGGTCAAATTGATGTAAGTAGCTAAACATGCTGGCTCATTTTTAACTTCGGTAACCATACGTATGGGCACATAAAAGTATATATTCGTATACGTAATACATTTTTGTGGCTAAATGACAACATTGCATGGTTTAATAAGTATTTCATCCGTTCTTACATTCGTCCAGCCATTATGTTTTTAATTATTTTTCCTTTTTCAGTCTAAATCTCATTCGCTCAAGATTTCTAGCAACTGAACACTTTATTTTTTAAACTACGTGGATGATTGATATATACTCTCCCACAGGGTAGTGACTGTGTGAAAAGTGTCATTGGGATTCAATATATATATTTTTTATGGTTTACGTTCGCTCTTTCCCTCCCTCTCTCTCTCTCTCTGTCTCTCTCTCTCTCTCTCTCTCTCTCTCTCTCTCTCTCTCTCTCTCTCTCTCTCTCTCTCTTTTCTCTCCCTCTTTTTTTCTTTCCTCTATATCCCCGACTGTCCTTTTTTTTTTAGGTGCTGCTTTTGTCATGGATCACGTATAAAGTTCTTTCTTACCTTGACTTTTTTATCACTTGTGCACACCTTC
>RDPX01000003.1:2418615-2535991 GCA_003991215.1 Morbakka virulenta
TCTCTCTCTCGCTCTCGTTCGCTCTTCCCTCCCTCTCTCTCTCTCTCTGTCTCTCTGTCTCTCTCTCTCTCTCTCTCTCTCTCTCTCTCTCTCTCTCTTTCTCTCTCTCTTTCTCTCTCTCTCTTTTTCTTTCCTCTACATCTCCGACTGGCAGCTTTTTTAAAGGTGCTGCCCTTGTAACGGATTCCGGAAAAAATGCTACTTCAGCTACACTGTTGCATACCTTATGCAGACCTTCCATTCATTTACCGTTGTCATTATTTTATGGCTTGCTTCTGTTTAGGGTGGTCTGCCTGCGTGAACCGATTTTTCTTTGCTAAAATTTGTAGTTTTGCATTTTTACGTATGCATGCAAAGCAAAGCATAACCTTGCTTGTAAATTTTTCAGTACCATGTACACTTGACAAGTTTTTCAATTAAATAGACTTCTTCAATTTTTAAATACATGGTCGCATATTGCTCAAATTATTACTCCTGCTAAGTTGAAATTCTTTTTTTGAAAGTCGTGAGTAGCGGGAATAGATATTTCTGTTACCCTGTCGCCTGATCCCCTTGCATTGGCCGTCGTAATCCTTTGTTAATTTTTCCTTTTGTTTTCTTTTATTATTAGCTTGTGCGAATGGCTTTGGATACCTTACGTATTAAAGTCGAGACAATGGTCACAGGTGAACAACAAACGCTTGATATTAAAGGAACATCTCTCGGAAAGAAAATTCAAAAGCTTCAGGATGACGTGGAAGCATTTCGAACCACTGTTGATGCAACTCACAACAATTATATTAAACTTGCACCACTTTGTTCCTTACTTTCTTCCATTACTTACCAATGCAAAAATAAAGGACTTGATCTCAATGAAAGGGTTCAGCAAATAAATGCATCCACTCACCAGGATTTAGAGGAACTTACAGGCCTTCTGAACGAACTCAATGTAGGTGTTTTCAAATCGTGAATCATGCAGTCTTTGTAATATGAAAATAGACAGCGTTCGAGATCTCGCATGTCTTGATTACTTTGCATGGGTGAGGGCGGGCGATAATCTACCCTTGAACTTTAGGGCGATCGTCAACCTAAGCATATTGAGGTTGGCAATGTGTCGCCCTGGTGACAAATTTTTACGAAAAGGCCCATTTGAGCTACTGAGGTTTTAAGAAATTGTCATCACAATTTTTTTCGTTTCGCGCTTGTGGTGTTTTTGGATGCTATGAATATGTGAGATATTGTGAAATTTGCCTGTAACATGGCTAGGAACGGCTTAAACGATAAGGTCGAAAAACAGCTCCTTCGATGCTTTTCCTGTCTTTTCCAAATTTCAGTACACAATGCTATTGGTTGCCTGCCCTACAAAGTATGCCAGTTGTAAAACAATTGTGTTTTTTTTACCGCTGTTATTAGTCCAAGTATTTATATTTGTATTAATACGATTATCATTTTATTATTACTTTTGTTGTTATTATTTTATTTGTTTCATAATTATTGTCTATTAATAACCACTTTGTCAGATCCATTAAGTGTTAAGTGAAATTTTTTGAGATAATATAAAACCGTCCCTTTTCTGCTGTAAGTGTATTTACATATATATTGAAAAGAATTTTTGTTTGCTATTAGTAACCTTAAAGTGAAATTGAATGTATTTGAAATGTTATGGTGGGACTGGCGGTCAAAGGAACCCATTTTTCCAAGTAGAATTTGGATTTTTGCATGACTCACCTGGGGGCCTAATTTGACTTGGCCAAATTTTTTATGTTTGCCTCTTTGTTATTAATTTACACAACACCAAACATCTAGTTAACATTTTCTATTTTTTCCAAACGTTTAGTGAATAGTTTACCTTTTGAGTTGTCCTTTTGAAATTTCCTTTTGAAAGCTAACATTTATCTTCTACAACTTCTTCTTCTTGTTATATTTAAACGGTGTTGAAAAGACTTTTTACCTCCTAAACATTTACTATATTCGAGTCAAAGTTAAATATTTAGAGGAACGTAGCGTAAGGTCATATTTCCAGTTCAATGTGATCGGAGAGAATAGAGCTCATGAATTTGTAAAGTTAAGAGAAGGAAAAGTTGTCATGGTAGTTTATAGGAAAGAAATAAGGGCTTCTTTTGGTTCGTGTGGTTACAGATTGTTTCTTTAAGGCTGTAAAATTATGTAGCTCTTTATTCCCTAGTTCCTTCCCTGTCCCCTATTATCTTTACTTATATAACTCTAACATGGAAAATTCCTCTAGCGTTACCTTTCGACTAATTGCCCGTATTTTGTTTTCATTCAGCCACTTTGTTTTCCACAGACAAACTAACCTACACTAAAAAGTAGAACTTTGCCTTGTTGGGAGTGATATTAAAGAAGATGTCCATACTAAGATTTACCTAACTTGGCAGATCTTTGAGAAATAAGACTTGCCAATAAGTTCTTGCGAACCTTGGGAATTTCTTCAGGAAAAACACTGAAAGTGATATTTAATCTTCGAGACCTTTGTTTATCAAGTATAGGTATTATGGTTTGTTGTATATGATTGATATGTTAACCCATTTTTTATCGTTCTTTTCTACAGAAGATCACATTGGACCTTGGACATGCTAAAGCTCTGCAACAGGAAATTAACTCTTCCCTTGAATTGACAGATCCAGCGATTAAAACACAAATTGATAATATGGTTGATTTGGCAGAAAAGGCAATCGTAGACATTTACAAAGTCTTAAGTAGTAAATCTACGGAATGGAAACTTAATGTGTTTGGTGACAAGAAAGTATCCGAGACACATTTTATTGGCTGTATAGATTGGTTGACAGAATTGGAAAATGTTTTGAATTCAATTACGGAACAGGATAAGACCAAGACGCTGGAAGAGCTCTCAACAATATTGTTGGTAAGAGGAGACTGGTGCTAGCACTATTGCAAACGAACTTTGTTTTCTCTTGTTTGATGATTTATGTGTGTTTTAAACGTTAATTATGCCTGCAAATAAAGCTTTATGCTTTAAAAGTACACTCATCAACGCTCTTTCCGTAATAGAAACTTGTGTGAACTGTTTTCGAAATGCTTAACAACTTTTTAGTTAAATATTCTTGTCAACAGGATTTTATTTGATACTATTACACTCACATTGAGTGTTATTTTCATATGCCAAATCTATGCTGTCATTAAACTATTGTAGGACCCTCTCACTTGCCGTTTTAATAAATGTTACATTTCGTCAATTCGTTCTCCAATTTTCACCTAACTGTACCAATGGCTACTTTGCCCTCACCATGCTGATTTTTTTTGTTCCACAATTAAGAGGTGTTAAACCAGTGCAGTATTAAGACGGCAAATAATCCTTTAACATCTAAGATATGAACGCCGTTGGACATTAGCAAATATAACTGATGTGGTGGAAAACTGTATATCTGTTTATTTATGTGCCCACATTGAAATATGTTGGGTCAACTTTTGTTCGTGAAAGTGGATCAGTTTTCAGTTTTACCAATTCAAATATTTAGTATTTGACGCCGTTTAAAGCTCTTGTAAGATTTGAATGTCGGAAAAATAATCTTTGTATGGTTAGGCTTAAAGAAACCATAAAAATAGTTTATAAATTTGGTAATATCAGACCTATGTAGCAATCTATTGCACTATGTTATTGATTAGTTATTAATTAAAAACCAAGTTATGGATGCAAATTTTTAGAAATATCTTGTTTTTGTGTTGTCCAAGTACAATTGCCATTTATGTAAATGGAAGCCAGGTATAGTTTTAGACGGTGAAAATAATGACAGAGGATGACGATCAGTGGGGCTGTTGTTTGTTCGTCGTTGTAGAGAACGATACCTGAAGACGCTATCCATTGTCATCTTAAGGGCTTTTTGTCGTTTTTTTCGTTGCTGTCAGAGATACTCATTTGGTGTGGTCCTTTTTTGGTACTTTTTTATTATCGAATAAAAAGTCCTTAAATTCCAGCCCAGGCTGAGCTTTATAGCCTAGTAATGTAGTTTCTGTTTACGTCCCCAACATTGCGCCAAGCTGAACTGAGTATTTTGTCAATAAAGTGATAGAGCTAATTTCCTGCGTAAATATTTGACCTTTGCAGCTCCTTGCATTGTTATGAGATGTGTTTCGTTACACTGGGATGTTTTGTAGTTTTTAACCAGAAATGAAATCGGTGCTTTATTTAATCCATGCCAAATTTCACCTCGCCTCCGAGCCCTATAGACAAAAATTAGGAAATAAAAGAGGTCAAAAAAGCTTCGGCTCAGGTTGAAATAATCTATCATGACTTGAAGTCGACCCCTCCCCCTTTCATGTTAAGCCTAGTTAAAGAAGACCTGCGTGTTAAAACGGCTCACAACCATGAATTTCCAGTTGTGGATTGGGTATAATTGGTGAAAATTTCTGCTCCTTGTGAAAAAGTAGGGAATAGTGTTTTCTTATGGTAAGGAGATATTTCACCAGTTACCTTTTCCCGCGATTGTGTACATAAGAAATTGGAGGCCCATTGTATAAAATTTTTGTTTACTATTTTTCTTATTTTAAGGTGAAATGTTTTTTAATTTGTTTTTGTTGGGGTTTTCTTTTTCGCTTTAGGACCTCAAAGAGGAATTTGAAAAGAAGAAAACTGCTGTGTCTCTTCTTTTGATTGATAAAATTGGTGATTCGCCTAATACCCCAAACGTAGACCCTATTGAAAGGTGGCAAGATCTTCATTCATTACTTGCTAGAGTTGAAGCAGCAATCAATGAAAAATACAGGAAAATAAACGACATCCAAGCATGTTATGCTGATCACAATACCTTTCTAGATGATTTTTGCAACCGATTAGGAAATAGTGCTCAAGACCTTAAGCTGGCAACATCTTTGGATTCTTTAGAATCTCAAATAAACAGACTTACCTTATTGGAGGATGAACTTACTACAAAAAAATGCCACTTTGACAAAAAGTACTCTGAAATTGTCCATTTTACAACAGAAATTCAAACTCAAGATAAACATACACTTTTAACGAAAGCGTCAGACAATATAGCTGAATTATGCAAATCATTAAAAAATGTTAGTGAAATTAAAGTAAACTTAAAAGCGTTAGAGGAACAAAAATGTACGTTGGAAATGGATATTGAGAAGATCAGCAATTGGCTTGCAGAAGCTTGTGATATCCTTGCAACTAATCTATTGACTATAAATGCTGATGATGCAATGGAACACCATGTTAGTAAACATGAAAAAATATGTTCTGAAATGGCTATGAAGCAAATGGAGGTAGAAACTCTTCTGGACAAGACTAGGTCTCTTGCCGCAGCACTGCCAGTGGAAGAAAGAGAGAGAATCAGTTCAGTTGCCAGACAACTTTCATTTTCATGGGAAAACGTCAAGACGGCAGCCACTCGCAAAGAAATGGAGTTTGAAGAGATTGTCTGTAAGCAGCAAGCATTTTATACCGACTTAGAAGGCTTAGTAGAATGGATGCAGGCAGCAGGGACAAAAGTTACCTCAGAAATCGAGGAAGATACTAACTCCATTAATGAACATTTTCTTGCACATCAGAAGGTTTGTGCAGAACTTAGCTTACAAAGGCCTCGATTTTTGAATATGCTTTCGAACGCACACAGCATTGCGGTTGCATTACCTGTTCAACGTCGAGATTCATTTGAATCTCAAGTTAATAGATTTAAAATAGAGTGGAACAACTTGCAAGATAGGGCTTTAGAAAAGGATGGTGAGTTTGTAAAGGTTTATGGATTTCCTTCATCGTTAGATACTGACCCCTTTACCCCAGATTTAACAGTGGATTTGACACCCAGTGATGACAGAACAAATCAAATTGGGGTAGGTGTTGTTGCCCTCGACACATTCGACATAATGAAAAGAACTATCTCGGGCAATATTTTTTTCTTAGACGCTATGGAAGAAAGACTATCGTCCCTTACAGAGAACAGTAGTAGTGTGGAAGAACTTTTACAAAAACACATCAATTTTTGTATGGATTTTGATGACAAAGTTAGTTTTATCCAGGAAGGTAATGCGGAGGCGGAGCAATTTGAAATCAGTAATTGTAGCAACAAAAGTTTGGAAGATAGGAAACTAGTTCTAAGTAAATTAGTTTCAAGGTGTAAAGAACAGATTGCAAATATGTTCACTCTGATTTCTAATCGACGGGAAAAGATAGAAGAAGACAAGATGCAAATAATTAATTTCCAAAGCAGGCTAGAAATGTTGTCACAGAGAATAACTGAACTTAAGTCATGTGACCCTTCTGTTTCATCTGACGAATACAAGCAGTTACAAGGAGACATAACAAGAGCATTTGAAGATTTAGATTCAATGAAAAACTCTCTCTTCGATGGTGATTTTTTAATGCTTAATACCAAATTGAAGGAAAGTCAAAAAGATTTTGATACCTTGGATAAACTTAGCTATTTAAATCATGACGTCACCGCGAGTTTCACAGAATCAGCCACAGCGCAACTCGATAATATCAAATTTCGCGTTGAAAATTTGAGGACTTTAAGTAGCATTGATGAAACTTCTGAAGAAACTGAAAACCTCCAGGAAAAAGTTTTCTCTTTGTTAGAAAAATACGAGGGAATGTCTGAGAGTAACAGTGAGGTAAATAGTTTAAGTCTACAGGAGATAATTAACACAGCTTTAGATTTGCTTAATATTGTAAACTGTATAAATCATCTGTTACTTCGAACTAATGAATCAGAAGAAGCAGTTGAGAAACAGAGAAGTAAAGGTGATTCATGGAGTGACCAAAAGGATTTGCCCACGAACATAGCAATAATGGAACGAGAACTTGATTTAATTACTAAAGAAGAAGAGAATTTGTTGAATTTAATGCCAGATTTTATGTCTTTCAAGGGTTATTTTTCCGACGAGGTTTGTGCAGAATTAGATGGAATGTTATCTAAGAATGAAGCTTGGATTGAATCAACAAAAGCGAAATTAAACCAGAAGTTGTCATTAGCACAAGATTGTTTAAATGAAGCTAATGTTATTAAAGAACGTGTACGAACGTTGAAAGATGAAGCAGCAAGCATAGAAGTATTTCCTCTCAGTTGTAACAAATTGGAAGATTTTGAACAGTTATATGTGAATGCGGAAAGAAAAATTTCAAAACTAAAAGGTGACTTGAATGACATTCTATCCAGGAGGAGTGTACTCATTGCCGATTTTGGTTCAGTATTATCAAAAAAGATATTCAATAACTGTGATAGTCTAAATAATACTATTATCACCGCCGAGGAAAACCTTCAAAATTTCAAGAATGCCATGAATAACACGGAAATGCAACTTTGTAAATCAAAGTATGTAATTGATCAGGTAATAGGAGAGGCAAATGGGCTGAAAGCAGAAATGGACAGAGATGCGAATCTGTCTGATTACATTATCAAACTAAACTCTTTTTTGGGAGTGGTTCAAAGACTTTTTGAAGATTGTCAAGCTGCCGATATTGAGCTAAATAACCTGACGTTAGTTCCAGAAGTTGAAACGCGTCTGATAGTCGACAAATTAAAACAGATTCAAGTTATGTTAAACGAACTGAAGAATACATTTAGTAGTCGCCTGGAATTATGTGAACATTTAAATAATAAGTATCAGGCCTTCGTTAAACAGATAGCTGACATTCAAACTAAACCAGACACCCTCGACGCTAAACGTGCCGCTTGTGATACCTTTGCTCATAATGTTCATGAATTAGAAGATATTTGGTCTTCAGGAAAAGCCTCCTTTATAAATTCTGTATTAATTGCAGATACAAATAGTAAGCTTGAAAGCTCCAGGTGTATTTTAAACGAAATTCTTCGAGAACTATCAAACTGTTCATTGCTGTTGCCAAAATCCTCAGGACTACTTGACGAGGCACAACAGTGCAACACATTAATTTCTTCATTTCTACTTTCAAAAGACTGTAACTTTGATATGTATATTTCACAGATGGATGACCTCAAAGACAGAACAATAGACTGCAAAGACGCGCTTGTTTTGATGTTATCAGAAATGGAGACCTCAGTCAGTGTATGTAATGTGCTGGAGCTGAAATTACAAGCTGAGTCGGTTGAGAAAAAAAAATTAGTTCTCTTAGAGTGCATACAGAAATTAGAAGGCACAAAAGAAGAGCAATGTAAAATTGAAAAAACAAAGCTTGAACAAGAGGTGAAAAATACCACTGAACAGTTTATGGAAGATACATCACAAATACTTTCCAAAATGGAGAAAGATACTTCTTTTCAAGATGTTGAAGCTCATCTTAATACGCTATCGGATACTATACTTACCTTGAGAGCCACACGCAGTACCTGGGAAGAGATATGTTCATGTTTACGTAAACATGAGCCAGAAATAGAAAGAAAACGTCTTGGGATGCTGATTAATGAATCCATCACTAGAGAAAAGAACATGGATGAAATATATAATGAGAGGTTCCAGAATTTATTGATAGGGAAGGAGTTTATTGCAGAAACAGATGGGCATATTAATGAAATTGAACATTTTATTTTTGAAATCGAGCAGCACTTTGATTTAGAAAACTTAAATACGGTGAGTCGTGAGAACCATAGTGAACTTGGAATAACTATAGAAACAGAACTGAAGGGAAAAGAAACAATCCTGTCCGAATTGTGTCAGAATTTGTTGGACAGTAATCATACAGTGCCGTTGAATGACCGTTTTCAACTTCAGGAAAGAGTTAGAGATCTTCAAGAACACATAAATGCAGTTCGTACGCACATTGAGGATAGCAAGAGAAATAATGGACCTTTACCAAGCTTACAAACAGACAATGAAATAATTATTTTGGAAGCAAGTAGACCGAGTGAGTCACAGCATAGTTCGGAAGACGTAAAAATGCTTGAAAGTGATGTACAAAAATGTATGGTAGAAGTAGAATCCTCACAATCGAACCTAAATTTTACACAGTTCAGTGAACCAGATATTCGGATTGCCCAAGGTCTAGGCAGCCAAGGTAGTTTCCTTGAGGAGGAGAATGCAGTTTTTAATATTGATCGCAGTCTGATAGAGGTGAGCTCGGCAGTCAATGAACTCAGATGTCGAGATTTGTCACTTGAAAATAAATTGTCTCGTGTGAAAGACATCTGTTTGTCAATGCATGATTTAAAAGAGTATTTAACTTTAAAGATCAATTCTGTAGGAGGGGATGAAGTAATAATACCTGGTTTCCCCCAAGAATTAAGTAGTAGGTTAAATACACTGAAAGATATCGAATCGGAACTTAAAAAAGCACAGGAGCTTTATGAAAATGGTTTAACTAAGAAAACACAAGCTTTGGAATTAGGGAATACTCTGGTAAACGAAGGGGATACGTTGCGTTTGAAATTAAAAGAGAGTTTGGTAATGGAATTTAAGTCACTTGCTGAATATAATGATTATATAATTTCAATGCAGGAAAGCATAAGAGCTCAGATGGATGCAGTTAATACAGTGCTCGAAAAAGGCTTTTCGACATATGACCTTCCTATTCCTGATTTAAGTGAACTGGAAGTCTGTCAGGTTAAGGTGGAAGCAGTATACTCAAAACTAAAAGTTGATTTTCAGGAGATAGAATGCACTTACCAATCAAATCTGGTACGTTTTAATACTGCAAAATGTAAAGTTAAAGAAAAAGACCATTTTATCGATACTCTTTCGGATCATTTGTTTGGACTGATTCCAAAAGGTGGTGATACAAATTATAGGACCGCCTTAGGAAAGTTAATGGAAACAGTTGGTGGTGCTGAAGAGGAAATATATGATATGCAAACAACTTTTGAAGGGCAGGAACAATTCCTTCCACAAGAAGAACGGGTTGCCATAAATCTGATTTTGGACACATTGATATTAAAAGTTAGACATTTAAAAGATCTGGTATACAAAGAATATTGCAAAACAGACCAGATTAATGAGAAAGTACAGAAGACTTTAAAAGAGCTTTATTGTGAAATAAATCATTACACTGATATGGTAAAAAACCTTCAGACCCAACTAAAAGAGAAGGATGAGAAATTAAATGTAGGTGTGTATGTAGAAACCTTGCAACTTGCATTAAATGATTTGAAAATAGCAAGAGAAGGTATTAAATCAGTGCATATATTATTTGAGTCTGTTCAGACTTCACTTCAGTCAGAGGACAGAGAGCATCTTGCTACCCGTTTGAAAAATCTTTTGGATTACTGTGATCAAATTCAGTTACAGATAGAAGGAAAACCTCTTACGGAAAGTGGTGTCATTTCACTCGATGAAATAGGAATTCAATTAAACGAAGTAGGCATTACTGATGAAAAGGGAGAGCTAGAAAGAAATATTGCTTCTGAAACTTGCTCGTTTGGTGATGACAGTGGTATGGACGTGAGAAATGAATTAATTAATTACCAGAAACCGACAGATAACACTGCAGACGAAGAAGTTGTTCCTTTGTTATCTGGCGAAGATTTTTCACCACCTTCACACCAGTCTGTTCCAGGAGAAAGTACAAACAAGCTCTTATTCTCCCAGACAGAAGATGTTTCGGCGAAAAATTCGTTTCATAGTGAACCAACACAACAAACGTTTGATGAGACCCTGTGCACCACTTGTGAAAAACAAATAACAGAGTTTAGGCAAAAATTACAGAGCCTGGCGTCAAGGTCGCCTGAAAAGATGAATGTTTTAGATAGTATTGCTGTATCGGAGGAAACTTTAAATTTACTGCTTAATCTGGAGCAAGATATTGTAGCGTTTAAAACACAACCGAGTCATTCTCATGTATTTGAAACTAAGAGTTCAGATGTAACCCTGCAGGCGTCAGTTTTTAGTACCTTGGAAGCACTGGGTTTGGAAGTGATCAACGAAATTCACCGAGTAGAAAAGCAAAAGAATGAGTTAATGGAAATAAACACTGGTATCTTAGAATTAAACCAGTCTCTAGATTTAATTACCAGCACGATAGAGGGAATAAAAAACAAAGACGCCACAAGATTTGTGTCCTTACCGGAGTACGGTGACTTTACATTAAATTGTTCGCAAGAACTCGACGTTGTGAAAACGACCTTGTGTGACGCGGTAAATAAGTATCAGAATTTGAGGTCTACTGCCATAGAGGTGCAGGGATCAGATTTGGATATATTGAGTGAACCCAATTTAAGAATAAAAACTTTGCAACAGAACTTAGAAGATCTTGAATGCCATCTTAAAGACGAAAGTACGAAAGTAAAAGGATTACTAACTAGTACAACTGAATATGAAAAAAATCTAAATGAGTTGCATTCTGAGTTAATGACATTGAATAACGCAGTTCCTTTATCATCAGCGATAGAATCACTTTCTTCCCTTTGTGCGACGTTCGAAGGAGATTTCGTTGCTGCTACGGAAATCGATGAAGTTTTTACCGATATAAACAAAAAGCAAAACGTGTTAATGCCAATGCTACCGGAGAGACAGAGGTCTGAATTACAACGTATGCAGATGGAACTCGGAGAGGAGATAAAGGCAATATCTGGTCACGTGAGTAAAAGCGTGGAATACAGCAAAACCTTACTGGCAGAAAAGGAAAAAATTCTTCTCATAATGGAAGCAGTGTCAGATGCTGTCACTGAAATCAATGGCAAAGCAGAGAAAGCCTTTGTGCCAATGGTTGATTTTCAAAGCCAAGAATGCCCTATTCAAGAAGAAAAGGACAACATTCCAGAAAGCAGGAAAGAAATTCTAACTCAAAATTTACAACAGCTTAAACTGATAGAGGCTGATGTTGCATCTTCAAGCCAAGATTTACAAAGTGTCCTCATAAAGCTGCCCCCTTTGGATAAAGAAGAGGTACAGCAAACTGCTGACAAACTACATTCTCTGGTGACCAGCTCCATAGATGCAATCGTATTTGCCCTAACTCCCCCACAGTCAGATATAGAATTAAATAAGGACTTTAGAGTGCTTAGCCCAAAAGCAGAGGTAGAAGAGGACAGAGTAGAGAGCGACGCATTATTGGTAGAATGCAATGCACTCTGCGAGACGCTAGCCAGTGTTGGCGAGAAAGAGGTGATGAAAGTAGAAAATATTTTGGGTGCAGGAGTTCCAAACGAGGCGGAAACGATAAATTCGAAGAAAGATCTTAGTGAAATGACAAGTGTTTGTCATTATGAAGAGACCCTAAAGAACATACAGAAATTGATAATACTCTTAAATGTCACAAATAAAGTCGTTGAGGGGCAAGTCAATGAGTCAGTGACTGCCGAAGAAAAAGCGGAGCATAATGCATGTGTATTAAATGACCTTTCTGATAATGTTGAGCTGATCCCCAAACTTCTTGAAGATGGTCGTAGTCTGTGCCACAATATGACTAATACTGACTGTAACCCTCTAAAGGAAGCAATGGTAGACTTGGAAGGCCTTTGGCTTTCACTTTTTAATACTTTAACAAAGAATGTAGAACTGTCAAATGAAGCAGCTTCAAGAAAGAATGAACAGTTTGCCCAGCTTGACTGTCTTTCTGAAAAATTAGGAGCCATTGAAGAAAGGATACCTACTGTCAAGACTGTCAAAAGATTCACAGAGTTTGAAGAAAAAATGATGGCAGAGGTGAAAGAACTTGGTGCTATTGAATGCCATCTTGCTGAAATCAAAGACCGAAATCATTTGCTGGACACACCCCTGACAAAAAAAGATTACCTGCTTGTTGAAAGTAAGCTAAACCAAGTTACAAAGGAGTTTAATAGTTTATCCAAAAGAGTAGAAAATGGAAGAGATTTAGGAAAGAACAACCGAGAATGTGTTGATCATCTGTTAGAAAATGTCATATTTGTTATTCTACAAAGCGACAAAAGTATAGAAGTAATTAGTAAAATCCTAATTAATGAATTAACTTTGAAAAACGCTAAGGCCAAGCTGCGCGACATGAAATCGTGTATTGGTCAAGCATCATCCTCGATTGTTCAGATTGAAGAAATGTGGCAGAAATTAGATGGTATTCCACCAGAGGACAAATGCACTTTCGAAGCCTTTTTTTCCGTTGCTAAGTATTGTGTAATGGATGCTCGCATGGTATCAGAGAATGCAAGTAGTCGTGTTAAGGACATTGCAAATAAAATGGCAGATATAGAAAATCGCATTTTAATTCTGTCAGATATGATTGATAACCTTGATTCAGTAGCAAAAGAAAGGAATGACGGTATTGCTCATATTCACTTTTTGAAGAGCTGCATTAAAGAACTTCGCACTAAAGTGTGGCCATCACCCTATTTGGTCAATGATAATATTCGCCTACGTGCCAAGTTAAAGAAAACGAGACAGGAGCTGAAACGCAAAAGAATTGCTTTGAAAGGCACTTTAAGAAATGAAGAACTGATACTGAAGGAAAGAGAATCATCTTTGCATAACAAGTTTAAAATTTTGTCAAGTAGATTAGGTAAATTAAATGATAGTATTCAAATGTGTCAAATGGAACACAGTAATGAACAGGGTCCCATATTACAACTTTCTACGCTGAAAACGCACATCGAAGCACTTAAGGATGAAAGAGACACATTATGTGATGAAGGCTTTAAGATCCTATCGTTGTTGACACTCGATAAACAAATATGCCTAAAGGATATGATCAAAAAATTACAGGAGGGATTTTCACAAACAGAGGCAGAGTTAAAATCGAAACAGTCGCTTTTTGTATCATTGCAATATTCTGTGGATGACGTCGATCGTCTTAATAATGAGATCATGAATTCATTTGCAAACATTAAGGAACGAGTTCAGGGGATTGCAAAGAAAGAATTTGGAACGATTAATGATATTCAGTGTGAACTTGGTGAATGCCAACGCCTTATTTTTGATATTATGTATAAACATGAAAATAATTGCAAAACGTTAGACCAGATTCAAGCTAATCATGCAACCTTCGATTTCAAGGCCACTGCTGCCTCATTGAGTTTAACGTCATCTTGTCTGAAAGAAATAGCTCCAGAACTTAATAATGATGTAAGATGTTTGGTAACTGTAGGCAGTAGTATACAAAAGGCTTCATTGAGCATTCAGAACACCCTGGTAAAATGCGAGGAGTACTTTTTTCAACACCCAGTTGACTGCAATCTAAATGTTGTTCCGGAGGAACTGGCAGGTAACAGTGTTAATTCAATTAAGGAATCTTGTAACGATGTTATGAATGCCACAAGCCATATTCTAAAAAAATTTTGCAGCACCATTGAGAACTTAGAGGAAATAGAAATGCTTTTCAACGTTGCAGATGTAGCTATGAAGAAAATCAAAGCAATGTCACGCCTGGCAGATGGTCTTCCAGATCAACATACCCGTGAACGATATGTCGATATCAGTGAAGATTACAATATTGTTGGGAAAATAGCAGATGCATCTTTAGAACAGGCAGTTCGCATTATTAGAGAAAACGATTATGTATTTTTGCAACTTGAACAGTACAAAAACCTAGATAAAAACCTGCGGTTTTATGAAAACAATTTGGAAAGGGTAGAACAGGATGTAAGAACGAGAAATAAAGTATTAACTTCTCTTGAGAAGGAGGTATTAAACGCTGTGGGATTAGGCGAGGATTTACTTTATTGTATCACGACCGTTTGTAAGGTAGCATTAGGTGGGACTCAAGAGGTAATGGAAAATTTAAATCTCTTTCGACATAACTGCAGTGTGATGCGAGAGACCGTAGAAAATTTAGAATTAACGACTAATTTGGTCCGATGTAAAGTAATTTCATATGAAAGCACAAGTGTATCCACAATTTCACTTGTGGAGCTAAAGAGATCACTTAAACAATTTAATTCAGTGAAGAAGGATATTCGTCAGTTCCATCGAGTTATGCGAACATCACAGTTATGTAATGGGGACAGACTTCGGCTAGGAAAGGAAGTAAACCAAATATGGTTGAGGCTGAAAGCATTAAGAGTACGTTACAAAGCGGAGTACACGACAAAGGAAAGGGAAACGAGGGGACTTCTGGAAAGTCAGGTGAATAATAACAAGGTTTTCCTTATGAGACTTAAAAAATTAAGAAACGATTTTGAAATGAGGTATATGAAAGGCTCTAATGTAAATGAAAGACGAGATGTTATTGAAAACGCTTTTCAATCTCTTGAACGGCTGGGAGTGGATTACAAGAACACCTCCAACGAAATGACTAGACTTTCTGTGTCGCTAGGAGAAGAAGAAAACAAGAATATTGATGTATTGGTTGCAAATTCGTACAATGCTTTGAATGGGTTAGAAAATGACCTGCTCTTACACAGGGAAAATAATAAGGGTCTTGTAACCACGCAGCAGACTTTTGAGGAAGTATTAGCTGCTGCTGAAAGTAACCTGCAGATAGCAGATAAACAGAAACAGGATCTACATGGTCGAAGATACTGTGAAGTTTTAGCGGACTTGGAGTCTGTTAAAGCATTGCAGAATAATCTCGCGAATATTGTTGGAAACATACATTCTTCTTCAGTCTATATTCAAGCTGCTCTTCCTGTTTTCCAGGCAACACAGAATGAACATCGCCGTACTCAACTTCTTGAGGTTGCTTTATCGCTCCAAGATGAGTTGCAGAAATATTATGACGCCATTACAGAATTCAAAACATTAATGGAAAATGTTAGTCGTGATCTCACCAACACTGAGAAAGAGATCAATGAACTTAAATTAATATATGAAGTAGAACCAAAGCTTGTATTTCAGCTTTGTAGGCATTTGATAGCTAAAGAAGACTTCCTCCAGCAT
Organism: Morbakka virulenta; assembly: GCA_003991215.1. NCBI lineage: Eukaryota > Metazoa > Cnidaria > Cubozoa > Carybdeida > Carukiidae > Morbakka > Morbakka virulenta. The sequence goes on from RDPX01000003.1 coordinate 2,434,270, forward strand.
GCTCATGAAAGAGTTGTCTCCTTGGCTAACGACCTTGGATTGCACAGTGGTACTGAAGAGACTGGAACTGGTTTTGATGAGTACTGTAGTCAACACAACAGAGTTCGTTTGGAACTTTTAAGACTCAAAGAGCTTTTAAATGAAGAGCAGGACCTGACGTCAAAGAGACAAGAAAACGATAATCTAACCACGTTTGACCGCATATTGGATGTATCTACAACGACAATTCGGGAGATAGATCGTTGCTACTTTTTATTTCAGAATAACAAAGCTTCAGAGCAGTCTCTAAAAAACACTCAAATGTACATGTTGAAAATTAAGAAATTAATTGAAGAGAAAACAATACATGTTGAAGGTGCTCTCGAGCAGTTTTGTAATACTGATGGGCTTTCTGACGTTGAACGAGACGAACTTGATAGCCTTCTTTTTGTTGCGAAGAACTGTATCCAGTTTCTTGCCGAAGAGCATGACAGAATCAAGGACGTTATGACCCAAGTACGTTCTGATATTGAGATGCTCGAAAAAATTTTAAATGCTGTATGGAATGGGGTGGAGCTGCTAGAAAGAAATTCCCCAAAGCTTCATCCAAAACACATCAAGCCACTTTTACAGGCACTGAAAACTGATATTTTGGAGTTTGGTCATAAACTCAAACAAGCTAATATTTACATGGATGAAAAGATTAGACTGAGAAAAAAGTTTAAAGAAACTAAACTAAAGCTAAAGTGTATTTCAATATTGTTAAAAGATAAGGCAATTACTATGGATAAAGAAAGCGCAAACTCCGAAAGGGCACTGCTTAGTGACCAACAGATGTTGCTTTATAGACTTAGAAAGATTAAAACAGATTTATTAAAAAAACTAGCAGCTTCAGGCACCACGGAGAACTCTATCGCAACTACCGAAGAATATTTACAATATACTTTAAGAATTTTCGAACATGAGTTGCCAGTTGTGACGCAAGCAGCTGTGGCATGTATACGCCTGGATGCAGATAAACGTGAGACAGTAGATAAGGCTATGACCCATCTGAATACTGAAGCAACAGAGCTTAAATCTTTTATTAAATCCAAGTATGCACTGCTGCAAGAAACTAACCAACAGCTAAAGAAAATTAGTCGCAGTATAGATTCATTTACCCAATCTCTTGTAACTATTACACAAGCTCTTGAAATGCCACGAAATCTTAGTACTTTAGAGGGTGTAATATTACATGTCAACCAGATACTTAATCAATTTAAAACAATACAAGATTCATTGGGGGTGGTTCGTGGAAAGGTTATTGTTTTAACAGATTTCATTCCAGAAGAAGAGGCCAACTTACTGCTGCAGAAACTTGATTCCATTCAAGAAGACACGCATAAAAGCAGTGCTGTTCACAATGAATACATGGATAACTTACTTGAAGTTCGCGAAAGTCTGTTGGCCGTAACGAATGTCATAAATGAAGAGGTATCGATATTTCAAAAAGAAATAAGTGCATTTAAGACGTCTTCAGACCCTGTGAACCTTACATCAGACAAAGCCAGATCTCTGGATAGCCAGCTAGAAGTAACAATTGAGAAAATAACCACTCTAAGTAAAGCATTGGCTAGCCTAGAATACAAACTTTCTCCAATTGTTGACCTAAGTTCTGTGACAGAATGTTCGTTTGCTAATTCTCAGTTGGAAGAGGCGTTATCAAATATGTATAGATGTCGGCAAATTGTTGCTGATCTGTGGAAGGCAGAAAAAGAATCAGATATTGATGTTGCCAAATTTATGCAACAGGTAGAAGAAATTCAACTGTCTTTAAGCTCTTTCTCAGGAATGACATATGAAGACAGACTAATATATTTTCGGGATATTTGGAAGGAATTGTTACGTGTTGAGGATAATATGGAGTGCTGTGTTTACCAGCACCATAAAGATGGACTTTATTCTTTGATAAATTTAATATACGAAGTTAAAAAACAGGCAATTCTGTTTCTTTGTAAAACAATTGATATTCCAGAGAATCTGGATACATTAATGCTTGTTTTTCGACATTGTACTTATCTTGTTAATGAATGCTGCCGTTGTTTGTCGATTGGTGACTTCGTCGTAAGTGTTGATATGATTAAAGATAAGTTGAACTGGGAAGAAAGTTTTGGGAGTGATGGTTTGAAAGAAAGCGAGAGAAAACAAGCTTTCAGTGAAAAAAATATTGATGCGGTAATTGCGTTGGCAAAAGAGAATAACGCTGATTACCTTATAGTCCCATTGGTTTTTCAGATCACCATTGATCAACAGGTCTTGACTGCATGCCTTGGGTTAATAGCATCTCTGGATCTCCAAAAAGAAAGATTTTTGAAGCGATATAAAGACACTTGCCAGGTAAACCAACATTTCTCCTATTATATATATATATTATATATATATATATATATATATATATATATATATATATATATATATATATATTATATATATATATTATATATATATATATATTATATATTATATTTTTTTTGCGAATAATTAATATGAGTTGTTTGGAACTAGAATCTTGGGAGCTATACGACAGGCATACAACAGTACGTTACACATGTGACGTACACATGTACGTTCGCCAGAATTAGTGTGGTTTTTATTATTGGCAAAGTAAGGATTTGCATTTGAAATGGTGAGAAGGCTGAAAATAACTATTTGCTATCCGCTTTTGCACAAAAGGTGTTGGCTTACCGAACGGTAGTTGAAAGCTAAAATCCTTGACAGGTTCCCCAAGACTTAAAATGAGTTTTGTTTTTCAATGATGTGTTTATGAGTTGCAGATTATTATTATTATATTAAAAAAACATGCTTTACAACGTTTGTGTACTTAAGTCTGCTCTGTCAATTCTCCCTGGGTACTGTCCATGTAGCAGTTTCACTTTCCATCTCCCTTTCTTGTTGATAATTTTTTCTTTGCTGTTTTTTTCAGAGATTTCACTTTCTTTGTAATCGTCATGGCATTTTCATTTTCAGTACTTTACATTTTTAATCTTATTTCCCTTTGAAACTTATTAGCATTTTCGGATCGAATAAAACTTGTCGCTTTCATGTTTGTATACTTTCAGCAGCTTGTCTTTTTTTTTCTTTCAGGTACGTTTCTAAACCTATAGTGCATGTTTTGAAAGTACATTCTCATTAAATCAGCCCTCTTCCTCCTTCCTTTCGTGTTAGATATATCCTTTCAACATCTGCTTTAGGATGATTCATTCTGCCCATTATCATTATCTTTCGCGTCTTGGCATCCATTTTTCTGATTTCTTTCATCTGCCAGTTAACTAACTACATTGAAACTTTATGTTGCTACTTGGAAAGTGTGAATGGCAGTGATTGTATTTGATAAGTTCAGTTCATTTTTCAGGATCATCTTCTTTTCTGATCCTTTCTTTCATTGTTGCATGTTTGATACCATTGCCTTCCCCTATGCCTAAATGTTTATATGTGCCTTCTTGCCCGAGTTCTTGAAGAATCGTTGTAGCATCCAGCTTTACGCTCAGTTTTCCCCTTTAAAGGGTGCTTTGGCACATTTTCCCAATCCAAATTCCATTTTTAGGCGGTCACTAAATACCTTTACTGTGTTCAAAAGCCCTTCTAGTTTATTATAATTCGTTTCGGGTCGTCCATGCAGAACAGGTGAGTTAATCGTCCTTAGGTGCATTTTTTACACCCGGCCATAGAAGAAACAACAGTATAAACTGTGACCTTTTGCAGAAATATTTTTTTTTAAATTTCTTTTTATCATAATGAAAATAAATAATAATAAAAATAGTAATCATTTGCTCTTTTGGCATGCATACATTACATCACAAATGGCATTTGATAACTCATTTAATTTTGATTTTTTTCAACCAACAGGGCAAAGACAAACATCGAGTCTGAAATCAATACTGCAATGCCAGGCCTAGTACTAGTTGCTAAGATACCTTTTTATGACTACAAGGCTTCCTATTCCCAGCCTCTCAGTTATCAGTTATCTCAATTATGTTGCCATTTTTTGTTATCTATTTTATCTCACATTCGCAGCTACAGCACGTGCCTGCATTCCCCTTAACTGGCTTGTTACTTGGGATGAGTGTGGGTTTTTTACTCACCCATAACTAGATGGTGTGCATCCCTTCGATATCAGAAATAATAATAACAACAAAAATAGTAAGCTATCTTCTTGTTTACACTAGGTGGTGAGTGAAGTAAGGGATCAAACGAAAAAAATTGTGGAAGGTGCTCTTCATCTATTAGCTGATTCTTTAAATGAGAAGTCGTTGAAATATTTCGCACGCAAAGATTTAGAAAAACTCAGAGAAGATTTGCCCAAGCTGGATCAGTTCTTAACTGCAGCAAAGCAAACGACATTCGATGCATTTGTAGATTCAATATCGCAGCAATTTCAAAGCATCCTGCAAAAGAAAAACAGAGAAAAAAACAAAACACAACTGGAACTCAGGGCAACACTTGAAGAGTTAACGGTGAGACTGAACTACTAAACTTTTTAAGACTTGTTTTTATTTCTTTGTACAAACAACTCATGTTAGTTAGAAAAATGTGGCCCAGGCAATAATTACCACCTTGAAGTCCTCAAAACCCAATATGCGTATAGTTATGTGAAACCCAAGGTTTAACAGGATTCTGGAGGGTTTTTTCTTTTCCGTAAATAGTCACACCCAAATCAGTTGGCGTATTTAGGCAGATTCTTTAAATTTTAGTGAGAAGTCGTAACGTAAAAATAGTTAAGGATCTGAAGCTGTAACTGGAAAATATGCTTCTTTCTTGTATGTAAACTATACCTCAGAAATGTAGAAAATTTAATTTTCTGTGGTGGTAGTATTAAATTGGTTTATAAGAGTTGTATCAAAAGAACTCGAGGATAAAAACTTCTCCTAATATGATATAGAACGAGTTTGTTGATATAATTGATATGTTTTCTTATTTACGTGATATGATAAGCGTATAGAGGTGCATATGAAACCATTTTTCCTGGAAGTAGACCTGGTTGGCAGAATTTAGATATTGGAAATTTTTCACATCAAGAGGGGGAAATTTAGAATAAATGTAAAGTTATTCTGATATGTATTAGAAGTGTTACATTCTTTTGAATGAGATCTGGACAGTAAAACAAACGGAGCTAATCAGGTTGGGGCTAAAGAGCGCTTGGGTGATGCAATGGTTGTAGGTGATGGGTGTATAATGTCACTTTGAAAGATGGGAAGCCTTCAGATAGTTAAAGAAATTGGCTTAGCCAATTGTGATCAGGAGACGTTAGAGAAAACAGGATAAGAAGGTTTTGAAGTATTAAGAGGATGTGTCATGATTTCTCAGTGAATAGATTTAGAAAAAGAGTTGAGTTAAGAGAGATAAAGAGTTATTGTTAAGGCTAAGAGATAGAAAAAGAAAACGGAAGACTTAAGATCAAGTTGTTGAGAATTACCTTAGGATTGACCGTAGGCTTGGGTAGGACAGTGTGCAGCGATAGTTGGCGATGTGTAAACCCGTCAAACCCATGCAAATATCAAAACCTGACAGTAACCTGTGAATGATAATGGTGGTGATGACGTGAGGATGATGACTTTCAGGGTTCCTGAACAAACTTTAAAAGAGTTGTAAACCTTTAAAGGTAGATGTGATTCCTTCATAGTATGGATCTTGGTTTCAAACAACTAGGTAAATAGATAGAGAAAAAGAATCGTTAACCCCGGTATATGTACTAGTATTTAATTTTGACTGTTCGTCCATCTATTAATAAACTCATCCATCTATCTGTCTGTCAGTCTATCTAGCTAGTTAGCTAGTTGCTGTGAAGTAAAATTAATCAGATAGTTGTAGCAGCTGTTAATTTTCTGTACTCTGTATTTTCCCATGATTTACCTCTGAGTTGCAGGGGAAAGGCTTCCTGGCCACTTAACATAGCTAAAAATGGAGAAGCATTGAGTTTATCTGAACTCGATCCAAAATCAACAAATTTGAATGGACATAAGATGACACGAGTTTACATATTTTCGATATTTCATTTAATAGCGAATATCATAATGACAGGGAAAGGTTGCGGCTTATGTTTTTAATGTTCATGCTCCGTTTAGTGCTGCATGCTCTCATGTCCCTGTTCCAACACGGTGCAGCTTGGATTATTATTGCTACTATCGTCTTTGACAAAATTCTATGGCCACGTGTTCTGTTTTTTCTTTGCAGGTCTTTTTCGAAGAGGCCACTGCTCTGCATACCTACCTTAATACATCAGATAACTTTGTTGCAGATAAAATTCGAAGTGAAACGCAGCTTGCGTTCGTTATGGATCGTTGTGAATTAGAAATTCGTGGAATTAAAGGAAGCATTGATCATAGTTTTTTGTTAGAAGAAGCACTGAAATCATCCTCAGAGAGTCTTAATCTTGCTACGGAATTATTATCAGAGTGTGATAGCTCAGTATTAGTGGCTGAAGGCATTGACAAAACAAAGGTATGTTTGTTACACCATATACCATAAACGCTCAGATACGTGCAATGTCGCCTCACAATTTTACGTAAAGTTATTCAATTTTCCGTTTGGCTGCAGAGCTGCCAAGACGGAATGTCACCTTTCCTTCTCCAGGTACCCTCCGCCTTTAATGAATCGTTATCGTTAGTTATTTTTGTTGTTAATAATTTTAGCTTGGTGTTAAAAGACTTCATTCCAAAATTATATTGCATCACATTGGTAGTTTCCCTAACCGTTTTGTAGCTCTCGAATTCAAACCCAGTCACTTTTTAAGATAATTCGAGTCCACAGGTAATGTAATATGTTATTTGGTTGTTGTTATCATACCAACAGCTTCCTTGTAAATAGATTACCAATTCCTTTACAATCCTCAGGATGAGGGAAAAGGTGATTAGAGAAATACGAAGTGAGGATTCTGTCATAACAATGTTAATCGAATCTGGTAAAACTTTCTTTTTGAGTTGCTACCCTAGCTTGCTTGTTGCGAGCAACTGGATAATTTTTTGAACGGTTAACAAGGTACACAACTGGACGATTCAAATCTTAACTTCTTCTTAGACATGCAGTGATCAACGACATGATTGGTGAAAAGCAGTATCGCTCTGCGGACAGGATAATTTGGACCTTAAAAGTGTTTTTATGAGTACGCCAAATGCTACTTTGTTGTTATATATTTCATTAAAGGGTACCAACCAAAAAATAGTTAATGTGTTAAACGTACTTACTCTACGCTGTGACGGAAAGAAAAACTCTTGAATCTACAAGTGGATTGATCAAGTATAAGGCGTTTGTTGTCTGGTGCCCATGTTGTATTTTCTGACCACAGTTAATCTATTGGTTTCATATTTTTTCCTTCTAAAGGATACTTGCTGAGAGTGAAGATTATCATTTTTCTCCTGAACACAGCTTAAGTCGCTTTATTTTCAAAAGACACCCTTAACAGAGAAATGCTTGACAATGTGAACTGTGGAGATGCTTACACCAATAATGTTGTGTAAGGCTTGTCAACACAAAAATTTTGTATACCTTATTTTGTAGGATTAACGCGTTAACAACCAGTAGTTAACATGGTACCAGTAACTCATTTAGTTAAATGTTGTAGTCAGACGTAGTTTCTTTGTCGTATTCGAAAATAAGGCTTTGGTAACAGAAACCTGTTAAAGAATCTGTCACAAATCTAGTACAAACAGGCGATAGCGTCCTAGTACCACCGTAGTATTCATGGATAGCCATTATTTTCTCCCTTTTTTTACAGAAAGCAAAGGAAGAATTATTATTAGCACAGAAGCAAATCAATCCTCTAAAAAATGAAGCCCTTGAGATGGAAGAGATTGCTTCTGCTGAAAACTTGCAACGTCAAATTGATGTTTTACTAAGGGAAGTGGATAGTAAGGAGCAGCTGTGTTCATCTGCTCTCGCACTATTTTGTAATGAGAAAACACATCTGACGAATATCAGAGAAGAAGTCATGTTGTGCAGGCAAGAATCGAAGGACTTATTGCAACCGTTCGATGATTGGAAACTCTTACTAGTGAAAGAGGCTTTTTACAAGGTACGCTTCTTATAATGCGCGCTGTAAACAGTTCAGTTGCGTGAAGTTGCATGATTACATATTATAATATATCGACTATAATTGTTGTTATATTGATGGATGGTATTGTAAGAATGAACCCTGTTTCCATCCTTTAGTCTGCATGATTGTCAATTAAAATGGGATCATGATGGGCTACTTAAAAACGTGCATTTTTTGTTGTCTTAGAAAATTCTTAATAAACAGTAGTATTGATTTGCAGGGATTCTGTATCGGTCGAATTTCGAAGAGAGTTCTATTTTAGTTATCAAACAGAGAACTGCGTTGAATTCTAGTGAAAATGTAAAATTAAATTAAACATTTTGCTCATCCAGTTTAAAACTGCAATCAAGGTATCTATATCAACGGTCTTTACGTTATAGTCGCGGCTTTAGCTGTGTGGTTCACTCTGCTTGGACTCCCTGCGTGGAAAACTCTCCAAAATAGGTATCGATTGGCAAAACAAATCAATGATTATACACATACTTATATCTAAGGAGATCCTTACACATACTTTGACAGAACGGAGAGGATGATCGTACAAATTGATATCAAATTGCAAGTTATTTACGACCTGGTATTGGCACACTTTGAAGAAAATAGAAATATGTTTGTTTTTTTCACTTTTTTTAGTTGCGGCCATGCTAGGGTTAAAAGCCTGTTGAACGAATGATTTTGAATGAATCATAGAGGTCATTTTATTGGCCAAACAGATAGTCATACATTTGATACCCGTTCTTGAGTGTGCTTTTAGCCATAAAGGAATAGAGGGACTGGGATATAGATTACAGTATAATACATACCACATGAAATTGACTAAGAGCATCGATCTTTTGGAAACTTTAGTGGGCTGTAAATTACAGCAATTTTAAAGGGCTGGAAAAGTTTGTTTTCATGTTAACTCATTGAATCCTTTTTGTAATAGCTATTACCTAACACAAACGTGCAACTGCCTACATCTATGCAAAAGGACGTATATACATACGTGCATACATGGAGATTTGTGTGCATGGATACATACATACAGTTGCTTATTTAACTGCAGTTCAAATGCCTACTGTTATAAAATTATACGTTTTGCAAATTTGTCTTATTTGCTTTGTGTAGTGCTCATTGTTACACTTCGTTTTGTAGAGATTATGTCGAGCTCTTGAGAATTGCTTGAACGAATTATCAGTCCAATGGCAAAAAATAGATGGATTTTCTGGCCCAGAAAACGCTTTTAAAAGTGACCTACAAGCCCTTTTACATGATGTATCAGAGACCCTTCAACTTGCGCACGAAGTTGGTGAGGAACTCGAGAATGCAGGTGCCCAATTTTTTAAAGGCGTTTCGGTGGCAAAAGAACTCGACGGATGTATGAAACAGTGCATTACTTTCTTGGATGAAACCGGCAATGCGAAAAATATGTTGGAACAGGTACTGAACCCCTAAAACGTGTTGATTCTAATGTAAATTATGGGGTAAAATTGTATTTTTAAAGTTAGCATATGGATTCGTATTAAGACATAAAAGTATGATCCCATAATTTTCTTACAGTACTTCACTCAGCTTGTTTTAGAAGTACAGAATTTTTGAAAATATTTATGTTATGCACAATCCACTATTTCTAATTATAGGGGGTGGGGAGGTTAAAGTGAGTGCGTGTTACAGTGAAAACAAATTGCTACGTCAAGCATGCACAAATGTATCGCTGAAGACCTAATATTATTTATATGTTATCTCCAGATGGGAGAGTGGAGTAGATTTCCCCAACTAACTAACCCTTCTATTTGATTTAAACACACGATCTTTTTCTTTTTCTTCAGAAGTGAAATATCAGTAGGCGTTGCACTGGTTCCATTACTTGACCCCTGAATTTCAATTTCTTATTTATTAAGTAGGTAAAACAATGAATTAGGCCAAACAGATAAGTTTAGTAATTAAGTAGTGACATAGTATGTGATATCCAATCAATAGCGAGAGGAAGACCAAAAAGTAGATGACTGATGATATCGAATAAGGTGTGACGGAAGAGCTTTTGGAGGGGGGAATGACCATCGAACATTGTAAAAATTTACAAATATCCACAATGACAAGCCCCGGCAACAGGGAGAACCTGAAAGAAATTGGTGAGCAAGATTAAAAACTGCCAATAATAATGACATCAAAAGCAATTGATTATGAGTTCACGGCAACGTTGCATGTTACATGTAGTGCAGGTATAATTTTGAACTAGCAAATAAACACAGCTTAGTTTATCATTTAATGTCCTTTATTATTTCAGATGGATTTTTATCATTAATTGTTCTTCTATGTATTGACAAAGGTATTGTTACGTGTTTTTTAATCAATTATTGATTAAAAAACTCCATTTTTATAACACAAATGTCTGAACAGTTAAGGCTTGGTCTTCAGTGAGACTTCATATTGAGACTAAAATGGTACTTCGTTATACGTATTTGTTTCCCAATAACTACGCTATTGCTTATGCATAGAAAAGTCAGCAGCCGTGACCAAATTTATATATATATATATATTTATTTTTTTTATCTGACTACTTCAATCCATTGAATCCATTTTCAATCCTTAAGTTTTTCAAACCATTGCTGAAGTGCGTTTATTGTATTATTACCTTTACTTTGCGCTGTTAATTAAATAACATCACCTTTGACATATGTGAATTTGGGAGGCACCAAGCTGCTAAGCATCCCCTTAGCGACTGCCCGACCGTCACTCCATCAAATAAAAGCTAAAGTCAGAACTTTAAGGATATTGTAGCTGAACGCCTGAAGAACTGCAGACCAAATATCAAACAGTTTCGTGTATATGACAATAGTAATAATTCCTATTTTATGATATTTCAAAAATCTTAGATGAGTAGGCCTAAATGACCCCCTTTTCCGCTCTGTCCACTATCCCAGCAGTCATGTCACTGAAAAACAGACTCTGTTTAGCTACACACTAAATTTCAGTATGTGACTCCATTTGGACTATACACAGACGTACAGAGAAAGACAGACAGACAGACAGACAGAGACAGATAGAATGACAGACAGGCAAAGACTGACAAGAGAATAACATAAGAATAACTTTGTAGGTTTATGCGTGTGTATATGTATGCTGTATGTATTTATATTATATTAGATCGATGTATTGATTTATTGTATAATTAATTCCTCGATTCTTTACGTTGAGAATTGTTTACATACTTTATAGAAAAATGGTATTAACCGTTGTAAAACTCGACTGTGTGAACTGGAGTACCTTTGCAAAGAAATTCTTCCGTACCTGACCAATGACGGGCAAAAAGACATAACAAATACAATCACCCCCTTAAATGCCAAACTTGAGGAACTGGAAGCTAGCATGTGGAAGGAAACCGAAGCACAAGAACGTTTTGCGGAGTGGCGTCGGAAGGTGGATATCCTTGCCAATTGGAGCAACGAAAAGTTAGAAGACGTTTTTAGTCTTTTACAAGGGTACAATGGGAAGTCGCGGGATAAGTTTATTGCAGATCTACTGGTATGTACTCGTCATTATTATAAGATGTGATGTTTAGTATAAAATACACGCCAGGTACTGTTCATATTAACAAGTTGATTCTAGCTACGTGGGCTATAATTTACAAGGAACTCAATTTAGTTCAACGAGAAAAAATCCTATCAGGAAGAAGGTGGATTATATAGTAAATTGAATTAAGTTTTTTTTCAAGAAAGCGTGATGTTGGCGCAGTAAGCAGGTGCAGGGATGCAGAAAGCGTAGATAAATTGAAATCCAATTGAAATGCATGTACAATATCCTTATCAATCATCAACAAATAACAGATGATCGAAAGTTGAGAAGTCTAAATTTTGAAATCGTTCAATACTTTACTCGTATTTTCGAAAATTAAGTTGAAATTTGACGAATAACGGAAAATAAAGTAACTGTTAATAACCAAATATTACTCACTCTTGACGATAAATTTGTAGGTTTATCCTCCTATCTGAGCACATTTTATTGTCAATTTCATTACTAGAGTGCTCTTCTGTAGCAAGTCATTTTCGGTGAGCTTATCCGATGTGGCTCAGCTTTTCTTGTCTTTATTCTAGTTAAATATACTCAAACAACGTTCGAAGGCAAACTTTTCTGATTTTATCCTAAAGCAAAACTGCATGAAATCATAATTCTTTTGACAGTCGTTATTGAACAAGTTACTTAAATTCATTCTAGTCAATACGTAAAACTTGTACCTACCGCCCTCTAGCAAAGATTACTGACAGGTTTAGGGATACTTAAAGAAGATCTTAATACAGAACTTGTCGAGAGAAGCACTAAACATAATAGCCAACGTATTAGATGGTGTTTCGAAATTAACATAAGTAAGAATAACGGTTACAATATCAGGAGGCAAGTGTTTACTTTGAAATGGTTTATCTATTCTTTAAGCTATGAAGTGCATTTTGAAACTTCTTTTAGAGGCATTTATTTCGGAAACCTCACCAGAAATAGCAATTTTTATTTGACGGGATGGGTTTTTACGCCGGGGATAAGAGGCTCATAAGGAAAAGAAACAGTCGTTTATGGAGGGTTTTTTATAGATGCAAAAATTGATGCTGAGCCAGCGTTGCATTTGGCGCTAGATGTAAGTCCCTATCAGCATTCATCAGTTGGTGTTCTCGAGTTAGGTAAACGTGCCTCTTCTGGTATTTAACGTGTTATTTACCAGAAGCACTTTTATTGTACAATGATTAAAGTTATATTTTATCAGATATACTTATTTTACACTGTAACTTTTTCTACTTGAATATTCTAGCAAGTTAAGAAGAATGTTGAAGAACATTTAGTTACTGTCAAGGAAACCAGTACCATAGGACAATCTTTGTTTTTGGAATTAAGAGCTAATGAAGATAAAAATAAAGTTAAAGACGATCTGATGAGATTAAACGCTGGTGTGGATTTCTTATGGCTAAGCATCAACACGAAGCTTAATGCAGCGGTAGATATTGACAAGGAGGAAAAACAACTTTTGGAGAATATCTCTGACTGCCTGAAGAAGATGGATGAGTGTGATGGAATAAATCAGATGTTGGAAGGAGATCAAAGTGATGATAAGACAAAGCAGGTAAAGTGTGTGAGATAAATTGAATTAGTCCATTGGCCCCGCACAAAAATAGGTAGTTGTATGAAGCCACGTCAGATTGTAATATTTGCAGGAAAGCTCCTTGGCATGAAAATCTGAAATGCCGCTTGGGTATTTCTGCCTGTATTACCTTATGCAACCTTGTACCACATGGTGGATTCAGTGGCTTTTGAAACGTATTTGACTGTAGAAATAATAAACAATGTAGAATATGTAGTACAATGCCTTAAATTCGGTAAGAATTTTACAAATGTTTGGTGTTTTGGTGCATACAGTTATAGTAAATAGCACAGTTTTTAACCTCAATGCTTTAGGATAGCTTTGAGTGGGATATTGAAGGAAAATTGAAGGTTGGATAATATGATTAAGAGACAGTATAGCTGCTAAATCGCTTTGCTTCGGTGGTATGAAAGGTGCTATTCCAATGTGTAAATTTCTCATGTCCTATCGTAAGTTCATTTCTATATTGTCCTTTTTTTACAATAGCCTTCTTTAAAAGGCAGCGTAATCCATTGTAGTGGTGACAGCTCCTTCCAATTATAACCACCTTGGTTATATCGAAGATCAAATATCTGTCTCTTCAAAACTACATATTCCCCCAGCCTGTACCACATTCAGTACCGGGAAAAAAGCAGTACATTTCGAGGGTTTTTTTATTAATTTCTGTTGCGGATCGCAGCTGACCTCGAAATCAGTTGAGGCATTTCAATTAAGCACTTTGACGAGAATAATCAAATTTGACAAACACCTTTACAATTTTTGCAATACTCATCTTCGTCGCCAGAATTTCGATCAAAGGTTCCGTTGGTGGTGTTCAAGAATTCTGTACATATTTTTAACCCCCGTAGATATATGAAGGTTAATGAAAACATAATGCCAATTTCTTTACTACAAGAACAATTACCGACAAGAAATGTTTTATTCATTACAATGAAGCTAGGCCACTGCGAGCTTTCTTGGAAAAGCAATGTTCCTTCTTCGAATGAGCCATGTGCCATTGCTCCATTAAATTCTATTGACTTTGAGCTACTTCACTTTGTCGTTACTGCTATAATGTTTGCCTCTCAAATCCTCTTTTATAGGGCCGGAAAGATTATAGTTTAAAGAAGCTAAGGCACTTTGCATTCATGCTCTGAGCCACTGTAGCCGCTTCATGTATGCACGGTAGTTTATATTCTGCATCCCCCCCAAACAGTCGCTCTGATAGTTTGATCTACAGCTTCTGATATAAATAAAACGGCATCGCTTTTTTAATCAAATTTGTTTATATATATACACCCACCGAACATAACTAAGCGAATTGCTCCTAATTATTCTAAATTATATAAAAACAACACATTTAAACAGTAGGAACAACCACCAAAAAGTTTGATTAAAAGCTCAACATTCATTAAGACGTTAATTTTCGTGGCGCTGACATATTACTTATACCAGCTATACCGTTAGTACATAAAACATTCATTCTCAATATAAATACAAACTGCCAAGTACTTAAGGGATTAGAATCATTATGGACGAAGCATTACTAAAACAAGATAAGGAAACACAATTAGTAAATACGTGATTGTGCCCAACAGAAAGGAAAAGAAAGCCAATTATTGGATAAAACAAGGAACCTAAGATGTTCTCGTTCGGTCTGTTTTTTTCGGCTCCAGCCATTTGATTAAATCCAAAATCGTTCCTTCACAAACATTTTTTGTCAATATCGTTTTTACCCAACAATTCAGTATTATTTATAGTAACTACAATTATGAATTTCAAGTTAGAAAGTGCCTCATCATGTCAGCCCTTGACGAAGTGTTTAACTATACATGCTAACAGCCTTTTCTTAATATGAGACTTAATTTGCCAAGCAAGGTTTCTTAGACGTGGTAGATCCCACACCCTGTTTTCCACAAGACTGGCATCATGTGACTTTAACCACATTTTAAGACAACATTTAATATTTCGCTGAATTTTGAATTTCCTACCTGTAGCATATGACGTGAGAAAAATGTTTCTATAAAAAAAGTTTTTGCAAGTCACAGTTTAACAGAGACACAGAGAAACAACAAAATATATTGTACATATTAAATAGGCTACATACAGAATAAACTGAAAAATATTACTGTATGTATATTTACTGACTGCCATAGAAGAGTTGGGATAGGAACACAATTACAGGGTATGGTGCTATGTCAGTTTTTTATGGTGGCATTTTGATATCAAGTGTTTAAGCAGTCTCCGTCAGTTGGTTTTTAGCACAATAGTCTTTCCCTTCAACTACACTGTGGGCCTGACAGAATCTGTTTTTATAAGGTAAAGCTCGACGTGCTTTCCTCCCATCGATGTTGTAACCAAAGGCATTTACGTTATATAAACCCAAACATATTTAGACAATTACTTTTTTGTTTGGGACTGTTGATTTCTTTAGGATTTTGTTTGTTTATGGTATTGTGTATTAAATTTCACATCCTCAAACGGAAGTACTTGCGTTGCTGGTTGTCGGCTGTTGACAAAACTGCTTTTTCTGCAAGTAATTTTGCTGTACACTCGTCGTAATGTTTTTCTTGTCTTTGCAGTTGCATTTTGGTTGTTGCTTTACTTCATGTTTAGGGTCTTTGAGCTGTTCTCTTTAATATTATTTTCCAAGTTACTGCTGCATGAGTAAATTCGTTTCGTGTTATTCAGAATGAAGGTTTTATCGAGTTCGTGGCTCTTGAGGCTAATGAAGTATTGGCTTTAACACCGTTTTTTTAAAGGGGATTAAACCGGATGATTTTTCGCTTTCTTTCTACACTGTTTGACTTTTGGAAAACTCTTTTTATTAGACAATGATTGTTTGTACTGACTAATTTTTAATGCCACAGCATTTACCTCTTGCCTTTTAAAATATATCTTTGACGGAAGATAGCTACTGTTATTTTTTGTTAAATTTGTCGGGTACCTGTATTTGTAATTGGTGGATGATAGCTGCAAGTTCTGTTGATATTCTGTTGATATATATATGCTATTAATGTTAACACGGAGAATATATGTCCCGTACAGGAAGTTTGTTTCGACCAGGGTTGTATCGGTGATTGTTGTCTGCACTTAGTTTTTTTTATTTAATAATAATGTCTTATCTCAAGCGAGATACATACATGTATACAAACACATATTAGATTTTTAAAAAGCAGAGGCAGAGAATGAATCCATGCAGGAAACAAGGAAGGAATTTGTAGCAAGCAATAATCGTCCATGGTCAGAATGGCTTTGTTACGTAAGGGAAGGAGGAATGTGGGAAAGGGAGAGGAAGAGAGAAAGGCAGATAGCCAAAAAGATCCGATATCTGTGCAAGAAAAGTCTACAAAGATTGGTAATGTTTAATGGAAGAACATTTTGAGAAAAGGGGATGCTTAAATAAAATTGTTTAGTATTTTGTGCTTATTCATCATTAACTAACATGAGACATTAACGCAGGCAAAATCCAAGATACTACAATCCACTGTTCGTCGTAGTTAAAATAATGGAGTGTGTTTTTATTTTTTGTTTTGTGTTTTGTTTTGTCTTTTGGGGTTTTTTGTTGATAAATTAGTGTAGGAAGTGAAGTAATATTGTAAAATTATAGAAAAAACAATATAGAATAGTTCGTAATCATTTAACACACGCAGTTTTTCGTAGCCTGTATTAAATTGTACCAACAGACAAATGTGGTACTGCCATCATTCCAATTTCTGAGGTCTGCTGAGATCAATAGTTTGGAAGTACTTTTGTAAAGTAAATCCAACTTGAAAATTATTAAGAATTACCTGAAAATACGCATTTGAAATTTAAAATTGGAAATGTAAAATACAATTTTTTTCATTTATTTTTTTTAGAACTTAAACAGTGCATTTGAGGAAGCGACCATGTTGTTTGAAAACATTCAGAAGGCAATCGAATTCAATACTCCTTTTATTGAACAAACCAGAACCAGGCTGCGGGAATTAAATAGTCGTTGGGATGGGCTACAAGTTAAGATGTTACAAAAAAGCTTTATTGACAGCCTTGCTGATGAAAGTGATGGAAACTGTAGTCCTGGGTCGTTTGATGGATGCTCAGTAAATAAATATAGTGAGCCAGATGGAAATGAAGATAGTACTGATCACCCATCACTGTTTGATTGCACGTATATGTCTGACAATTCGTACCTCGTTGTGACTGTGAGCGATTCAGATGAAGGTAGTACAACCTGTGATATTCTGTTTGAGAGTAACGTCACCGGAATGTCTGGTCTTGATGCAGATGACGAAATGGGTAACACCGCAGACTCTAATTTAAATCTTTCTCGTCGCGGAGTTATATCTGAACAAGATGATAACCCTTTATCATCGGAAGTAAGCATGGTTAAACGACCTGCTGATAGCTCGAAAAATACTGGTAGCTTACTCAGGTCCGAAACAACAAATGACATGTGCTCAGGATCTAAGGTGATTTTAACTCTAAAAGAAGAAACTCCTTCCCTCGCCACAATCCCGTCAAATTTACCGTTTGATACTGATCTAGTAACACATGTTCCAGAATATAGTGTGCTTCCAAAAAGTGCTTCTTGCAAGTCCACTGTTTTAAATCAAATGCAGAGATTCGTTGATGTAAAAGACGCACATGTAGAGTTAGACGAAAAGATTCGACCTTTCATTCAACATGTCATAGATAACATTTTAAGCAGCTCTTTTAATCATATTTTTGGAGAAGTAAAAAATCATTGGTCTAATTCCTCCCACCTTACGAAGACATCAGTCGCTGACGAGTATCCCAACCATAAGGATGGCTCATTGGACTTTGATAAATCCGATTTACTAGAAGAGGCCCCAAAACAAAAGCAATTATTGTCTTCTTGGTCATTGCAGTCGGAATCCAGTGGGATCTTTTCGGAGTTTAGAGACGTTTCCAACTTTCCTGAAGACTCAGCATTTAGTGAAAGCTCCGACACTACTATTCGAGATCAAGATTTTTCTGAAACACCAAATGAAGGTTTAAGTGATCATGAAAAAGCTAGTCAAACCGATGACCGCCAGGAAAGCCATGACTCAGTCATTTACAACCGGATTGCTCAGGTACTCTGCGAAGATATCATAGCTTACACAACGAGCAAAATATTGGATTCGAGATTGATTCCAGTTTCTAGTGAACTAAATGATGATAGATCAGAACGTGTTTATGACGTTCTTAACTACAAGAAGGACACTGTAGACCAGGGAAGCAAACCCGATGTCGTTTCTTGTCACCAAACACTGGAACCCTTCGATTACGGGAGTAGTGCATACGCCGAGGATAATAGCGCTAAAGAACACTGGTCATCGAGCATACCTTCTTCAAGTGTCACGACAGAGCAAAAAGATTACGCTGTCCCCATAGACAATATTCACAGTGGTAAATATTTCAGAGCTCCTACTGATGCAACCATAAATCCATACAATTATTTTGCTGTACAGGTGGCATCAAAGATTTGTACTGAAGCGATCTGCGATCTAAAGGTAATTTTTCATTCCCAGCCTCCAGTTGAACAGGACAGAGTTATTGAGATTGGAGCAAAGGAACCTGGCCTTACTGATACAACTCAAAGAACATGGGGAACAGAGAAAGTTGATAGGATAACCTCAAATGACAATAGTGAGACAAGGTTGATTGCGGTTGTAGAAGGTAAGCTGCAAAGTAATAGATTTGAAACAAAAGTGAATGATTTTGAGGAAAGATGGGATAGCTTCTCCACGTGTAATAAAGAAAGAAACAAAGTAGACGTAAAAGGGTATACATTTAAAGAAGCAGTCAACAAGCAGATACCTGCAGTAGCCAACACCCCATCAGAGGTTGTATCAGATGCGTATAGTGATGGGAACATAAGTGGAGTAAGGGTTATAACACTTGGGCCACTAACAATGCATCCCTTGGAAGCTTGTCCTGATTCCGAAATAGAAGATACAAGCACTCTTGATAAGAGTAGCCTGTGTGACCTATGGCTATCTATTGCAGATTCAGAGGATGGAAATCAGGGCGAAGATTGGAACGATGTAACTGTTGCAAAAAGTTCAGTTGCCTTTATTCTTGGTCCTGATCGTGTAACCGGGAAGAGTGAGAAAAAAACCGATACAGCGGGTTCTCATAGTATAGGAGTTTACGAAGACGCAGTCCTCAGTGAAGCATCTATTGTAAAACTGGAGCCTTTAATGCTCCCACCGCTGGAAATCCTTGAAGTTAATACACCAGATAATATCAGAGAAAACCCACCGTTTGATGACGAGAAAGAGACCGTAAAGTCAAATGTTGTCATACCTCCTTCTGACCGTATATTGAGGATGAGTGAGAAAAACCACGACACAATGGATATTCATAATATTAGTATCTATGAAGACTCAGCCCTCAGTGAAGCAACTGTTGTTAAACTTGTTCCTTTCATGCTCCCATCGCTGGACGTCCATGAAGTTAATACACCAGATGATATCAGAAAAAACCCAGTGATTGATGGCGAGAAAGACACCGTAAAGTTTACCTATACGGCGCCTGGTACTGATAAGAGTCACGAGACGCCAGACTGGAAGATAAAGTACCAGTTAGAAGAAATAGACATACAACAGGCACACAAACAAGACAATACGCTTTTTACTAAATCGATGAATAGTGCTAATGTTTCCATTGAGAATAATATGAGATTATCGATTGGGTCAATTTCTTCTATCTGGGATCCAGAAGAAAAATCTGACCAAGTATACAAATTTACTGATGACGAAGGACGTTATCCTAGCTTTTTACTTGACGAATTACGCTGTGCGGACAACATCACTGCAACTAAAACAAACAAAACTACCTTTCTGCATGACCAGATGTATGAAGATGCACCGCTCACTGAGGTTTCTACTATTGCCTTAGAGGAATTGTTACCACTCACTCTAAAGGTAACGGAATATGGTACATGCACTGATGAATCAGGTAACGTCCTTTCCCTTGCTTCTGACTCCACACGATTGAGCTGTACGACTAATAAACAAGAGTTTGACGATCGTACTTTGTCACCCACGTTTTTTAGAGCAGAGGAACCAGAGATCGAGATTAAAGATGCATCTGTAAAAGCTAATGAGCCCATATTATTTGGCGCATCTCAGCTGGACGATAATAAAGTAAATGCCAGGCCTGATTCAAGAACAAAGGAGCTGGAACTAAAAGCGGGCTTTCTTGAAGATAAAGAGTTAATTGACTGGGGTAAAAATCTGGACAAGTCAAATCTTGTAAATTTAAGAGATGCTAGCACTTCACCGGTATTGTCACCAGATATCACGAATAATGGCAAAGAAGATATTGTACCTATTGCTCTATGTAGGGCACACCGTAACAGTGCCACTTTCGTTTCAGTATCAAGTCAAACTGAAGAACAAATAGACGTATTAGATAACATGACCCAAGAGTCTGCGCATTCTACTATGCCTAACCTTGAAACAGGTGTAAAGGAATCGAACAGCT
Source organism: Morbakka virulenta (assembly GCA_003991215.1). Lineage (NCBI taxonomy): Eukaryota > Metazoa > Cnidaria > Cubozoa > Carybdeida > Carukiidae > Morbakka > Morbakka virulenta. The sequence continues at coordinate 2,454,873 of RDPX01000003.1, forward strand.
CTTTAGCGCAAACTTTCAACAGAGAGCCAATATCATTGCAAGAATCTGATTTGCTGCCAGCCAGTTACGTCAGGTCTAATTTTTATTCTCCGCTTACCAGTGCACGTATTGAAGATGCTCTGCATTTACCTGATACCATAAATATATCAATATCTGAATCATTTGCTACACAAAGGTCCAAGGCCCCAGGTGAAGTTGGAACGACAACAGTTAAAGCTCCCGACATTATTATGTTTGACAAATCATTGTCATATACCGGTGATAGGATGAATGATCTGGTATTACAATCATTCGAAGATGCTTTGGAGTACAAAGCCTTTGAAGACCATGTTGCCGTTTCAGTTCCCACTAATGCATTTAATATTGATCATTCATATAATTCAGAGTTAATTACGGGCACTTTAGATGGCCCTCTGTGCAGTTCCTCCTTTGCTGAAAGTACTAGTCTATTTGACGACCCAAATGGATGTCCTTCCTTATTAGGTATTTCAACAACTTTGTCGGCAGTGGTGGTTACTGCTGGCTCACGTACATTTGGTGATGCTAAATGTGCATCATCTGTTGGTACTGCTTTAGAATTACCTTCATGTTTATTTGGAACCAGTTACATCCCAGCTTCGCCACCGTTGTATTCTTACTTAAGGTCACCTTCAATGGAGAGTGCGTCATACTCCACTACAGTCTATACTACACCACGTTCATTTACAATGGACAATTCTGGGCTTTCATCCGCAATTGATATAGATTCAAGTTATTATACAGCTATTTGTACCCCACGTTCACACATAATGAATGGTACCTTAATCTCCTCCTCAGTGAGTGCTTTACCTATTTCATCCACACTTTACCATACTCCAAGTATTGCTGTAATGAGTGTTTTGCCTATTTCAACCTCCCTCTATGTTACCCCAAGCTCAACCGTAATAGGTATCGATGAAAATACATCAACTACGGGCGTTGCTGTAAGTACGCCTGTGTTGGAGGTTACTGCAGTTGAGAGCATAATAATCCCCCCATTGTTTAGCGAACCCTTAGATATCGTTTCACTGCCGGATCATCCTAGTGAAGCAATCTCATCGTTTGGTTTCGAAACACCAGTCGAAGATGGGGGAGGGTTGATGTCGGAAGGTCCTATACGTGAAGAAGATGGGTATTTAATTACTACAGATATAGGAGAGACTATTGGTCATACTTCTGAAACCTTGATCGTCCCCTGTGTGATGTCAGATCCGAAGAAAGTATCAACAGAACCTTGCCAAGATGGACCTATTTCTTCTGCTGAAGACAACGTTTTTAGGAATAAAAATTTTGGTCGATCTGAACAGGATGAAATGTCTAGACTACAGACCACAGAAGTATCCTACAAAGACAGAGATTTTTTTTCTGCGGATAATTTATTTCATACTGATAATTTTGTGTTCCCACCAGAACAATCCCCACGGGCAACATCCACTCCTGGTGAAAGGCCGAATTTATCTCAGCCATGTCGCGGAAGGAAAACATCATTGGAAACTCCTGGAGAAAGTCTTGGTGATATTGGTAACTTAATAAAAAGGGAATCTGGTTGCATTAGCCCAGCCGATTCAGAGGATGGCATTAGTGCACTGATTCAGAATATCAATGCAGAGCAGATTTCTTTACGTCAACGAACAAGCAGTGGTGAATTCGATGACACTCACTTGTCAATAACAAATTTAAGTGACCATGTAGACGATAGTTCACACGAAGTCATTGCTTCAGGTATTCAGGACTTCTATGAACGAATTCAGAAGTGCTTATGCTCAATGGAAGTGATCGGTAAAGCAATAACAGCAGACAGAGAAACGAAATATGCCAACTCGACTTTGTCAGGGGATACAGATTCTCTACCCATTTTGATGGTAAGATGCAACTTTTTTCGTAAAGGTATAGATTACCTTCTATGCTTATATTTACCAATACGAATGTACTGTTCTTATCCTTTGAATAGAGTTTTAAAGAGGAAATGAAATCGATTTCAACTGGCGTATTATTGATTTACCAACAGTTGTTATTGAATGGTAGAGTAACAATGATTTTACTTTGAATCATTTTTTAATGTCGAGACAATCCTTTTCCAGCCATTCTTGTGAAAGCCAGTTTTGATGGAATGCAAGTAATGTTCAATGTGAAGGTAAAGCATCCTTATCAAACATTTCTGAATGGACTTGCATTAAAAATATATATCAGCTATTTGCTATGATACACTTTTTTTAGTTTATTAGTAAAAGCTGTTGTTCATAGAAAATTGCTGACTACCTGGAGTCGTTGAATTCCCACAGATGAACCTTTAAGCAATTACTTGGGGCAATTACCCCAAGGCAATTACTTGGGGTTGAATTTACTGACTGGTTTAACACGCTTTACACCGGAGACCCTCCAGATTGAATAATTATGTTAAAACCCTTTTAGAATTATAAAGTAGGTCAAATTAGCCACATATTATCAGAGAAACTAGGATTATGAACCATTCCGTGTAGTGATATATTATTTTGTGAATTGACGTATTAAAAACGTATTTTAGACCCGCACAAATTGCCTTCATCCAACTGCTGCACTGTACACTTTAACCACGTGACACTGTTTTAAATAAGTCATTGAGACCGAAAACTCTGCTAAATAAACTTTTGCAGATATATTTATATTTATTGCGTTTTAATCCCTAGGATCTTTTCGGCCGACTTGGTGGGCAGCAATGTGAAGTTGATTCCCTGAACATCTTTGGAAAGAAAGTGATCGAATCAAACGAAATAGAAATTCAGCAGACTGTGCAAAAACATTTAGCTGACTTAAACCGTTACTGGCATGAGTTACGTGAGAAAGCTCTAGATGAAAGCTTTCCGCCAGATATGAAAACGAATGCAACTGGTATTCGTACAGAGGACGTCACAAGCGATGAAAGTGACGTATTTAGTTTTACAGATGAAAACTCAGATGCGACTGAATATAGAAAGCGAGCAGATGAACTTGTTGCATGGCTTACTTTCGCTCTGGAAAAGAATTTGAAGAAAGATGACGATTTTGAATTGAATTTGAGTGCTATCAGGAAAACGTACAAGGAAACTCAGGTTTGTTAGAATTTTGAATAGCAGTTTGTTTAGTAATTAGTGCATAAATATTTTGATTTATGCAATTTAGAGGAAGAAGTAAATTGACTTTATTACAAAAAGTATTTTCAAAAATATGTCTAGAAATAATACTTTTTATAATGCAAGATATTCTCTAACTATCCCCCTCCCCTTTCCCCATAAAATCATGTTCATAAGGTTCAAATTTTATTGGTCTATAATTAGAAACGTTTTTCGTTTTTAGTTTACATAGCCGTTTAATGTTGAAGTTTAAGGTGTTAAGAGGAATTGTTTACTCTGTAACTGCAACCTTTTAACTAGTCTATCCACTTTGACCCTCGGCACCTCATTACTGAGTTGTGTTAAATATATACCCCGTATTATCATTTTAGGGTCAATTTTTTTCCTAATAAAATTATGTGAGTAAAGTTCTAAGAAACAATCAATTTTGACTCCTTGACCAATTATGTTTATATTTATGTTTTTAAAACTATTGACATCTTATTGTTGTCGTATTCTAGGAACTCGCCACAGCTGTGAAATTTCGATGCACGACCATGCTAGAACTAGATACCAAATATCATCTTTTACAAGAAAGGGGATTAATCAAACATGTGAAGTCCAGTCGGCGTAATCTGCGTGAGAAATGGTCTTGTGTTTTGCGCTTTTTACAGTCTCAGCTAAAAAGACTTGATATGGCAACATCTGAAATTCCTCTTGGAGATGAGCTGACTGTGAATTGGTTGGCCTCTTGGGCAAAGGAGGTAGTCCATTCTTTGTCTCTAGAAAAGAACGATCTTGCTGTTGTGAAACAAGAACCAGATTTGGATGCACGTCCGTTATGCCTTATTCTCCAAGTAAGTCCATTTTTATTAGCATTCCAATTTAGATAATGACAATGGCCGAAGAAACAGTGCATGCTGAAACAATGCCTGCTCACTATTTTGAACTATCTTTGCAAAATGCTTTCTTAACGAAGAGGTCTAAAACAAAAACCTTTACATTTTACTTATAAAGAATGCCAAGGAAAATCGCGTGTATTACTTTATATATTTTAATGTGACTTTTGTTAAAATTATGCACCGATCTATAAATGAGAATTTTGTAAGCTGTGTGATTCTCAGTGATCTTCGTAACTATATAATCGCCAAACACATTTAGAAGAATCTTTTTACTTGCTCCTTGTTTAAGGTAATACAAAAGTGAGTTTTTGTATCAAAAATTGCCGTAGTCTTTATTAAATGATTAACAATGTAGTTTTCTTCCGTTGAGGATCTGGTTGCTTTATCTTCTTAGTTCACCGGCAAATGCCCCAACTTTGGTGTGATGCTTTTGTCAACCGACCCGGTATATCGTATAAAAGTGGGATTTATTTTGACACTCAGTTTTGGCTTTATTTTACCAACGGGGATTTTTTTCAACCAAAGAAATAGGACATTTACTATGGAAACATCCATCGTATTCATTAACACATTGTGTAATAAACTGCTCTGCTAATAACTTACTTACTGTACTTTATGTTTACTGGTGTAATGATACGACATTTTAATTAAGGTTGTACATAAGATTTCCACCTTCACTGTAAACGTTATTACACCGTATTACTAGGATCGGACAAAGTAGCTCATTTAGAGAAAATTCTTGTTGACTTTTATGTAGATAGTTATAATTTACCTACATTATAATTCGACTTTTGCTGACTGGCAGAAACAAGAAAAAGTTGCCTTGCATATAATGGAACACTAATTGAAGACGGTATTCCACGCATAAAGAAGAACAAGCAAGTGATAAATTTAGAAAGGAAGAATTTTATTTCTAAATTTAAGAAAAATATTGAAAATTATTGAATTTTTGAAAATACAGACGGTACCGACTTTGTGTTATTTTTCTCCGGCTGACGATAGTTACCAGCAACAAGAAATCGTGTTTTAAAAGGCTATAACATCTTCTCCATTCCCCTTATTTAAAGATATTGATCTTTATAGGATGTTACGATATATGGTAAATTTATACAGTTAAGAATAATTGTCGTAAAAATCTCTTTGATATTCCCTGGTTTGGCGTTGTAATGTTAAGACAAGCCATTTTTCTTTCAGGGTATTGACCAACAGCTAAAGCTTTTGGGGATCTTAGCACGCAGTATGGAAATGGCAAACGTAGATGTTGTTTCTATACCGTTATATCAGACCTTTAAAAATGATATCAAGAATGCTGAAAAGGATTGCCATTGTCTTAACCTTAACCTTAAAAAAGAGAGAGATGAAAGTAAACTCGTTATTTCAAAGACAACACCTCCTAGTCCAAGCCTTCAAGGATTGGTCCCAAACACCTCGCTCTTTTATTTACTCCGAGAATTGGAAACATTCGAAAAGTTTTTAGCGGAACAACAATTAGCCTTGGAAACAAACCTTGAGCATTTCTTTATCCCCGACGACTTGAGTCCTATGAAAGCACAGATAGCCGACTTTCAGGTAAAAACTTTATTTTCTTTTCACCGCTGAGGAAACGCATGCATACATACATACATACATACATACATACATACATACATACATACATACATACATACATACATACATACATACATACATATATACATATATACATACATACATACATACATACATACCTACATACATACATACATACATGCATACGTACACACATACACACACATACATACATACAGAGAGGCAGACAGACAGACAACAAACATACATACATACATACATACATACATACATACATACATACATACATACACACATACATACATACATGCATGCATGATGATTGCTGCATCTTTCCAGATGATTGCCGTCATCTTGAGTTCTCTCCATCCCGTCGTCCATGCCATCTTAGATGACTCTGCAGTCCTGCTGTAGATTTGCACACTTTGAAGCAGATGTGACATATAAACTGAGTAATACATACATGCATACATACATACATACATACATACATACATACATTCTTAGATGACTCTGCAGTCCTGCTGTAGATTTGCACACTTTGAAGCAGATGTGACATATAAACTGAGTAATACATACATACATACATACATACATACATACATACGTACGTACATATATATATATATATATACCTGTGTGTATTTTTTTGAAGTATGGAAGTAATACAGTCCATGCTAGATGTATAACATACACGCTTTGAGAAGCGTCACAAGAGGTAATTGCATTTGAAAAAATTTCTATGGAAACCAATTTTAGTGACCGTATTCTTGTTTAACACTCTGTTAAACTAACTGACGGACGTCGTTACAAAAGTTTTCAGAGGTCTTTGACTTTAGTTTACTTTCTTTCCATCTCCTATGATGAAATTACCCCAGATCTTCAGTTAACAAAAATTGATCCTACCAACACACTTTTGCTAACTCGAATATAGATAGATACATACATACATACACCCATACATACATACATACATACATACATACATACATACATACATACATACATACATACATACATACATACATACATACATGGATTGATTATAGATTGATTTCAACGGTATTATTAGGTTGTTTTTCTCACATTGATATTTTTTTTGTGGTTTTTTTGCAGCATTTTTCACAGAATATTAAAAGTGCGCAGTTTCCACTAGATTGGATGTACCAACAAGTTAAAAAGAAAGGGAATGCCCCTGAGCATTGCCACGAGAAATACAAATCACTTACTTCAGCTGCACAGAAACTATACGACATTGCTATGGATAAAGTCACAATTCTTACGAATACGTTGCTGTTGTGGCAGTCAGTTGACACACGAGCCCGGTATCTTGTTGATTGGCTTGAAAAAATAAGAGAATTGATGTACATTCCTATTGTTGTAGCACAAGAGATTGATCAAGAAAGTATTGTTGTTAAATTGATGAAGTTGAAGGGTATCGAAAGAAAAGTTCAAGAAAAACACGGAACAAAAGACAGGATAACAAAAGACGCGGAGAAGTACGTAGACCTAACTGCTGGTAAACATATAAGCTCATTACTTTCGAAAGTTAAAGATACCTGGGGAACATTTAGAAGAGAACTTAGAGTACAACGACATCGCTTGGAAGAAATAATAGCATTGTGGCGAAAATTCGTTAAAATATCGTCAGAATTAGAGGGCTGGATACAAGTGACTGTTACTGCTCTCTCCCACGAGACCTCCAACTATGATAAAGACTTAGAAGATCTTATTACGGTAAGTCTTGAAAACCTATCGTCTAACGCGGGCTCTTGGGTTGCACTCTGCTTCTATGTTGGTAAGTTTAAAGCACGTGGATTAGTAGGAATCGCGTGGAAAATATTTGTGTTTTTAATTTAATACTCTCATACTTTACAGAAAAGAACAACCTTTTCTTTTATGCGCATACCTAATACGAGACGACTATGATGAGTATGGTATTACACTGGTATTTCATTGGTATTTCGTTGTATGATGCACTGCCGACAGCTGACCCGTATCACTACAAAAGGACGGACTTGCTGGGGCTTTATACTATATTGCATTTTGCACGGTTCATGCATTTTATATATAGTATACATATGATTTGGGTGTATTTTCGGTGTTTTTTAATGTCTGGTGTTACACAGAATCACACTGTGTTGGTATCGTAATTTTTTTTGACAATGGGAAGTTAATAAAATTTTCCAAGGAAATTTTCCAATCTTGTTGGGTATAAAACATTATTGAGACCTTGCGTGGAGTATTGTTGACATTTGTGGGCTGAAGCTCCCGATTGCTCTTCTAGACAGATCAATCGTATTCAACGTCGCATCGAAAACATCGTCAGACCTAGTCCTACTGCTTAAATCTTAGGTGTACACCCTAAAATTTGGACTATTTATTGCTTTAAGATCGTTTTTAACTAAAACAGGGGGCTTCAAAGTTAATGCAAGTACCGTAGATATCTTTAACGGTATTGTCTAGTTACTTGTTCTAATTAAGAGAAGTTTGTTAGTTAAGATAGTTACCTTTTAACCTTGTAATCGTGAGAAGGCCTCTTAATAAATATTTTGTATCCATGTGTTTGCTTTGTAGAGATTATTTGAAGAAGCAGAAAGTAAGCAAGAGCTCAAAGAACTTGTCGTTTTGACGGGGCAAAAACTTGTAAATGAGGTACAGACACACCCTTGTGCAGCTGATTTAGTTTTAGAAGAATTAAGTAAGAAATGGACCGATCTGTGTAACGACTTACAAGGAAGACTGAAGGATCTTTCTGATCTGAATAGAGAAGCTTATATAGAAGACATGCTCTTGGCACTGAAGTGTTTTGAAGAAGACTTAGAAGAAGTGGAGTTAATTAGTGTAGATAAATTGCCGCTAAAAATAACGTCTGACAAAAACGGAGACATTGAAAAGCAAACTGAAACGTTTAAGGTATTAACGTTGTCTTTACTTTTCTTAAGCAGACTAGGGTTTAGCTCAGCTCGAAAATTCCTCGAGCTGGGCATTCTTTGAGTTTTTCCTAATATCTTGCCCTATCATTTATCAGTGTAGTTAGATCTTCTGCTTTACTGCTGGTAACATCTGCTAATTGGCTATTGAATGTTGTACATGGTACACCAGGTATTTTTTTAATCCATAGGCTGCCAAAGAATCACATCCCTTGTTATTTCCTCTGCTTCTCTAGCAGTGGCTAACAATTATCTGCCAACTTCCTCATTATTGCACTGATTGGTCTCATGTATCTCATTTGGTAGGGTGTTGCTTACATGAGATATTTAGAACCGCTCTCATAATTTGAACCATCAAATTCCTTTTCAAAAGTTTCCGGCAATGCTTATGAGGGGAGTATAGTAATCTGCTTAAAAAAAGCTTAGGGCGATGAAAAGTCTGATTCATTGATTTTAACATTTAATTCCAGAATATTTTTTTTTACATTTTTCATTCATAAAATTTGTTAGGTCGAAAGTAGAGTGGAAGGTAAAGGATATCTCTTACAAGGACACGTTTCATGTATAGTGTAAACATTAGTTAATTGTAATTATTTACTTGCACGTGGCACATACGGATGCAAGCTAGAAGTAGGTAACAAACGCCGAAGAGACGAATCTACCATAAGAATCGCTTACATATTTAGTATCTGTTATTATTTGTTTTTGTTATGTTAGTAGTGTCTTCTCCCGTTTTTTCTTTGTTTATTTATCTACTAAATTTTATTATTTATTGCTTGTCTTTAATTAAGAATATAAGCGTTAAAACTACATAAAGAAAGGGTATACACCTGCAACTAGAGAACGGGGAGCCACAAGTTTCTATTCTATTTTGACCATTAGCTTTATTTTGTTATTGTTGTTGCCGTTGTTGTTGATGATGATAAGTCTTGAATCCTCTTGTCTTGAGCTTTTAACTGGAATAAGTTTTAATTGCATTTTCAGAAACTTCAGAAACGTATGAAAGACCTTCACTTAAAAAAGGATGAGTTGCTAGCTTTCGCTCATAAGCCATCTTTTCAATGCGAGTCTGTTACATACGAGCGCCTACAAACAGCTGATTCCCGATTCGTTGCATTGAATACGGAAGTTGATAGTGCAATTATTGACTTGGAACGCTTTTTGAAGCTCCTGGAAAAGAGAGACAGCATTGAAATTAGTATCAGTACTAAATGCAGTCTTGCAGAAGAAGTTCTTAGCACCCATAGTGCAAGCAGAGATGAACGGGATATTTCAACTGGTTTTAGAGCTGTTCAGGTACTGGCTTTTGACGCCATACATGCGGCTTTTAGTTATTATAATCTTTATTTGTCGCTATATTAAACATACGCTTAGTAAATAATTTATATAGTCCGGTTATTAGTGTATCAATTACTTTTTGTTAACGAAAACCTAGCCAGAATTAGTGGAGTAGAGGTGAATGTACACTGGAAGTATCAAAGATTTTAGTTTGTATCTGCTGTTTCTTGTTGGGTTTTAACTTATTTCTTTTCGGAAATTACTGATTAATATATCTTGGCACCGTTTTGCGTTTCTCCAACTATTGTCCATCTTTATTTATAAAATTTTACCTAAAAATTTCAGACGTCAATTTTCACACGTTATTATCATTGTCACCGTCTGGAGGTCGCCATTTTTGTTAAGAAAAGTGTTGCATTTTAATGGGAACTGGGGTCCATTTGTTGTTTTTTTATGAAACTCTTTTTTTTTGAGGACATTTTACTTTAATTTACTTTTGGTAGTTTGTGCATTCATTTTATACTTAAATTGCATACATTTTTAACGCTCTGTTTTTGTGTACTTTTGCGTAGGAAGCAAAGAGGGAGATAACCAAGGCTGAGAATAATCTGACGCATTTGCGCGACGTCCAGAATAAAATGGCCTGTTATTTGCCCAAAGGAAGTAACAACAGTTTAAGCCACAAAAATTTGGGCAAAAGAGTACATTGTATAAAATTAAAACTTGAAGATTTGGAGGCTGTGATTAACGTTCTTAAAGATCTATGGTCTGACCAGCATGGTTTTCTCACAATGGAGTGCCATATCACAGAAGTGGAAACAGCGTTCAGTCAGCTCCAGACCCGAGGTGGAGACATTATTCATGGCGTTCCATTCGATAACAGAGACATTGAGGTATTTATTTACTTTTTGTACTTCTGTGTACAAATATGGCAAGATAATAGATTTGCTTTGTTTGCAATGTGATTTATCTTTCAATAGCATGAACAATTGGTCTGAATTGGACAAAATTTCTGGAGCCTGATTTAGTTGCTCTGAGTACTCAAATTCTCTGGTTTTTATTATATTTAAAGGCTTGGGACTGCAGCATTCTTATTTCTTGTTGCTTTTAATGTAGATTTTCCGAGACCATTGGCTTAGTCATTGGCCATTAGGGCTTTGTTGGGCCCGTGGGGAACGTTTTGGATGGATGCCCTTTCTGACGCCAACCAATGGCTTTTCCTTTTTGTAAAATTCCAAAGCATTTTTTTCTGTTCGGCAAATCGAACCTTTAACCTCTTGGTTACAGTGGAACTGCGCATACCACTAAACCAAGGCTTCCTATATACTTTTGTTTGACAGACAATACAAGTAACCATGTTATTGCTAGTTGATATACTTAACAATTTTTTTGTATTTCTATCTTCCTTTGTAAGTGCAAAGGAACTTCCTGTTCTTCTTCGGAGACAGCTACACATTTTTCCAATAAAAGGAAAATGCACAAGGAATATTTCAAACCTTAAAGGAAGAGAAATGAAATTTTGCGAGAGGAAAAAAGGAAGAATTTTATAAAAAATGCTTAATATACTGAGGCTCTAAAGAACTCTTGTTACCAAGTTTGAATTCTCCACATATGCCATTAGAATCCTGAAGAAAGGAGAAAAAGAAGATTTCACTAATTAAAACCTTGCTCTATTTGACTGAAAGCTTTTTTTCTTTCTGGCACTCGTCTGGACCTCAAAATGAGAAATACAGGCTGAGTGGTATTTAGGATAATCCAACGTGAGGGCGTTCATTCAAGGAAACACAGTATGGGTAATATACACCCTATTTGTCTTTGCTTTTTCTGTTAAAAACGTTCACATTGTAGCAGTACTAAAAATCGGGTACGCAGATATTCAAGAAGAACCATTTTAGGTTTTAAGATATGACAGAAGCACATAGGGAGAAAGGTCTTTTAGTGATGATATTGTATTCAATGCATATTTGCATTCTCTTTTGGATAATTAGTGTATTATTTTGTTTGTTTTAGACCTTTAAACTGACCTTTGCCCTTTTTTTTCCCTGCCAGTTTGTAGATACGGAACTTTGCCAGCTTTTGACTGTTATCAGTTCTGCGACTGACATATTTCAATCATTGCAACGAGAGGGTAATAAGAATCAGTTTTTATCCGTCTTACTTAATGAAGCACACACGTACAGTCAACGTATACAGAATTTAAGAAGCAGTGTCATGACTTGGGTGAACAACTTTCATGCCTTCAAAGCACAGATGGAACGATATGAAGCCGGCTGTAAGGAGCTGGCGTCGTGGCTAACGGCAAAAGAGGCAGAATTTGCTATGTTTTCGACACTGTCGTCGTCAGCGTCAATGTCGTCCCAAATCAAAGTTCGCACTAGGTTAAGGGTGAGTAAAATCAATACTTCTTTTAGGTTACAGGTTATTATTTAGGTGCTATCTTCTACTGTTTTGATATGAGTAATAATTACTTGTTAAAGCTTTTGAAATAGCTCTTTCCCTGTAATGAAAGAATATCAGAACACTTTTTGGTAACCAAGCATTTCGCTTCTGTAGTTGTAATTCAAAAGTCCGTAGTGTATTTAATAATGTGACTGCTTGGTCCTGAACATTGTTTTCTACACAATATTGCATTGCAAATACTAATTTTGTTGGTAATATAACGATGTGTAGCTTAGTGGTGATACTGTACTGGTTCAATTTATTTAGATACATATTAGTCTCTAAGTTATCTAAAGATATTAGCTGCCGTTATAGAAAAACTTAGAATATTGTTTTTTGATTTTGTTTTTCTGCATGGTTTACTCACTTAGAGCCCTCAGAGTGTTATAACTTGATCTGCTATGATCATTAATAAATCCCTATGTTTTGTCTACTTTTTTTTCAGACCTTCTTGGAAGATCTTGAAGTATTTTCTACCTTACGAGCGAGTCTAAGTGGTATTTTTGACAGTATTCGAAATCGTTTTTTAACAAGGAACACTGGTCAAAAATACATAAAACATGATAAGCTCGCCACAATGTATGAAACACTCATTGGAAACGCACAGCTTCTTTTGAACAGGTAAGCAAATAAATTAGTACAGTGTATATATTACTCTGTAGATGGATTATTTTTCTGTATTCTGTAATTTACTGGGAGCATAGAGACTAGGAACACCATATTTAGGTCAAGAGAGTGATAAGTCAGTCATTTTCCATTTCATGGGTAGGTAAAAGGGATCTAAGTGACCTTAGCGTACGTGAACAACATCATATTTTTAACGTTATTGTGCGTGCAAACCCTTGTAGCGAGGTGCGAAGGAAACACTGCTTGCAAAATAAAAGGACCCTGGCAGCTGTTATCGAACAGGAACACAAAGTTCAGTTCTTCCCCGCCTATGAGCAACCACAGGAGGTCGATTCATTGGTCCCAAAATATTTGAGGAAAAATTTTATAACAACAATGCAGAGATGGCCAATTTTTATAAAGATCTTGGTAGACCGGTTTCATAAAGTTTATAGCAAGCAGGAGTGCAAAGAGTGTGGAAAGAGTGTACCAAAAGCGAGTGGGAGGAGAGGAATAAGAAGAAACAAAAGCTGCATTAGAGAGACAACATTGCAAGAGATTAAATTCGGTTGGAGCGAAAGTGAACAGAAGGAGGTAGGGAAGACGGTAAACCGGACGTATGAGTTGTATAATATCGAAAGCAGGAGTAAAACGGAAGCCAATTTTTCTTAAGACTAGTTGAGTCGTTGTCAGTATATGCAAACGCAGAAGTACGGTATTCATAATGGTTGACAGTTATAAATTATCAAAATTTCATTTCTGGTTAGCACAATCCTTATAAAATCAAGGTGGTAAAAAAGATATAAATTTTTTGAGAAAAAAATTTGTAATGGGTACATGTAAAAATACGTATTGCGTAATGGTAATTGAATAACACTTTACACCATACTTATTTCTATTAGGTCTGTTTACTGCAGAATTTCTGGAATAGTTCAAATTATTCTTTTTTGTTTCCATACTCTCACCTTAGCCGCATCTTACGTCGATATTTTTTTCGCAGTAGTTTTATACGAACGTGAAACGAATTATAATTACATAGTCTTTTTGCTGTAATTTTCTTTATTTTTAGTCCTGAATTGCGTTTTTACTGCTAAGCGTGTTTGCACATTTTTGTTTCCACCAGACTTGAAGGTAATGTTTGCCAGTGGGCGGATGTAAGAGAGCTGCTTGAGCGAAGTCATACTTGGATCGCCAGTACCATGACCGAAATTCAGCGGTGGAAAACATTAGCCATTGAAGATCAGATTGAAAACTATCAAGTAAATTTTGCTTATCTACTTAAATCTTCTCTCTCATGTTTGTTTTAATGTGTTGATCGTCGAGCTGGTCTTTAAAGTTCCTGTTTTCCCTCCGCATTTAAGAGAAAGAAAAAAAAGTTTTATTTTGACACTAGCTAATTTACATTATTTATTTTAACAGTACATACATTACCCTCCATTAGTGTTCTTCAGTGTTCTGTACATATTTTTTTGAAACTGGCGTTACTGTTACCTGGATACCCACCAATAATTCGAGTTGCATTTCTAGCAAAGGATTGCAAAGTCGAAAATAATACTTTTTTATACTAATAGACATCGAAACCATCAAATATGAAATGGCTAGAACAACGAGCAGCCTAGGAAAAATAAACAAACAAAAAATGAATATGGTGTGTACTGAGCATTGTGTTAAGCTACTGCTTTGTATAACAGATGGATTTTTTTCGAGAAAAGAGCAGTATTAGAGAGAAGACGTTATACATGCTTTCTTTCTTTTCTTTTTTTAATGACAAGAAGGGGGGTTAAAATTCAGTGTCTTTGTTAGGCGGTTTTTTATAGATTTTTTTTTTTTCAATTCAACTCCGAAATATGATATGCATTTTACAAATTATGAAATTTTAATTGGAATGCTGTTGTTGTTAATGCATTAAAATATAATATATAATACTTTAATAGTTCTGAGAATCTGTGTACAATAATGTCAGATTTTTGTCAGACTAGCCATTTTTCAAACAGTGTACAACGGGTTTTATCCAGACGTACATCCCATGACAAATAGAAATCACATTTTTTACAGGTTAGCATTTTTGTCACTTTGAAGTCTGTTTTTTTTACCAATAGCATAAACAATTATGATAGTATACCATTGATCGTATCTCATTTTTTACAACAGTTATTTTTATGTTTTCAGCTTCTTGTACACTACAGATTATGTGGTAAATTTTTTTTATCATAATACATAAACGCGAAGTCAGTACCATTTTTTCGATGAGATATCATGCCTAATAGCACTTATTTTTCTCATTGTTTTTAGTAGCTTTTGCGATATCTATCTGTTATTGACCACCATTTAAGGTTTCCAAAAGAGAGCTATTGCACCTTATTCATCACACACTCATCCTTTTCCCCTCTATCTAGCTTTAATCAGTCTGTCTCTGTCTGTCTGTCTCTCTCTCTCTCTTCCTCTTTCTCTCTCTTTTCCTCTTTCTCTTTTTCTTTCTCCTTTTCTCCCAAAGACACATATATTCATATGTATTTGATCTACGTACCAAATTATTGTGACACAAAAGCTGGATTATTTAGCGTTCTTACGTATTTTTTTGCCCAACAGATATTTTCACAAGTTTCTTCGTTTCCTGCTATTTTTTGACATTAAACAATTTTTCCCACCAACAGGAATTAGATCAAAAAGTCGATGCACGACGAAATCAGTTGGAACAGATACAATACGCTAAGCAGTACCCCGTTCGGGACGAAAGCAGAGACACAAGTAGTGGAACAGTGGCACAGATTCAGGCTGGAGAGGCTGAAATATCGCGTTTCCAAGCTCAGGTTCAGCAGAGCCTGACAAGGCTGCGTTATATCAATAAAGACTTGAAAAAATTCACCGAGAAAAGCTCGTACGTCAGATCACGCCTTGAGAAAATAGGAGAAGCTTTAAGCCTCAAAGAAGATACGGAATCGTCACCTGGTGTCCCAAGTGTGTCTACGCGGGTGAGCTTAGCTTTTACTTTAGGTCACTTTTTTCCCAGGGATCCCAAAATTTCCAGATTGATGCCTGGTAGGATGTAGCTTCAAGCTCGTGGATAGATAAAGTGCTCGTTGTCTTTGCTTGGCTGTAGTGGAGGATAGTAAACCATGAACATTTTTAGGGGTTCATGATCGACCAGCTTTTAAGCATTTGGTTTATTAACTGTTACACACCCAAGATAGACAATACTGGTTGCCTATTAAAGTTTTGTTATTTCCTTATCCAAAAGTGGTAGTTTGTATTATGTAAAAGGTAAAATCTGTCTTTTTGTATTTTCTAATAAGAGCTATTTAGCTATGGATTTAGCTTGAACCTCACTTTTTTATTTTGGGATTCTAGCAAAATTCTCTAGTTGCTTATGTTTTATTTTTCTTGTAGTTTATTTATAGTTTAATATGATATTTGTAAGATTTTTTTTTCAGGGTACCAGTGATAGAAAATTATTTTGCGTTTGCATTGTATTTACCAATTAAATAGGTGCAGTGCAAACAATCACTGAATACATAAAATGCTATTTCAACACGGCAGTTTTGGTTGGATTTTTGTTGTTGTTGGATATTTTATATTAGGGACGTACTAACGTCCTTCGGCCATATTAACTGGTTAATCTATTACTTTACACAAATACACACACATACATACACACATCTGTTCTTTCGTGCTCTCTTCCTCTCTCTTATTTTCAGCAAAGTCAAGACTGAATATCCTGAGTGCTGAACGCAAATGACGCTTTGGACATAACTCTTTAATACTTTTATACCGAGTGGTCTTTATCGTTTTAAGTTACCAGGTGAAGCGATTAGAGAAAAAGACTATTTTTTGCTACAGTTATTTAACCAAAGCAGTCTTTTCTTTATCAATATCTTTTGTGTCAAAACTGACTGAACAATAGGAAAACGAACAATTTGCTTACCTTGTCGATAGCGATAACTTATAATCTGATCACTTTCGATTTAGAATCAAATTAAACCTTTGATTTTTAATCCTCTATGTTTGCTATTTCATGGGTAAGGTCATTTCTTGGTAGTAACTATTTTGAGTAACTTTGAATTGCAGGATGAAATAGCAACTTGTGAAGTGGAAATGGAAAAGCTCCGAAATACTGCTGAAAGACTAGACAATGAGGAATTTTTGAATTCTAGTACCAAGATAGACTTAGAATTGCAGCTCACTAAACTGAACGATCATTGGAAAAAGATTGTTGGTAAATTGGAACAACTCCGACGAACAACAGAAGAGAAAACAGCCCACTGGGAAAGTTTTCGGCGACTTGTTCAGGAACGAATAGCGTGGTTAAAAGAGATTCAAGCTAGAGTAAACGATGGAGCAGCTTCTTCGTCAACATCAAATATTGAACGGCTTAAGGATGAATATTACCTTAATGTTGTAAGTAGAAGGGTAAAATGTAGCCCTGTTTTTGTACGTCTTTCTAATTTAAAGGTGTTAAAGCAGGAATCATAGATCGTATGAATGCCATGCGAAAAAAAATTTAAACAAAATATTTTCACAGATATGGAAGTGATACTTTTCTCAATACAAAATTCGTATGCGATATAATCCTTACCTTAGACCTTAGGTCCTCCAATCCCGTTCAGGATATCGGGCAGCAAGACTTCTCCATCTCCTACGGTCGTCAGCTACGGCTTGAGCGGTTCTGGGAGACAGCCCTCGTACAGTCACATCACTCCNAGCAAGACTTCTCCATCGCCTACGGTCGTCAGCTACGGCTTGAGCGGTTCTGGGAGACAGCCCTCGTACAGTCACATCACTCCTGAATGTAGCTTGCCACGTTCTCACAGGTCTGCCTCTTCGTCTGCTTCCATCTACAGGTTTCCATTTCATTACTTGCTTCGCGTATCTGCTGGGTGGTAATCTGAGCACATGTCCTGCAAGTCTCCATCGTCTCTCTTCTACTTTCTTGTGTAATTGCCCTTGCTCTGTTCGTCTATAAATTTCTTCATTGGTGACCCTGTCCCTCCATGTAATTCCAAGATATAATACAGATATAATACGATATAATACAGTGCAATAAATACTTTAGTTTGTTTCTTTATCCATATTCTACATGTTAGTTAACTGAACAATAAATTACTGCAGTATACTTCTGTGTCAGTCTATTCCACACATTCCTTGAACTTCGAATGAAAGTCTCCGCAAAGATGTTCACTTAATCAGATGCCCTTCTTTGGTAAATATATTCTCATGCAATTAATTTCACGGATCCTACAGCGTTACGCATTAAAACAGATTTGGTTAATAATTGTGAATTTATAGCATATTCTGGCAGTCGAAAGTCTGTGCTTGCCAAGGCAATGATTTCAAATTTGGTGAAAAAACTGTAGATTAGCTTACTGCCAAAGGAATCTCACTAGCTATCACCAGTTGTCATTTCTAACACATGAGAAAATCTTGTATCTCTGCCTTCCGGCCTTGCATGGAGTGCTGTTGCCATATCTGTACTGGTGCTTTATCGTCTTATCTTGATGTTATTGATTGCGTTCAGAGACGTGTTTGTAGTTTGGTAGGTCCAGATCTTGCTGCTACTCTTCAGTCTTCGGCTCATAGACTGTGTGTGGCTTGTCTTAGTCTTTTCTATAGGTATTGTCATGGAGGACGGTTCTGATGACCTTTACTCATTAGTACCAGCTCAGTTTGTTGCATTTCGTGTGACTTGTTTCTCTCAACTTCTTCATCGTGGTGTAATCGTTGCCCCCCGTTGTAATAAATCTTTCTGTGATCGTAGGTTATTTCCTAGGACTGGAAGATTTTAGAATTCTTTGGGATCTGGGTGCTTTCCTATACCGTATTATTTTAATATTTTTAAGTGTAGGTTTACGTCTCCTTATGNGACTGTGTGTGGCTTGTCTTAGTCTTTTCTATAGGTATTGTCATGGAGGACGGTTCTGATGACCTTTACTCATTAGTACCAGCTCAGTTTGTTGCATTTCGTGTGACTTGTTTCTCTCAACTTCTTCATCGTGGTGTAATCGTTGCCCCCCGTTGTAATAAATCTTTCTGTGATCGTAGGTTATTTCCTAGGACTGGAAGATTTTAGAATTCTTTGGGATCTGGGTGCTTTCCTATACCGTATTATTTTAATATTTTTAAGTGTAGGTTTACGTCTCCTTATGGCATTATGCCTTGTATAGTTCTTGGCCGTTTTAACAAAAATATTGTGACTTCTGACTTAAGTAGGTTACAGTACATTACTATTGTTTACCCATGTTTTAGATCGTGCTTTTTCGCTGCTGTTTCTTTGGAGAACGTTTTTGACGCTTTTCTTTATCACATCTTGCAGGAATGCCAACGTGAAGTAAATAAGTACCGTTCATCGTACAATGCTCTCATCCAAGAAGGTAGACTGTTAAAGAGGACGTCCGAGTCGGAAATCGCAAAGAAAGTATCCGAATTGCTGATAGAGATAGAGAATACTTGGAATATTGTAAATGCCAGTCTGAGCGATAAGGTGCATCAGTCGAGGACCATTTTGAATAGCTGGGAAATATATACAGGAAGAATGGAAGTAGCGATGGGCTGGCTTCGCGATACTGAGCAAGTAATAAAGCAACCTTTTGGAAGATTTGATTCCTTTGACATGCAAGGTTATCTTGCCAACTGCCAGGTATTAAAAGCAAAATTTTGCCTGAACTATAAGTGTAAAATATTTTTGATTTCCCTTAACTTTATTAAAATTCTAATCCCAAGTATTACAAATTCGTTTGTAATTGAATCTGGTAGACTAGTCTGCCGCAGAACTGTAGCTGGCATTGGAAAATTAAGACCAGAAGCAACGGGAGTAGTTTAATAACAGTTTTTTTAACGTTTGTCACAAAACCAGAAGATTTATGTTTAAAAACATGGCAGATTCTATCGAATACGCTAGTTATTTGGTGTATTTTAGACCGCGGAAGAGATCAGATTTTATCGCAAATATCGTGGTTTTGAAACAAATAATCGAGTTTTGATCTCTTAACCGTATAAATGGGAAATTTGGATTTCCTATCAATCGTTGATGCTTATATTTTGACATCCACTTTGGGTGATTGGGGTCAGTGCCTTTTCAGGCAACTTGCTTTTAAAAATGCTAATGATTAATGTTGTGTATGTAGCCATATCAGACATCGTTGTTTATTTATTTTTTTGTGTTTGAAAATTTGAATTTTTTCAGGTCATCGTTAATGACATCAGTGCAAGATCAAGTCAAATGGATATGGTGAAAAGGGCGGCAGATACACTTTGTACAATGTTAAATGCAAGTGAAAGTTCTGCTGTAAAACGGCAGGTCAACATCCTCTCAAAGTTATGGGAAGACGTTGCCTCTGTTGCAGAATCAAGAATGAAGAAGATAGAAAAGTTGATAAATAGCTTGGAGCATTTCGAAAACGACGTCCCGTCAGCCAACAGTATTCTTGCTGGCATAGAAATGATTCTTGAGAAAAATAACGTAGAAAATAAATTATGTTCACCCAGGAGAAAAAAGGTAAGGAAGAGTGGGTGTTTTGCTCTATCTCCAGTTACTTTAGATGTACCCATAAAGTCTATCAATTTTTTGCACCATAAAGAGCGCAATACGTATTTAACATATTACTTGTATATCTGGTGCTAAATAGGCTCATTGTACCCTAGTACTAAATAGGCTCGTTTATCTACTCATTTAATGGTTAAAACTTGATAGACTACTTGATAACCCAAAAGTGCTCCTGTATATTAATGTTTGGTACCTAATTTATTAAACCTATGTTTTTGTTTTCGTCTTTTTTACTGTCTGTGCATCTACTTGCGTGTATTTATATATTATGGATAATGTATATTCATGCTTGGTACCAAACTTATTTACTGACTGGAAGTTTTTGTTTATTTAGCTATATGTGTTGGTGGTGGTTGTGGGGGGAGTCAAGTGCTAAATACAAGCGGTATTTTTGTCCCCTGCTGCTTTAAGTTAATTGTAAATAGTAGCACCGAAATACCAATGGAAGCAAACAAACATTTTTTGAGATAGAGGTTATTAAAGTAACTTCTTGTATGTTTTAAATATTTGCTTATATATACTATTACATTTCGGATAATTATGTTACCTGCTTTTAAGTCACATTCAAGTCAAATAGCGATATTATATTATCTATTTTATCTTATATTTAATCGACCTAAAGAAATGGAAAAAGGGTAACAACCTTTAGTAGTGAACAACTCGTCTCTTAGTACAAGTACATGTAATAAAGGTAATGGTTTGGAGGTTACATGGTTATTTATTCGAGTTTACTAATTAATAATTATATTGTTATGTAAATATGGTAGAGTACTCGTTTTTGCAGTCTTCTCCAGATAAAATATCTGTAAGAGAGATAGCGTCGGGAGGTGAAATTTTGTACTGTTTTGATAGCGGATAACTCTTAGTAATAACACTGTGCATGGTGTATATTAAGTAATAATTTGGCATTCCAGTCAAGAGTACAATTTTCATATTTTTTTCGGATTTGCATACTTTTGCTTACGGTCACTGATCTTTTAATCAAAGGTATTATTATTTGACGTAAAATCTGTTTCCGTTTCAGATCCTGCTGGAGAAACTAGAGGAAGCCGATCTGCTAATCAGCAGTATTAACCAAAGGGCTGTATCAATTCTCAGTGTTTGTCCTAATGGATTCTTTGCCCCATTTGTAGCACATCAGCAGCAGACCATTAACGATCGATGGAAATCAATTTGCGAGATTTCAGATTACAAACGACAGATGAACACTGGTTCATTGTTCTCACTTCATTTGTTGGAGGCTTTACTCAACGAACTGACTCATTGGCTGCAGGATATTGAATGCAAACTTCATCATGTACGCACAGAGAGTTGTGAAGCCGAGGAATTAAAACAGTATATTGCTAGTTTACAGGCACGTTTCAATCATTTTACATGCTTCTCTGCTTAGTATAACATATATTATTTATCAATTCTATTAATGGATTTGTCTTGAAATGCTATCTGTTGTCATGGGAACTACCGTATGCTGATATCACCAGCTCTGATATCACCAGTAGAATCATAAGTGAACTGTTTCAACGGTTGTCTTTAAGAATGTAAGACTGGAAATCAGGGCGCCATAAATGGCCACAAGTAGTCCAGAATACACTATAGGAGATAAAATACTACCCCTGCAAAGTATACTGGTCAGTATTCATGTGTTATATATTGCTAAAGTACAGACAACAACTTCTCCCCGTGTGGACATTAGAAACAGTGGATCCAGAAATTTTTCCAGATATTAATTGCATCCAACACAAATGTACCTCTTGGCCAGGACAATATCGTCAGCAACCAAGACACGTTGAACGTGTAGTATTAGTAGAGGTGAAACATACTATAAGTGGTAGTAGTGGTAGTAGTAGTAGTAGTGGTAGTAGTAGTAGTAGTAGTAGTAGTAGTAGTAGTAGTAGTAGTAGTAGTGGTGGTAGTAATAATAATAATAATAATGATGATGATGATAGGGTTCTTACCAAGAATATAATTAACTAAGAGAAATTTGATATCAGTGAAAGGGTTGGGGTTTTTTCTTTAGACACACCTAGTCAATTTATGTCCATCATTTGTTGTACTCTTATAGCAAGTAGAGTTTTTTCGTTCGTCTGTAAGAGTCTTAGTGACCATTGCCCCGAAATGATGTGAAAAATGCTGCAACATTAGTATGCTTTAGTTTATGCCTATAATGACACGGAGGTTTTGTCTTGCAGGTTTTGAAGCAAGAGGTGGAATATCGAAAGGATGATGCAGAATCAGTTTTGCAATTGTGTCAGGTGAGTACAATTTGCTAATGTACCTGTTCCTTCTACATATGATTTTAATACCTCTGCAGATATTTGACTGTAAGAGAAAAAAAAGTAAAAAAGTAGAGAGTGAAATGGCTCTAAAGGTGCACTGTGTTAAATCCAGCCTTTTTTAAAGTGTATTCATCTTTGCTTGCATTTGGAATTTTGAAAGAATTTCTATACTTTTAATATCTAATTTTAAGAAACAGGAACTGGTTCACTTCAGGACTACCAGCCTCATAATCTGAGGTCATTCACTTGTTTTCCATTTTTAAGAATAAAGCTCAATTAAACTTAGTGGGAGTACTATCTATTACAATGGTGAATTGTCAGCTTTAGCGATAAATACCGGNAAAACGCTGCAACATTAGTATGCTTTAGTTTATGCCTATAATGACACAGAGGTTTTGCCTTGCAGGTTTTGAAGCAAGAGGTGGAATATCGAAAGGATGATGCAGAATCAGTTTTGCAATTGTGTCAGGTGAGTACAATTTGCTAATGTAACTGTTCCTTCTACATATGATTTTAATACCCCCGCAGATATTTGACTGTAAGAGAAAAAAAAAGTAAAAAAGTAGAGAGTGAAATGGCTCTAAAGGTGCACTGTGTTAAATCCAGCCTTTTTTTAAGTGTATTCATCTTTGCTTGCATTTGGAATTTTGAAAGAATTTCTATACTTTTAATATCTAATTTTAAGAAACAGGAACTGGTTCACTTCAGGACTACCAGCCTCATAATCTGAGGTCATTCACTTGTTTTCCATTTTTAAGAATAAAGCTCAATTAAACTTAGTGGGAGTACTATCTATTACAATGGTGAATTGTCAGCTTTAGCGATAAATACCGGCTTATAATGTAGTCCGTTCCATGTTAACTATTTGCTTGGTACTAAATATAGTAAAGGTGGCAGGTGCAGCGCACATGTTCGCAATAGGAAAAAAGTAATTAACTGTAAAAGAGTCAACGCCTTAGAAAAGAGGTAGAATCAGTGCACTCGAAATAGCAGTCAGTCTATACCTGAATATGCATACCTTGCAGTTGGAATTCATTAAGACTGTTTCTTTTAACAAGTCTGATAACAACTTGCTTTCTACTAACTTTGTTGTTGTTGGGGATTTTTTTTGTGGGAGTCCTGTGTGGAATCGTGAAGGAAAGACAGGGGAAACAAAAATTTAAGAGATAAGATGCAATGCAGAGGTCCGGCGAAGAAAAAATCATAAATAGGAAGATTGATTACAACAAAGCACAGTAACTGAATGAGGATAAAGACGTTGAAGGGTTAAACGACACGTGCAAGGTGCCAAAAACTCTGCAAGTACCAGCGACGAAAGCTTAACACTTCCGATGGTAATAGCTATGAAAAGACCAAGATTAGCCACATTTCGTCAATGAGACAAAGTTTGACGAGTAACAGTAAACTGTTACTTTATTAATTGTAATATTTGTTATCATTTTCTTTATCTGTATCGTTGTTAGAGACTACAAACATCTACATATGCTTGTCCTTTGGAAAAAAATGTTAGAGAAGTTATCAACGCAAAGGAACTATTTGAAAGAAGATGGAAAGATGCAAGTAAAGAGGTTAACGTATTGCTTAATGAGATTGAAGTCAAGTATGACGTCCTTGCTGATTGGTGGACTACTTATAAATCATTGAATGAGTGGCTCCGTGAAGCAAGAAGAAAGGTCGATATTGCTCTTGCAGATTCCTTTACTTTCGATACTTCTAAAGCGATGGATTTTGTCAAGGTATACCGAATGTTACTACCTTTTATTTTAAACGATATACAGTTCTCATCCGTAAGTTTCCTTTACTTTCATTCCTTTGAATCCCTTCCAATGACCTCACCATTTCTTCATTTCTGTTCATACATACCATTAGTCCAAGCTCGTCCTTTTGTTTACATTAATAAGAGATTCTGTCACTTCGCTTTTTTTTGAGATTTCTATTTGCATTTGTTTTGTTGTTGTTGTTGTTGTTTGCTCTGGCACACCACATAGAATTAGAACATTAAGAAATTGAAACTACTACAATTGTATCGTCCTAATGAACACGTCGCCCGACCTTCAGATCCTCAGAAACTTCTCAGGCTGTTTTTTTTTCTACCTTTGCATGTTTTATTCTATTTGTACTTTATTTTTGTTTTCGTACTAGAGTTTATTGCAACTTTCGTTTTCATTTTGCCTAACCTGTATTTCGAAACTCACTTAGTTGCGGGTCTCAGTAAATGTTTTATAGCAAAACGTATAGTTTTAATTCACATTTTTGCCTTGTATTGTGACCACTGCTAGTTTGCCCATTTTGTAGTCGTTTCACGTTACTAATTAGAGAACAATGTATCCTTTTTCGTCTTGGTGATTTCCGTGTTTGTTTTATCTCTAGAGAATACAAAGATGCTTTTGTTCTTATGTTAAATTATAAACGCCTCTTCTTTCGTTTCATGAATAAACGCTCAGTCTTTTATCTGTGCCACTAGTTGAGCTGCAGGACAAACAGATTTCTTGATCAATTCCTTGACGTTTTTATGGATTGAGGGTCCACTGTTGACTTTTTCAAACCCACCAAATGTGTTTACAAAAGTTTTATGTTGCTTTGTATGGTGTCCAGTTTGGATTGTTTTGGTTTGGTTTGATTGTATTAGTGGAATTTTTATGTGGCTTGCCAATTGGACTCCCGAATATGAACGAATTTTGTGAATCCAGTCCAACATATTTCTTTCACTTGCTTTCTTTATCTTTATTTTAAGGCATAACTTTACCCATGGTAATGAAAATCGGAATATTAACGTAGACTTTTAATGAAGACCTATGGGTAAACGTATTTTACAGGTTAAAAGAACCCGAAAGCAAAAATATATAGCAATATTGGTGACAAAATCACCGGTTACGTCGAACTTTGATTATCTCGAATTAAGAAGCCCAATTCCTATAAAACCTCTTATATTATACTTTATTATGAAAAGCTAAGATAATAATTAGAAACTTGGGTAGCTGGAGCTCTTCGTAGGTTGGACTTGTGAAAATAAACATTGTCAGATAAGATTTTTTTTGAGTTTTTGTAAATACTACAAATTCTGTTCGGCTATTTTGATTTCGAAAGCCAGAGAACATTTTTTACTTGTCTTTGTTCCTAAACGTAGTGACCATTCAAAGGAAATGTAAATTACAATTCTGAAGTTGTATCTTGAATAGTTTTTTATAAAGTTTTACAGCGGGGAAAAACAAAAGAAAACACTTTTAAGCTCCTGTAACCAAAAATATATGACAACGCCATAAATTGGGGAAGATGATACAATTCAAGCTCTTGAACACGCCGTTTTAAAATGGCTATCAATTGTGAGTGGTAGAAATGTACCTGTGGTTTCTTCTATGTTGTTTGGAAAGTTGTTATTTTTAGCCAAGAAATGTTAGCATTAAGGGATTTATTGCATCAAATGGGTGACTAGAACATTGAAAAGGCGCTTAAACATCGCTCTTTAAGATGTTTTTGAAGAGGGAAACACTTGTTTGGGAGATATGATAGCTTTTTGCAATGAATAAGCTTTACAAGCTATTCTTTACGAGTACCCACTGGATACCAGATATATTATACAAAAGAATTGGTATTGTTTTATGGGACACATCCAGAGGAGTTATTTTAACGTAAGAATAAAAGCTGCTTCACTGCTTTGCACTTATAACTCCAAATAATTGGTTTGATAGGATCTAGTGTTCCGCTTGAAACGCTTTCCATGCATAATATGAGAAAGTCACAATCGCTATGTTTTGTAGACATCAAGTACGCTGTAGTATTTGGGTAAATCCCCCTCGTCTTAGATAATGGGTTACTATAATCGACTAAGAGTATTATTTTCATAAAACCCAACAAAATTAGGAGCAGATACATTTGTCAAGTTGAACTGGATTCTTGAACTTGTTATGGTTTGTGTAATCTACTTTAATTTGGAATTGCCCATGAGACTTTTGCCCTGATTCGTTCTTGTCTTTTGTTTAGGATCTTGAGGCTGAATTGAAAACTCAACAAAATACTATTCAGCTCTGGTCACAGAAGACAACATACTTGGTGGAAAACAACACATGCGAGTCAGGAGTTTCGTTAAAAGAACTTTTTACTAAAGTAGAAATGCAGTTCTTAGCACTTAAATCAAAAACTGAAGAGATAAACGTTTCAATTCAAAGGGTAAGAGACATTGACAAGAGCTTTTCGGGCATGGAGAAAGAAGTAGACACCTGGTTAACAGATACTGAAGTCCGATTAATTGAACTCCAACCGTATACGTCAGAAGAAGATCAAGGGAGGCAAATTCAGCAGCTTCAGGTACGATAGAAGGCTTCTATAGCCCTAGATTTGCATTGTCTTATCATTTCCAATTTTAATTGCCGTTATCGCGTGTTCAAAAGCATAGCTAGTATACCATTGGTTGACTTTTCCTGAATCAATTAGATTATAGTGAAATTAAGATTTCAAACCGATTGGTTTAAAATCTTCGGAAGATTGTTTAATTTTTTAAACTGCTGAGAATTTCCTGCTATTAGATTCATGCTTTCTACATATTTTTTTGGTATGTGTATTTTTTTCTCCATTCCTTTAGCTGGTTCTAGATGAACTGCAGAGTAAACAAGCTCTTGTTGACCGCTTTAATCAAGTATCTGAATCTATGGTGGAAGCAAAAAGCCCGAATATATCTGCTTATACTTCCATAGTAAACCAAGTAAATGATCGGTACCAGCAGGTAAGCAACAACAGATAAAAGCAATTATTGCAACTCTTTGTTATCCAGGTGGTTTTTTAGCTTTTTCTGGTAAAATAATAACTGGAGTTTTCTTTAAGCAGTAGAGTGCTTAGTTTGTCACACTGGAAAACTAACGAAACCAGCTGTACAGGATCCATTACTAAGAACAGTGATGATACCATCTGGGATACCCCCTTCCTTGTGTTGTATTAGCCTTTTGCGATATGAGTAGTCATATATGGTAGAGAGACTCTTCTGACGAGATTTTTTATGTGCATTGAAGCCTCTGATAAATGAATTTATGTATGAAAATTTTAATTCTTTTCGTCAACTATTCCCACAGGCACTATTCACTGGGGCTTACTTCACTTATCTCATCTTTCATAAATTTCCACCGATCCAGTCGACTTGTATCCATCAGTTTACAGTGCATATTCCAAATTGCCGTAAATTGTTGCATAGCAACAGCTTTTTTCACTCACCTCTCGATTTTGGATTTTTCTTACACTTGTTTGCTTATCATTTAACCACGACCTCTAGTCCTGCAACTCAAACCCTCACTGTTATCTGCCATTGCTTTAATCTCAATTGTTATTTTCATATAGCTCTTAAGTTAGTGAAATATTGCTTTACCATATTTTCTCAAGTCGCCAATAAATTGTGATTACCTGGTATCGGGAATTCACTGAATAACCGTGTTGTAACAATATACATTACTTTTGGTAGTATATTTTGATGGGTTTTTTGCCTTTGTTTTCCATACAGGCCATCAACACATGTTCAGCTTGGATATTAGATTTATCCGTACCCTGTATTAGCCCAAGCCCACCACTGTCTCCGATTTTATCAAGACCTCGACGACTTTCATTTTCTCCGTGATACATGGTAAGTCAGTTTAGAACAGCTAAAAAGGCCCGATTCTTGGAGAACTATCTGCGCTGGGCTTTGCTTGAGTGGTCAAAATAACGTTGAATTATTGCTTTTGCAATAAATTTGTGGGCTCTAAATTGAATTGATACGTACAGTATTTTAGGGGAGGCTGATATTAACTGTTATTAAATTCATTTTAGTATAGTACGTTTTTGACAACGGGTGTCAATGTCCGCCATTTTTAAGTCCAGGGACAACTTTAACAAAAACATCGAAAAATAACAAACCATATATTTAGCACAAGGTTGCAAAGTGCTATAACACAAAATTTGATCTTACTACGTAGCGTAGTTGCATTTATTTTTGGATTGTATTCCGCTATCTTTGGTAACATGTTGACGTGACCCAATTTTGACATTGGAGAAACCATTGAAGAAGGCAGTGCACTTTGAAACTTAAAGTTAAATACAGCCCATGTTCAGCAAACGGTTTCAAAGTACCCTGACAGCAACTTTGAGCCTTCTACGTGTACTGGTTTGCGATTCAACTGAACTATAAACGCACACACAAAGACTTCGAATTTTGTATTGATATAAACTATATTTAAACGTACCCAAACGTAAATTGGTAAGTTTATGATATGATAAACACTTTTATTTTATGTTCTAGTTATATTATTTTTAGGCTAACTGAACCTTGGAATTGTCTAATTAAAGTTATTGCAGTTGTAGTTCAGTAAGGTCACAAAAATTTTTTACGGTGACTTGCAGGATGGATCCACTTTGTTTTTACAATGTATACATAGAATGACTGTTAGGAGGAATTGTAATTCTGATTGTTTCGTCTTAACCAAAGGGAGATTCGATATTTAAGTAAGAAGACTAAATATAAAGGAATGTGTGTGTGTGTGTGTTCTTTACCTCAAATGTAATTAGTAATACTTGAGGATGTGTTAATCCTTATCTTAACACTGGGTCATGTATGATTTCATTGAATATATGATCTCAGAGGAGGAGGATGCGATTATACATTGTTTTCAAGTTTGATTGATGAATGCTGCATTATTAACTCTACTGAAGAATTTATGGCCTAAGTTACAAATTACTTTTGGTTCGAATGTTGTATAATTTGAGTTATGTTTTTGTTTTTTATTTTTGTATTCACTTACTCTAAGCGGAATCCAGCCCAAATTTGAGAATCGTTTGCAATTTCTGTGGCCTATTTTCGTTTTTAACCCATATTGTAGTAAATGCCAAATTTCAAATCTTTGTTACAAATGCTTGAGTAACAAGGACTGCCTAACAAACATGTGCATATGGTTTAACATTTGAATAGGGAAATTCTTCAAACAAAAAAGAACTACAGCAGACCGTTACTACCTTGACTTCTGTTGTTGCACATAGCTTTTTCATTATAGTTTGTTACAAATAATTTAGCCATCGATGGTTTATAACTTCTTGCAAGTAAATATATCTTTTCCGATTTCGATAATGCATCAAAACTGGCCACTAACCACACTACTAACTTTCAAACAAAATAAAAGGTGCCTTATTAAAGGAGGATGCCATTGACAGTACTACTAATGATTGTTGTAACGAGACGTTTAGCTTAAAAGCTATTAGTAACATTGCACCTTTTTAAAATTTTATATAAGAGAAACTGTACATTACTCACGAGTAGCTCAAATTGTAATACACTGTCTCGTTTTTTTACCTGTGATGACTAAGTGGTAAACAGTTTTTCATATACTGCTTTGGATTTCCCTCATTATTTAGTTAGTGTTTTCAAGATAATTATCTTTGGTAAACTTTAATGTAATCTGCTATTTGCTTACAACATCTTGGCTTTTTTTGCTTGTTTTTACAGGTTATTGCGAAAGGAAAGAGGCAAGCCATAAACCTAAGAAATATTTGTGTATTATACATCAGTATTTGAAATTAGTTATTGCCATATTTATGTATTTATGTATTTACCTAGTGACGGTACTAGATTTTAAACAGAATATTTTATTCAGCAATATATTACATTGTAATAATGTTAACGTTATTAGCAAATAATCTATTATTTACATTACTCAAATCTGTCTAAAACGACTTGTAACCGAAACGCTCACATTTTAACAACGAAATTTTGTATATTTTGTAAATAGGGTTTGTTATAATGGGCAGTTTTGCCAACTGCGAAACCTGTTCTTTTGAAGTTAAAAATATATTAACCTTAGATTTTTTGGAAACATTTATGTATTTATAGGACTTTTATTTGGAAGAGTACTATTGGAAATAGAGTTTTACCCTGAATAGAGATAAAATTTAAACGACCAGGATGCATATATTTGCATATGGTGGATATTTGTATTTTCATTAGTGACTAAGATTTTAACAGGATAATATAATTCGCTGTATTCAATCTAAATTTTGTTTTTATTTATGTTATTCCATCTGTTTATCTCATAACAACCTGTTATTTATTACTTGGCTATTTTTTTATTATTATGGTTTTACTGGCAATCTCACTCCCTCAAACTGCTGCTCGTAGCTACTTATGGTGCATTAAATCTAAAGGGTGTACACAAATACGGGGAGACGTGGCTGGTAATTTTGAACTTGTGGTATAAAATTGTGCAACAGTTAAATAATTTGATGGAAGGTGGTCATTGAGATTGTTTGTTCCTATTTTCTTCCTGATCCTTCCTGTGATTTTTAAATGCAGTAGATTTTTTAAATCTAGTTCTTGATTGGGTCATTGTGTAGATCAAAGAACTACCTCATAATTTGGGCTAGTTTGTATTTTTTTAAATTTAAACATTCTTCCATGTATGGTATACTGTTGTCTTACTTTGGCACCTCCAACATGTATCCATTTCGACATTCTTAACTGAGATAAGGGGTACGTCTCCAACTGGACTCCCCTGTATCAAATTATCCAATTCGCAACCCTTTTCGTTTCGACGTGTTTACACCAGTTAATATTCACAATCGTCATTTCCACTGGAATTGCTCTGAATATAAAAAGTTTATATATAAAAGTTTTTTCAAACAAAAAAAACTTTTATATTTCAAAGACGTTTTGTAGTCTTGTAGGGAAGTCGTAGGGCAGCATTGTGATCTTCCCATTAAAAGCTAAATAGAAATTCGAATAACATGGCCTTAAATATCTTCACGTGGTTATGCATTACATGAAATCTTACCCTTACGGTCGTCACTTAAAAGCCAAGTTCTTCAGCAACATCATTGGACATAGATTTTTAAGTGTTGCATCGTTTACTAGTGCATTCATTCTGACTGATCATCTTTTTCGCCCCACAATAAAGGGTTTAAGAGCTTCGTACTGGAATTCTTCATCGTGTTTAGTACTTCTTGATGTATGTGTATTTTTTCACATTACCTGCCCCCTGTCAATGCTGAGNATATATAAAAGTTTTTTCAAACAAAAAAAACTTTTATATTTCAAAGACGTTTTGTAGTCTTGTAGGGAAGTCGTAGGGCAGCATTGTGATCTTCCCATTAAAAGCTAAATAGAAATTCGAATAACATGGCCTTAAATATCTTCACGTGGTTATGCATTACATGAAATCTTACCCTTACGGTCGTCACTTAAAAGCCAAGTTCTTCAGCAACATCATTGGACATAGATTTTTAAGTGTTGCATCGTTTACTAGTGCATTCATTCTGACTGATCATCTTTTTCGCACCACAATAAAGGGTTTAAGAGCTTCGTACTGGAATTCTTCATCGTGTTTAGTACTTCTTGATGTATGTGTATTTTTTCACATTACCTGCCCCCTGTCAATGCTGAGACTAATTCTCCTTTTATCAACGTGGCGTCCTCTTGTCTGATGCGCCCATATTAATTGGTCTCGTCTCTTTGCGCTTTTTTTTCGTGACCCTGATTTGATTGGCTCATTTTTGTTAAGTAGTTGATTGAACTTTCTTGACATTCTTCAACACCATGTACCTTCTCTTGCAGATCCAAATGACCAAGACGTAAATAACTTGTCGGACCTTTTTCTTTTTTCATCCTCTATTCCAGTGGTTACCAACCTTGGGGTCGCGGGATGCTAGGATGGGGTCGCGGGGTGAAAGACGAAATCTTGTGTAGGACATGAATACAAGGCGCTGTTACAACTTAATTTCAAGTGTTATTGTATTTTTCAGATTGTTTGACTAAAGCATGTCTAAATTTAATAAAAACTTAATAAAACAACATCATGCTTTAGTGTTGATAAGACGGGCTCCCTTAATTTTCATTCCGTCACTGAATGCATGCAACTGTGCAAGCTGTACGTTGTGAATTTAACTCAATAGATTGTAACTACTGCTTTACGACCTAGCGTCATGTTGAATCATCCACCTCAAACCGCAATTGCAAACATTTCACAGTTATTTTGAGACTATCAGACTCCACATAACGATTTAATTAGCGCCATGTTGATTTACCCATCTCAAACACAATCGAAAACATTTCGCGGTAATTTGACACTCCCAGACTCCTCGCAACGGTTCAAGTTCCTCGCTTCTATGATAGCATAATCACTGATCAGTTGTTGTTGCTATCTAGTCGCAATGGATAAGTTATTGTGCAAAATTTCATTAAAAGAAACTACTGATAGCTCTACTAATGCTAGTGGTAGTACAAAAGTTCAGAGGAAAAGAAAATATCAGGACGATTTCCTTCATCTTGGTTTTACTAGCATTGAAAACCAGGTCGAAAAGCCAAAATGTCTCATTTGTGATTCTGTATTATCATCCGAAAGTTTAAAACGAAATAAGTTGGAACGACACCTGAAGTCCAATCACCCGGAGCTTATTGGAAAACCACTGTCCTATTTTCAACAAAAGCTCAGCTAGTACAATAAGCAATCTGCACAATTTACTGCAACTGCCAGCACAGCGACAAAACCCCTTCGAGCATCGTTCGAGGTCAGTTATCAAATTGCCAAGTGTAAGAAGCCACATACGATTGCAGAATCTTTAATTCTTCCAACAGCGATTTCTATGGTTAAACATGTCATTGGAGATGCAGAAGCGACTAAATTAATGGCTGTTCCATTATCTAATAAAACTGTGAAACGTCGAATTGAGCNGACACCTGAAGTCCAATCACCCGGAGCTTATTGGAAAACCACTGTCCTATTTTCAACAAAAGCTCAGCTAGTACAATAAGCAATCTGCACAATTTACTGCAACTGCCAGCACAGCGACAAAACCCCTTCGAGCATCGTTCGAGGTCAGTTATCAAATTGCCAAGTGTAAGAAGCCACATACGATTGCAGAATCTTTAATTCTTCCAACAGCGATTTCTATGGTTAAACATGTCATTGGAGATGCAGAAGCGACTAAATTAATGGCTGTTCCATTATCTAATAAAACTGTGAAACGTCGAATTGAGCTTATTTCCGAGAATCGGGAGCAAACTCTCATCAATAGATTACGAGTATCAGAAGGATTCAGCCTTCAAGCAGACTGCAGTACAGAAGGCCAGCAAGCCTACTTACAAGTTTACGTTTGCCATATTTGAAAAAGACTTTTTGTTTGGTCACACCATGTTCGAGCGCGAAACTGCATCAGATATTTTCAAAGAGATTAGTGACTATTTTGAAACTCACAGTATACCTTTGGATAAACTACTGGGGTTTTGTACCGATGGAGCCCCCGCTATGGTAGGCACAAAGAAGGGACTTCAAAAGCTCGTACGTAAGAAAGCTCCCAAGTGTAAGTGGATACACTGCGTAATACACCGAGAACAGTTAGCCTCAAAATCATTGAGTTCTGAACTCTCATGTGTTCTGACTAAAGTTGTGGCACTTGTAAACTTTGTAAAAACAAGTTCGCTTCGAGCACGACTTTTCACGTAACTCTGTCAAGAGTTAGGTTCCGACCACGAGGTATTACTCTACCATACTGAAGCCAGATGGTTATCTCGTGGGAATGTCTTGCTTCGTGTTTTCGAACTACGTGATGAGCTTGAGAGCTATTTAACACAGATCAAGGCTTACAAACACTTGAAATTCTTGTCGGATAACAAAAACGTTCTACTTATGAGCTACCTTTGTGACATATTTTCCAAGTTAAACGAGCTTAATACTTCACTACAGGGTAAGGACAAAACTGTTTTCACCCTCCACGACAAACTCTCCGCCTTTGTATGCAAATTACAGTATTGGCACCAGTGTGTTGTGAAAGAAAATTTTACAGCTTTTCCAACTCTGAACAACCTGTTGGCGTCAGGCAATGAGAATATTGGATGCAAGGACATTGTGAGCTGTCACCTGCAGAGCTTGAAATTAAGCTTCGAAGCATATTTTTCAGATCTTGCTGTTGAAAAATATGATTGGATTAGAAGTCCGTTCAATGTGGATTACACTAACTCAAATCTCGATGAGTATATTGAAGAGCTGCTGGAGTTAAAACACGACAGAACTATAAAATCTATGTTTTCNTGTTGTGAAAGAAAATTTTACAGCTTTTCCAACTCTGAACAACCTGTTGGCGTCAGGCAATGAGAATATTGGATGCAAGGACATTGTGAACTGTCACCTGCAGAGCTTGAAATTAAGCTTCGAAGCATATTTTTCAGATCTTGCTGTTGAAAAATATGATTGGATTAGAAATCCGTTCAATGTGGATTACACCAACTCAAATCTCGATGAGTATATTGAAGAGCTGCTGGAGTTAAAACACGACAGAACTATAAAATCTATGTTTTCTCTGGATACTTTATCAGATATTTGGATTTGTGTTAAAGACATCTACCCAAAATGTAACAAGAAAGCACGGTACATATCAGTCCGATTTGGGACATAGTATTTATGCGAAAAGGGCTTCAGCACGTTGGTCGAATTAAAGACAAAGTATCGCAGTAGTTTAGATATATCAGCGGACATGCGATGTGCTCTTTCCTCGACCACTCCAGACTTCAAAAAGCTGTGCGCATCGACACAACCTCAAGGCTTGCATTGATGCGGTAAGTATGGTGTTGCTACCTTTAACAATCGAGTACATTGCTATTATACATGTATTTATTACATCCAAGTACATGTATGTGCAATTCCATACTGGCCTTGATGGCTTTTCCTGAGAAATTTCATAAAAATAAAGCGTTGGGGTCGCTTGTTTCAAAGGCTTAAATTTTGGGGTCGCGTGACGGGAAAGGTTGGGAACCCCTGCTCTATTCCATTGTAATATTAATGACATTACCAAACTTCGCAATGGATGTACTTCCAATAATTTTTGTGTCCATAATTTCTTGGGAACATATAAATTATAGGAAGTAAATTATAGTATATTATGTAAATTTAGTAACCTTTGTTAATTGCAAAGTACGCCTTGTTTGGTTTCTTTAACGTATCTTGACACCCACTGGTTTAAAACCCATACTTTTTCTGTGGGGACAGTTTGCAGTTTGCTTTTGAGAACATTACACTTCTGAAGAACTCATGTACCTTTGATCTTGTTTCTTGTCACAAACCCGTAGCTACAGTAGGCCTTTTATTAGACTCTGTAAACTCCGAGACGATTTTTCTTCATAAACTTTGTACAGCGGTGTCAATATTATCAGAATTATCTTTCTTTTCCTTTTGAATTCTTTTTTCTCCTTATTTTTTTATAATTTCCAAGGCGTAATAGTTAGAAAGTATATGGCTTTTCGAAACACAGAACTTCAATCTTTGCCTTTTTTTGTCCAGTTTTTAAGATAAAGGTATACTTTTACAACATTATACACATCACTAAAGTGTCCTGGGCTTTCTAGAGTTACTAAAGGTTTTGACAGATGTCAGATTAACTGAAGTAGCTTGCACTCCAGTTAACCTGACATCTACCTGGTATTTAGACCGTATTCAGTATTTAGTATTTAGACCTTATAGTCATAGTACAGAAACGCAGCTTTCTAAACTGGGATAGCTTTTTCCCTGGTAAAAATATGAATCGAAAGTCGTTTCAGTTAGTTTTGTGAATGGCAAAAGACTTTTATTTGAAGACTGTAATGAAAACAGTCAATACTAGCTTTGGCTGCTGTACGTTATTTCCTCTGTTACTTCGCCGAGTGCCGTTCAGTTGTAGAATTCCAATATTTACTTGAAGATGTGCAATTTCTCTAAATTTTTGGCTTCCACTTCAGGGTTTCGTCGGCCTGTAAGCTAGTTTTCGAATTTCTGCTTGCTTCGTGTACATTATGAAATCAATTTTGAGAAAAATGATGGAACAAGTAAGAAAGAGCTCATTATCTAAAACCTTAAAAGCTTATTTGAATTTCACCAAAGGTGGAAGAGGCAAGAAAGGCTATTTTTTAATTCGGAATACTTGCAGAGGGCTTTAGAATATTTACAAGATCTGTTTCGATGCCCTATAGATTACAATAAAGGGCCCTGATAAGACGTCAGTGATAAGATTATTGCGATTATTGGACTTAGATATTAACAATATCAGGATCATAAAGAAGTTATGAAGGGGAAAAATCCTCAACATTACGAGGAGACAAATTGTCAAGCTGGAAACTGATCAAAATGAGTCGTCAGACAAAGCTTTGTTTTCCGTCTTATCTCTTATATCTCCATGAAGAGCATATCCTAGGAAAACTGCATGGGATGTTTAGGTTAATAGTGAGAGGACAGAACTTAAACACCCCGTTACACATGGTTTTAATTGAACTATCATAACCATATCTGCAGACATTGCTTAATATGGTGGTTAATAAACGGAGAACGTGTGTCTATAAATAGATATTAAGAAGGCGAAGAGCACGAGTATCTGTAAAGACAAAATTTTAACGATTTACAGATTATTCTTGATGGAACAGGAAATAGAAACAAATTACTACTAAAGTTTCTTGGGAGCAATGTCAGATTAGATCGCAGAAGTAATGCAGCAGTGAAAAGCAAAACAGTAATAGCTGAAGAAAAGGTTGATGAGATCAGTATTCTGGAATAAAAACATCTCTCTGAAGCAGAAATAAAGATTGATTAAATACTATTCCTGACCCATTCTGGAGCATGCTTATGAAATACGGATTATCACACCATAATTAAGGGTATCACCAGGCTGCAAAATGTGTTGTTTGGGGAAGTTGTTTTTTTCAAAATTCCAAGTGTCAAGACAGAATTTCACAAAAGCAGACTATAGGAAGAGGTAGAACATCGAGACAGCTAATGAAAGGTGTAATTAATAAGAGACTTGGTAATAATATTATTTCTAATCTCGACATAGAAGATGCAGAAGGCATTATGAAGGAAATGGAAAATTAATTCTGAAGTTCAAAACAAGATTAACGAAGGTACTATTAAGCTATCATTATTTGTTGAAAAACTGGATAAGACTGAAAACTCGAGCGTACTTCTTCGACCTCTGGAAAAACTCACATCAGAATTTCAAAAATCAACTTAAAACCGTTTACTGGGGAGAGACTTTTGTATCAGTTATTTAAGGAATCGTTTACCGCATCTGTACATTTAAATGAAGATTTGTCTCTTGTAGAGAAATTTACTGTGCTTCGAAGTTTGCTACAAGGAAAGTTGCACCCCGTGTTACGTCAAGACAAAAAAGCGAAGGAAGTATGTGTAGTTTTTGATGCATCATCGAAAACACAAGATCCCAGTTTGAACGAATGTCTCTATAAAGGACCACAAATGACGCCTTTACTACAAGACATACTCGTCTGGTTTCGATCATATCCAACCGCCTTAGCGACCGACATAGAATAAGCGTTCCTACAGATTAGTATTGGGGAGCATAAAAGAGCTTCCTTACGCTTCCTTTGGGTAGATGACCTAATCAAGAAAGAACCGGATATTGAACGTTTTCTTTTTACTTGGGTGGTTTTCGGAGTAAACATCTCACCTTTCCTGTTAAACGAAACACTCAGAAAACACACTGAGAAGTATGACACTGATCCTGATTTTGATTTTTGATTCATGGTACGTAGATGACTTCACAGGGGAAGACGAAGATCAACGCTCAGCTAAGGAACTCTTCTCAAAGTTCAAAGAACCCTACAACAAAGGAGGGTTCAACTTCCGTAAGTGAAGAACCAATGATCCCAAACTAAGATCACAAATTACTACCACGGAAGAAAGTCCAACACTAGGTCAGAAAATCTTAGGACTATGCTGGGACGAAATCGCTGACGTAATCACATTCAACTTCGCCGAATTGTGCGAGTACAGTCAAACTGAACAAGATACAAAAAGGAACATTCTTAAAACACTGTCAAGCCTTTACGATCCACTGGAATTGATCCACCCGATTACTGTAAGTTTAAAAATATTGTTTTAAACTGCTTGCAAGATTTCCAACAACTGGGACGAAGAACTCCGTCTTCAGACTGAATGGAAGCAACGAATCCAAGAACTCCCGCTAACCTGTCTTCTTTCGTTATCAACCGACCATAAATTCAAAGCATATCATCAGATCCGATAATCACGTACGAATTGCACTGTTTCGGTGATGCGAGCGCTAAAGCATACGGAGCCTGAATCCATCTGAAAGCAACTCACCATTCAGGAAACATCCAATCTACACTTATCTCATCAAAGTCAAGGGTCGCTCCAATGAAAGAGACGCGATTCCTGGATTGGAACTACTTGGCAACCTTACCCTCGCACGTCTTTTAACCACTGTTGTCAGTGCCTTAAAAAACCGCACCGAATTCAAAAGAACCTTGTACTGGACTGACTCAAAAGCAACACTAGCTTGGATCAAAACTTCCAAGGAACTTCAAGCCTTTGTCGAAAATTGAGTGCAAGAGATTCGGAAGCTGACGTCAATGGAAGATTGGTATCACATCAAAGGAGAAAAAAATCCTGCAGATTTTCATCACTAGAAATGCAACTTCAACATCACCATGTCAACATCTCCCTAACGACATGTGGTGGCACCGTCCAGGCGAAATTCGACAACCTGAGCAAGAAATATCTGATTCAAACATCGATTCCATCAAACTTTCTCCTCCTGACGAAGTAAATAAACAATCTGTAAACTTAGTAATTCCGTGGATAAAGTTTCCATGGAAATCAACATCGACATCAAAAGATTCAACTCACTGAAAAAACTTCTCAAA
Source organism: Morbakka virulenta (assembly GCA_003991215.1). Taxonomy (NCBI): domain Eukaryota; kingdom Metazoa; phylum Cnidaria; class Cubozoa; order Carybdeida; family Carukiidae; genus Morbakka; species Morbakka virulenta. The sequence goes on from RDPX01000003.1 coordinate 2,494,141, forward strand.
ATTATCGTCTTTGTTCTGCGATTTATCAACAATGCAAAATCGAAAGCTAATCTACAAACATCAGTACTAACTACAGTGGAATAAAACACTGCAGAGGAGCGCTGGATCAAATTATCTCAGTTAGGAGTGCTTGCTAGCAAACAGTTGTCTACCTTCAATGATGAACAAGGATTGGTACGTTGTAAGGGACGCCTTCAACATGCACCAATACCCTTCAGTACTCGCCATCCGATCCTGTTACCAAGCAGCTATGATCTAACCAAACTCATAGTAATGGATACACACCATCGCCTGAAACATGCTTGGGTGAAGGACACACTGACAGAACTACGGCAGACATTCTGGATAGCGAAAGGCAGAAGCTTCGTAAAAAAGATTCTACATCTTTGCTATACTTGTCACAGACACCAGTCTTGAAGCTATGATTACCCGCCAACACCACCGTTCACTGCTCTAAAAACGAATGATGCAAGAGCATTCTGCGTTACAGGAATAGATAATTTTGGCCCTATCCACGAGAGGAACGTCTACTCTCCGAATTTGAGAACCAACAAAGCATGCATGCAACCCAGAATCCGGCCCGCGAGAAGAATTTTCATGGCACGCGAGGTCATAAAATTATATAATTTTTTATTTGCAAATATGATTGTCTGGCGGTTGCAGATATTGAATGTATTGAATAAAACATAACTTTGTCGAACCTGAGATTCAGGAAAAAAATTTTCACTTGGATAACTGCGAGCCACACTTCGGTAGCCACACTGGTGAGATTTTTCACCGACGTAGTTTTGACTGCGTGTAAAAACGGGCACACCGGTGAGGTTTCACTCAACTTCCGCACCGAGGACGGCAATCCTGACAGCGAGGTTAATTTACATAATCTCTTTTGTTTTTCCTCTTTGTTTCTCTTTGTTTCTCTCTATATTTGTTTCTCGCTTTTCTTATTACGTTTGGCCCGCGTGAATAAAATTTTTGAAGGATATGGCCGACTCTGTGGAAAGGTTGCCCACCTCTGGGTTACACTGTAGACGTGTGCAGGATCGAGAGCAATTCTACTGGACGCCATTGTGCATCCTTCATCCTCCGACTATATATCAAGTCTTACAAGCTTCCTCTCAAGAAGAGAGTGTCCGGACCACATCATTTCTGACAACGGATCAAATCTTGCAGCTGATGATTCTTAAAACTTTGTCGCAATTCGCAACATCAAATGGCATTTTAACGTACCACTGGCGCCTTGGCACGGTGGATTTTTCGAAAGAATTGTTCAAATCGTCAAATCGTTACTAAAGAAAGAGCTAGGAACACCACATTTGGCCTACGTCCAAATTCAAACTCTTCTTCTGGAGATGGAACAAGTAGTCAACAATCGCCCAGTCACTTACTTATACCCAGATGAAATGGAACCGAGTCTCACTCCAAACCATCTCCTGTTTGGTCGTTGCCTGCAATCGCAATCACTCAACAACCTTACCAATCAAGGAGTACAACTCTACATTATATAACAAAGTCGATGCAACTGTCTCAAAAGGTGGAAAACCGAGTATTTAACCGAACTTTGAGAACGACATTGCAACATGGAAAAGTCTCAATCCTTTGTCCCAATGAAGGGAGACGTTGTCATCGTACAAGAAGATTACACACCGAAATCATTCTGGCGTCTCGCTATCCTACAAGACGTTCACACCGGAGCTGATAGATTATGTGGTAGTGCAACTATCAAACTTGGGAAGACTCAAAAAATCATCAGCCGTCCAATTTCAAAGTTGTTTCCGATCGAATATGTTCGCAGCAATGAAAAGAAAATCGAACCAACGAATTAAAAGTGAGCAATTAACGAGAATAAACTACAAGCAACGAACGAACAACAACAAACAGCAACTAATGAAGGACAATGCTTGATAGACTTTTGATTTTATTGAGACTTGATACTGTCTGACCCCACCCAATATCCGGGGGGGGGAGTGTTACGTAACTTTGCATTACACCTGACTTTTGTTTTGTTTGTACATTTTTTTAATTAAAATAGCATTCTAGAAAAATCTCTAACCGGGAAAGAACGAGGAGAAATTCGATGAAAATTAGTCTATTTAATACAGTCCTCTATCTACGAATTTTACATTATGACCATGGAGAAATACCTAAAGACATGAGTAAGGCAGTGTTTATTTGTCTCCCTAAAAGACTACAAAGTGCGACCTCCATCGTACTATTAATCATGAACCACATTACTAAAGTAATGAAGCGAATATTGATGAATAGAGCAAGTGGTGCATGACTACCCGAGATATCAGCAGTGCAGTTCGGCTTTCCGAAGGATTCAAGAACACGGAATGCCATCTTTATACTGCGAACAACTACAGAACGAGCCATCGGAAAGCAGGTGGATCTCTGCATGTGCTTTATAGATCACAATAAAGCCTTCGACAGGGTTAAGCACGGAGACCTTTTGACCATGCTACAACACCTTAGTATAGGCGGCAAATATATTAGAATTCTCAGAAATCTTCCCTAGCAGCAGACAGCGTCCGTCAGAACCGAGAATGGATGTTCTGACTACAAACCCATATAAAATGGAGTGTTTCAGGGCTGTATTCTCTCCCTCTATTTGTGCAATCTATGCAGCGAATTCATTCTGAGAACTTTTGGGTAAAACAGAATGTATATCCGTAGGAGAGGTCATTTTAAACGACATCCAATATGCCGATGACACAGTTCTGATATCCACGTCCGAACAGGGACTATAGCATCTACTGGGTAGAGTGGTGGACGCAAGTGTTACGATGGGTCTGAGCCTAAACGTTAATAAGACAGAAAGCATGACGACAAGAAGTCAGTGCCATCAACCTGTGATGTTCTTGTATCTGAGAAAGCAATAAAACAAGTTATATCACAACGGAAAACGCGATAAGGAAATCATCAGGAGCATAGGAATAGCAATGTCACCATTTCAAGGAAAGAAGAAGATACTGCTCAACCCAAAGCTACACTTAAAAACAAAGCGAAGAGTGCTACATTCCAACATTACACCCATCCTAACATACAGAAGTGACCCCTGAACCACCTCAAACGCAAAACAACCTCGACTGAAGCAGCCGAAATGTGGTTTTAAAGAGGAATGCTGAAATATCATATACAGAATACGTCATCAAGGAAGAAGTACTGGAAAGAGCAAACACAAAGCACAATTTAATAAACATTATAGGAAGAGCCAAATGCAGTTTCTTGCCCACATTGTAAGGGGAAAAGGCATGGAGAAGCTCGGGCTGACAGGAAGTATCAAGACAGTGAACGTTCGAGACAGGCAGGGACAACTTTCCTCAGTAGGATAACCAAGTGGAACAACAGGAATCTAGTAGAATTTCTTAGCCACATGAGGGACCGAAAGCTGTGGCAGATACGAACACTGACATCTGTTCAAGACAGGACATCTGACGACGATAAATCAGTAACAATTTTGAAAATATAAAGCATATATCAATGATCACCTTTGTTTCTCTTTTCTTTCATACTATATTCTTTCTCCTCGTGATGGGACTGCACGGCGTAGGGGAGTGACCCAACGCCGTACAGTCCCAGTCCAATACAGAGACAAAGATTGAGAGATGAAGAGAAGTGTGAGGGAAGACTAGAAGAAATAGAGGACAGAGAAAGCAATGGGAGCACAGACAGCGGCAGAAAAAGGGCGAACTAACTCTGCAGGATAGTCAAACAGCTGACAGGATACAACACAAGACAAGTAGCTGTGGTAAAATACAAGGATGATGAGCTGATGGAGAACAAAGAAGCTAGGAAAGAAAGATGGACGGAGCATTTTGAGGAAGTGATCAACAGAGACGCTTCTGAAGAATCAACACAGAAGGAAGCGGAAAAGGGAGAAGAACGTAACATCTCGACTAAAGCACCAACTTTGCAAGAGCCCGTGAGTTGAATGAAAATGACATAAAGGCAAACTATGAGGTTGCAATGGCGATTCGGCAGTATCTGCCTGGCCCGTAGTACTGTGTCACAAAGGATTGAGGAAGTTTCATCTGATATTAAGAGATAGTTGAAGGGAAAGGAAGTGGACTTTTTGCTATTTTTTTCGTTAGCTCGCAATGAAGACACAAATGCATCTCATACAGCTCAGTTAATGATGAACGTGAGTGAAGTTGACTTACAGAGCCTTAAAAACCAAACAAGGGGAACAGATTTGTTTGATTCTGTTTGTACCACCATTGATGACATAAACCTACATGGTATAAAACCATAGGGATTACTAAAGATGTCGTACCTGCCATTGTTAGCGAGCACACTGGATTAGCAACCCTAGTGTTTAAAAAAGTCAGCGAATAAGGAGGAAAAGCTATAAAATGTCAATGCATTATTCATTACCAAGTTCTATGTGCCAAACGTCTGAAACATGATCACGATATGAAACCGGTGATAAAGATTATTAATTATATTTCCTTAAAAACCTGGTGCCACTGCCAGTTTTAACAGTTTTACTCTTTTATCCATCCTAATTTGGAGATGTGGTGTATCCTACTGATATACGATGGCTCAGTTGGAGGTCTGCACTGCAGCTTTTCTACTCTATTAAAGAGGAAATCGGACTGTTCTGAGCAAAAAGGGACAACCAATACCAGAACTGATTGATTCTGAAAGGCTGAATGATTTGGCATTTTAAGTTGAAATAATGCGACATCTGAACGCTGTGAACACCAGCCTTTAAGGGATAATGCAATGATAAACCAACTGAATCCACACATCAAAGCCTTTTGGACCAAACTGCTACTTTTTTAAAGCCACAAGTTACAAACTCAACCCAATACCACACATTTCCAATCCCTTCAAGAAATAATGACCCATTTCCGCGCACACATTATAAGTAAGGAAATGAAGAGGTATGATGCCGCAAACACCTATCTCTCTCTGAAGAGTTTAAACAGTATTTATGGATTTTGCAACCATTGAAAAAGAAATCAACTATTTCCCTCTCCTTCTTCAGTGGAACCTATTGACGTTCCAGTCTACCTCAAGTTTGAGATCATTGAGCTGCAGTGTGACACGGACTTTCGCAGCCTGCACCAGCAATTCCCTCTTGTCAATTTTTACTAGCAGCTGGCTAAAGACAGATTCCAATAAATTCGAACATCTGCTAAGAAAATCTTAGCTTGTTTGGCTCCACATAGTTGTGTGAGAAGACATTGTCAGTTATGAACATGAACAAGAAAAATGTGAGGGGAAGACTAAGTGACTCCCACTTGCGTGACATCTTTCGCATTAAAACCACCGTTTTCGACCCAGACTTGTCCTATTTACTGCAGTTGAGATCTCAGTATTACCTTTCTCATTAATGCAAACGTGTTATTTGTTGATTCTTGAGAATAATGTTTTGACTTAAACTTCACAAAATAATTTATTGGTATTCAATTTTTTAATTGTCATTTATCAAAGTCGGACAGTTTTTATATCTACCAGTGAAAAAAGGAAAAAAAATAATAAAATAAGGAATCCCCCGGTTGCCAGCATGTAAAATTCATGCTTGCCCCATTGAAAATTTTTTTACATCAATGTGGCCCCTGAGTCCCAGGTACATAGTCATCTTTCATTAGCTGTGTAAAACAAGTATTGCATCAAAGACGATAGCTTATTATTCATATTTCCAAGTAATGCAAAAACGTTTGGGAAAAGCATCCTTAATAGACATGCATACCTATATAGCCAATAGGACGTTAAGCAAGCATAAATACCAATAGGTCTTCAAACTGTTGAATAAATAGCACTTTTTTCACGTCTTCCCTTTAAATTTATAATTTTATCATACAAGTAAAGAAATCAAACAAAATTGATACAATTCAATGTGCATTTTCTCCTCAGTTCCTTGTTTGAAAGCCCTGACCTTTTCATTGTTGCACAGGACAATGCCATTCTTGATATCAGAAAGTCCCTTTCTTATTGTAAATTGTTACAATTCTGAGCTACAGAACTTTTTGATAGATCTGTCATTAAACGTACCTCACTGCTATTAATTTAGTAGTCACCTAGAATAATTTATCTGCTCTTCTATATGTGGTAGAAGTAACATGGAAGTCCTTTTCAGTCCAGGCCAGTGTAACACATATGCCTGCTATTTTTATACTAATTTATACTTATTTTATGCACAAACCTACATTTATACTATTTTTTTGCCTGGTTTTGCACTATTTTTGTAACTATTTCAAACTTAACCACTACGTTTAGACTATTTTTATACCTATTTTGTGCTTATATTCATTCCTATACTTACCTTTATACTATTTAATTCTTATTTTAATACCTATCTATATACTGATGTATACTTATTTATAGATACTAAAGTTAATATTATTTTTATACTTATTTGATATCGTTTTAGAATTATTTTTATGTATACGTACATTTTTACTGTTTCTATACTATTTTTTACTTATTTTATACCATTTTCATTCTTATTAAGTAATAAAAACAAATCTTCGACTGAAGCAATTTTGTACTTGTCATATTTTTTGCTTTTCCAAATTGAAGCTCCCATTTAACATTTGATTTTGAATGTTAACCCCATTAAGTACTATACAGCAGGTTATGGTTATTCAGCTTAAGTTTCAGTGGGGTTGACTACGTTCAGGATGCCTTTTCTGGTCCTTTCCCTATACATGCAAGGTAAAGCAACATAACTATGTTGTTGGTTTCACTTGTCTCTGCTTGGAGTCACCATAAGTCGTTCTAATTAGCTGGTGATAATCAGTACAAAAATTTCGTATGTGCACGATGTTCTAGTGATTTTGGTGCCTTACATTTTTTATATTGGATTATGAGTCTACCATACAGGAACAACAGGCATCCATCCTTGTAAGATAAATGTTCAACCTATGAATGTACGTGTGAACTATTCACTGTCACAAACTGAATGAATGGTCCCCTTGATCAGCATCGTAAATGAAGACGACAAACATGGCACTTTTAATGCAACGAGTAGGAAATATCCTGCAGAGGAACCGAGTAGATAAGTGTCATTACTAAGGAGCTGTCAAATATGAGATGCTTGATTTAATTTCTCAAACCTATTTAGGTCGGATTAGGAGCTTAAAGGGCATATTTTAACACTCAGTACTTTGATCCTTGTGTCTCTTCAAGAAAAAATATATGATTAAATCATAAGTACTGCTATTTATCTCCCGTCTGAGTTTAATCAGGCTGGGTTCTTCTTACAACCTTGTGTTGTAAGACTTCCATTATATATGCCAGGTCGACCTCTCGAGTAGCCACCATGCATTCTTCTATATGGCAACATCCTCAGCTTTAACTCTCAGCATCTTCTGGTGTCTACAATTGTTTAAAACTGCTTACATCTTTCAGGAACAAGACATTTGGTCCATTGGTGGTTCTGAAAACAGTTTCTTCCTCATATAATACCATCTTCTTTATTAGTTCTATTGTCTTCTGTGGAATCTATGCCATGATCTGGTACGGATGGGAGATGCAAGTTATTGGTCTGTCGTTTTTGCGTACGGTTCTGTCAATGTTTTTGGCAATGTAGTTATGTTCGTGTTTATCCTGTAGACAGGAACTTGTGCCCTTTGTAGTGATGTTTTTGTTGCTTAAGCTGCTGGAGGCAGAGTTGAAGACCATTCTGATGAGCTTGATCCGGCTTCATGAAACTAGAAACCCAACTCCCTCACCGCTGAACAAGTGAATAGCCAGAACTCACAGTAATGCCTCTCTAGTATATACCCGTGACCAAGTACGTAGGTAGCATCGGGGATATCTCTCCCAACTACATGGGCGTCAGGGACGAACATTTCCTGGATGGTTTTTCATTTGTGAGATAGACCCAACAGTTGTTATCCTGTCACTCGAGGTTTTCCAGGATTACTCCTGGGTGTCGCCTATACATAATAGCAAAGCGGCACTGAAGAGCACAAGTATCCCAAAACCAGGGCAGATCGGTTTATAAAGAAACTAGAGGCAATCAGCTTTCACTTACCCAGAGGGGTGTACAGTATCCCGAAACCTGCTCAAAATCGAGGACGAACGAGATTAGGAATCACAGGAACGACAAGATTGATTTATTTGATGGTACGGAAGAACAGCTTGAAAGTAAGGGCCATTCGTTAGTGACTAGTCAGGAGAACCTAACTGATCAGCATCCAAGCGTCACCACGTGGTTGGCCTTCGTTGGCACCCCTCCTTTGTAGTATACAATTATGCAGCTAAACAGCCTTTTTATACCTCCTGTTCACCAGCCTCAGCCATTCATAGCCATTTTGTATTCCCCTGCGGTTTTGTTTGCTGACGTCTGACAGACTTTTTCTCGTTGTCCCTCTTATGTTTGGTTGCTCATTTTCATTTGCCTCTCTTCAAAGATGTGATCATTTCTAAAAGTGCCCTTTTTATCCTTTCGATATCCCTTATTTATCCATTACTTTTTCACCTTGGTTGATTTTTATCACTACGTAACTTGTACTCAGCATGACGATTTTCTCCTTTGTACTTCAATGTTGTAGAGGGGAAAGGCTCTAACAAAATGTTTACATTTACATTTACCCTGGCTTTAATATACGGGTTAACATTTTCCTTTTTATCTCTACTAGCTTTTCAGTTATTTTTCTTGTTTTCATCTGTGGTAAATCTTTATTTCCTTGTCTCTGCCTCTCCCTCTGAACATTTCTGAATTCTGATCTTTCATTTCTTCCTTAACACCATTGTCTATTTCCACTCTTCAGTTGAAATTTTCGATTAATGATAAAATATCCTTTTATTTTGTTCTTTCCTTTGTTTCTGATAACGACTCGTACAACTGTTCGTCTTCTTTTTCGCCATCCCTAAATCCGTGATATTTTTTGTTCCTTTGCTTTCCTTTCAGAATTATAGATATACATTCTAAGGACACTTGTATGTGCCAAATATATGTTTTCAGTCCTGTCTTGCTTACCAAACTTGCGACGCCCTCCTCATCCACCCCCCCTTTACAATTGGAAGGAAATACCCTCACTTCATCTAATATCAGCTCTTCTTCACCAAACTAGTTTGACTGTGACACACTAAGAACGTTCCATTTGTAATTATTCATCTTTTTCATAGTACAACTTGAAATTTTTAGATCATTTAGCCAATTTTCCACTTAAAGGTTGCAGTTGATGCTGTAAAGCTTCAATTATTCCTTATACCCTAGCCACATTTCTGTGGACCTTGTTATTCTAAAGTTCCAAGTGGATTTGATGGCTACAATAAGAAGTACAGCAGCCTCTCCTTTACTGAACCTTTATCATCCCAAGAGACGTGGCTATTGTCTCAGCAAGCATAGGTAGCGAGGTAACAGATGGTGGTTTAACATCCGTCAGATGGACTCCACTGTACTCTATTCTGCACAGTGGAAAATAAGCATTCTTATCGATGTGTAACTTTCTTCTTAAAGCCTGTTCTTGAGCACTGCATATCAGTTCTTTTAGCGATTCATGTCAAATTTCCCTTTGCAATCCATTGTCGTGATGCATCCCAATCTACTCCTTCTTTGTTGTTCACAAACTGTCTATGCATAACTTTCTGTTTTCAATTAATTTCCTTTATTCGGGTCTTAGACACCCTATACCCATTTGGTTCCACCGATTCCTCAGTATTTACTATCCTTGTTTCCATACCTTTTCTCAGAAGTATCTACCTCTTTTTTTCTATAAACGAAATTATTCTCCTCTCACCTTACACAACTTTCACAACCTATCAAACCTTCTCCACTTCTCCTTCCTGAGACGTATGTTCTTGCACTATCACTCCTCGGATGAAGTTCCTTGTTTACTGTCATAACCTTTTTTGTTTTTCTGTCAATATCGTGAAGCTCATTCTTATTCCATTTTAGTGTGTCTGCTTTGTATTATTATTATTATCATCATCATTTTTTTTTATTGCTAACATCATTATTGCTGTTACTGTAGCATTATCAAAGTAAAACTTGTAATTCATAGTTAACTTTCACGTCAGATCTCGTAGCTTGAGAAGTGTGCATGTTACCCGTTTCATTGCCTTTGATGATTGTTCTGCCAATGCTGGTTCATAGTTATGCCAATATATTTGTACTTGATTTCTTTGTTTATAGAAGAGCCGGGACGTTTTACGAGCTTTTTAGCACTACCGTAATGCACAACATTAGTTTTTCTAGGTTTAAAGTTAGGTGCCAAGTAACTGTTTTAAAACATGTGAATAGGATTCAACTTTTGTGTCTAAGTGTTTGTCTCTTTCTTTTTTTTGACTCAGGACTGAAAAAAGAAGTACTGCATCATCAGGGTACATCAGTATTTTTCAAGGCTTAAGTAAGCATGTTTATCGGGATCACGAAAAAAAGTGGTCCCACAATGGATCTTTGTGGTACTCCAGAGTGTACAGGCTATTGGTCAGACAGTGTATCTCTGAGACTAAAAAAGTGTTGTCTGTCGAAGAGGTAGTCAGCTATTCACTCCTGTTCAGTTCCAGAAATATCATAGTACAGAAGTTTCCTTAGTAGGCAAGGATGTCTCACAGAGTTGAACGTCATACGTAAGTCAATGAACAAAAGACCTCCAGCACAACACCTTTTGTTCATACTTTGTCTTAACTGGTCATGCAAGTATAAGACTGCGTCTTGGATGCCTTTGTTCTTTCTAACCGCAGGCTGGTGTTTATACATGAGGTTTTTTTATTCAAGAAACGCTGGGGTTTGTTTGCCAGTAAGTGTTATCTTTCATTTATCGCTAATGATATTCCACACTTGATTAAAGAGTACTAGACAGCTGATATTCTAATTTGGCGTTGATTAGCATCACAGAGGAATTGGTCTAATCTTGAACAAAAGCTTTGCGAAATCGTTAGTCTCGTTTTGGCTGAAAAACTACCAGATGTTACTTGTAAAGCTCAAAGGTAGCCCGTTCAACGTTAACGACATAGTCGTGAACACACCTACGGCAGAATCAGACGACGCGGGTAACAGTGAGTTTTAAAATTCCCTGGAAGGGTTATACGCCTGGTACAAAAGCCAGGAAATCAACATTATTATGGGAGATTCTAATGCTAAGGTCGATTATCAAAACGAAGGCAAGCAAGTTGGATGTTTCGGACTGGGGAAATGAAACCAACGAGGACAAAAGCTTATCAACTGGGCTCGAGATAAACAACTATTCTTGACGAGCATATGCTTTGTGTTGCCGTTAAAAAGACGCTATACCTGGATCCAAGCTGGTGAAAGGGCTAGAAACCAAATTGACTACACTTTGGTCAACGACAAGTTCCGAAAAAATTCGAAGTACTATCCCGGAGCGGACGCTAACACGGATCACAACCCCGTTGTTGGGGTTCAAGCTGACACTCAAAACGATTCAAAAACCCAAGAGGAAATTCAGATTTATGGTCAGCTCTCTTGAAAGGGAGACACAAAAAAGGCCTCCCTTGAACAAGGGAGGCCTTTACAAAAGCCTTCGAAGCATAAATTAGGGGCTATCATCAAAAGGAATGCCAGCAAATGTCCAATCTTGATGGCAAACCTTCTTAAAGTCGGAAACGCTGCAGAGCAAACTATTCCAAAGGAAGGAAAAAAGAACCCTGCTTCTGGCAGCATGACACAGGAGATTAAGGAATTCCTTGCTCAAAGAAGGCTCGCGAAACAACACCCACTGCAATACAATCTAGCCAACAAGCTGGCCAACAAACTAGTCAACAAACTATCAACAAACATGCACCAAGACGATCGCCAAAGTGATGGGCAAGAGATCGGCCCTACCACCTTGAAGCATCAAATCCAAAGACAGAAAGCTCTCCTACGAAAAGAAAGAGGTAGCAAGAAGATGGGAGAACAACGTCCATTTCTTTGGCCCAGAGCCATTGAATGCTACGGATGAAGACGTATTCCTCAATTCTGCGGACCACACAAGACTTCCGATTTTGTAACGAGAAGTGGAATGGGCCCCTAGATGCATGAAAAGTGGAAAATTACCAGGTTCTGACGACATAACTTTCAAGATCCTGCTCGCTTTGGGAGGCACAAGAGTCAACCACGTCTGAACACTCAGTAATCGGATCTAAGAAACTGGGAAAATTTTAGAAGAGGTGCTGCAGTCCGAATTCATAACTCTACCAAAAATCCTGGGCATACTGGAGTGCTCAAATTTTAGACCAATCCGCTTAATGAGTGCGTTTATGAAAGTACGTTTGAAGATCATCCTGCACAAAATCCTCCGGCAAATCCACCCAGACATTCTGGGCAAACAATACTGACTCGTAAAGGACAGAGGTACCAGGAACGTAATCATTGTACTGAAGATGCTGAGGGAAGGCTGTGTTGAACACCAAATTGAGCTGTTGCTAGCTTTCCTAGATTACAGAAAAGCATCCCAGAACGTTCGGCATCCGATCCTAATCAAGATGCCAGAGGAGATTAAGGTTGTCGCCAATGACCTTCGTTTCAACAAGAACCTTCACTCAAAGCAAAAAGCTGCGATCAAATTACCCAAAGGACAGACAAAGTGGTTCAGAGTGTTGAGAGGAGTTAGACAGGATTGCATATCTCCAATTTGTTCAACCTCCACAACAAATTTATTCGTCGGAAGCCCCAAGACGTTGGTGAAGGAACTCCAGTCAATAGTACCTGAATCAATAACATCCGTTACGCGGACGATATAGTCTTCATAGCCATCTCCGAAAAAGGACTTCAGGGAAAGCCAGGATCGAGGTTTGGAAATCAATCCCACGAGACTGAAGACGATGGCAATTTCAAAGAATGAAGTTCCAGTGAATGCCAATCGAAACACGGAGACACCACAACTGAACAAGTCGATTCTTTCAAGTATCTCGGAACTGTAGTCATGTCAGACGGGAGGTGTAAGAAGGAAATCACGACAAGGGTGCCACTAGCCGAAGAGCCGTTAAACCGTATTAAGACCATCTTTGCCGACCGAAAGCTAAATATGCAATTTAAACTCTGTCTACTCAAAGTATTTGTCTGGTCCGTCCTACTTTATGCGTTAAAATCCTCGACGCTCACGACGAAAATGGGAGAAACCAGTGTTAAATGTGATATTATCGCCGCAAGCAACGCACGCGTCGACCGAATTACGAACATGGAAGCCCTAGATCTATCCAGACAGGAGAAAGTGCTTGTATCGACCTTGGACATCACTAGGAAAGCTAAGCTAGAAAACTAACTTTGGCCAACAAGAGTTCCCGGGAAGGGAGCCAGAGAGGGCCAGGACATGACCCTACTCTCCAACAACCACTTCAAACGACCATTTGGGCCTCTGCTTTGGGAGTAGGCTCGTCATAGTCTGTTTCGATGTTCATAGTTTGGTTATCGAGCTACGGACCACGGACATGACAAACAAGGAGGATAGCCTGAATTGATTTTGTTGGACCTGTGATGAGCTGATTGGTGTCCTCCAACCAGGTACATCATATTCAAGGGCGGTCTTAACTCATCCAAAGCAAAAACCTACTGACCGGACGCTTTTAGGCAGTGTTTTTTAATGAGCACTGTTTGTAGATTTTCCTAGGGTCAAATCTGACTCCCAATTATGTTAGTGCTTGGTCCATGTAAAATGTGTAATCCTTCATCTAGAGATAGGGATTTTTTTGTAACCAAGATAAAAATGGTTCACGACCAATTTTTAGTATTGGTGCTAACCTTTTCCTTGGTTCACTTCTCTATTTTCGTCAGGGTTTTCTGCATCCTTTATGTTAGACGTTCTACTAAATGCACTGGATAACCATATCATCAACTTCGATCCTCTTTTCACTACTTTGATGAAGGCTCTTTTGTAGTCTGTAAACAAGGGCACAGTGGTATGGTTCTGGTCATGAAAACCTATCTTTTGTCTTGTGCAATAAATGGACCTTGTTTCTTGGTGGATCAGTGTTTTAGGTAACCTGTCCAGCTGTAAATATCTTTTTGTTCCCAGTTACCACGTAAGCCTGCTAAAGACGAGCCTCTCCATTAGCTTATTAATGCTGTTGGTTACAAGAATAAACCTGCAGCTATCCTCTTTGATTTTACTCTTCCCTTTCTTCCAAGTGGTAACTACTACGGCATCCTTTTACACTTCAGAACATTTTCTCGGGTATCATTGCAGATCTTCACCAGTACCATCTTCGCCGATGGTCCAAGGAGCTGCACGATCCCATTTATCATGGCCTCAGGTGCAGTTGACGTATTTTTCTGGTGTTGTTTACTTTTTTTAATGTTGATATCGCTTATCTTCTCAAACCAGTTTAAAAGATCATCTGGAGCTGGTTTACTTGCCAGAACTTTTGTCGGGTATGATTCGTGGCTTTTCATCGTTTGTGGCTATCAAGTAAACGACAAACGTTACGACATAGGTTCTCTAAAATTGCAGAAACTGGAGAGAACTTTAAAATGCTTTAAACACATATTTATGTCTGCTCAACTCTTGTAAACGTTTCGCTTCAAAGGCTAACGCCAGTAGCTGGGAGAATTTGTTTCCAAGTTTACGCTTTTTTGATGACATTATCCTAGTTCGTATCCATTTGCTAGTATTTCTGAATCAATTCTTGCATGTTAACTAATATCCCTTTCCACGTTCGGTGCCAAATATGGTTTAACATCACCATTTCTAATTTGGAGGTCACCAAACACATCAAAGAAAAAGTGATGTCAACGACTTTTCCTGATATGTGTACCCCTGTGCTATTTCAATCAAATAGAAAAAGGCTTTTATTTGTAAGCGATGTCCATCTAATGAACAGTGGCATCTACTACAAGCACGGAATCCTGTTGAAAATGAAAAAGTAGTCATCTAGAAAATTTGCATTTTCTATTGTTAAAACTATATAAAAAAAAGAGATGATATGAACCAATGAACCAAATAGCAACGTTTAACATGTTTGCAACTTTTTAACACGACAAAATTACGGAGAAAAAAACACCAAAAGCAATAAGACAAAATATTACTTTTCTCAATCATGCATCAATCAAGATCATAACTTACAAAAGTCGACTCAAACGTAGCTAGCTAACTAGCGTCCAAATACCTGGGATTAGCATTTTCGTGATCCCCTTCAGGAAAATACAAATACCTCCTTACCCACAAAATATATAAATAACAGCTGAAGTGGCAGAAACTAACATAAATAGGTAAGAGGAATTAAATCGCAATGACATCCACACCTGCAAAGGTTTGTTGTCAATAGCACTTTTTACGGCAGTAAGAATTGGAGGTCACATCGCTACGTCCCAGAAAAGAGTTTTCAATGGTCTTCTTTATACGTTTTTTCTTAGGAAAACTACACTCTAACTTGAACTGCGGGGATCTTCAATTGAAAAAAAATGCAGCTATTTTTGTTTGCCGGCACCAACATTATCTAAGAAAAACCATGGTCAAATGCTGTGGTAAGATAACGCCAGCCACTCTTTCAAGTAAAACGCGATCAACAGTAAGGAACATGTAACAAAGCAAATTACTTCTATTTCGATCCATTTTGTCAATCAACTTATTAACCTTTTTAACAAGCAGTCAGAACTGGCTGTGGCTTCGGGTAAAAAAGTACCATTGTTGCCAGCTCTCAATATCGCAAGGGTTTAGTGACTTCCTTTCTCATTCAAAATGATTATGAGGGAAGGACATTGTCAATGTACTCATAAGATACCTCATGAACTGTAGGATCCTTGCTTATGGCAACTAACAATATCGGTGTGGTGTCTGTTATATTATTACGTCAACACAACAAAATACTGCACACACGCCACAAGCCACAATAGTAATGTTACATTGCATTCATTATCTGGCCATGCGTTAATTTTATAAGCCGAACTTCTGATATCAGTAGGTACAGTGTAGGCAAAAACCTTAAGTAAGTCAAAGAATAACAGGGATGTTACTGTACGACAACCTTCAGTTATCCCGTGTCATTGCATCCTATCCCAGGCTTTGAAGTACCTTCATAAAGTAATGTATCCTTACCTGCCTAGATGGAGCATGATGGATGGTATCAATTAATTTGTGCGAGTCCAGACAGTAGGTTTTCCATTAATGGTAATAAATTATTCTATACGCTTTGAGAGGAGGGGGGCACAGTTTTCCGGCACAAGTACACATTTATTCACGCCTGCTCTTTACGACCAAAAGGCACTTTAAAAAACATCCAAAATTTCAATGGTGGTTGTAAAATATAGTATATTAGTATGTAGTATATTAGAAGGGGAAAAANAGTAAGTCAAAGAATAACAGGGATGTTACTGTACGACAACCTTCAGTTATCCCGTGTCATTGCATCCTATCCTAGGCTTTGAAGTACCTTCATAAAGTAATGTATCCTTACCTGCCTAGATGGAGCATGATGGATGGTATCAATTAATTTATGCGAGTCCAGACAGTAGGTTTTCCATTAATGGTAATAAATTATTCTTTACGCTTTGAGAGGAGGGGGGGCACAGTTTTCCGGCACAAGTACACATTTATTCACGCCTGCTCTTTACGGCCAAAAGGCACTTCAAAATTTCAATGGTGGTTGTAAAATGTAGTATATTAGAAGGGGGAAAGACTATTTCAAAGAACCAGGTAACATAGATCCTCATTATCTCACCAAATATCGTGTTTATGTCATCTCCAATAATACTTGTGCTTACATCGTACCTCTTGTCAAAGCAATGGATTAAGAAACGCCTACAATATACAGTTAAATTTATACACATAAATCCTTAAATGATTAATTCACAACAAATTTTTATATCTATCATAATAATATCAACAGAAAGTAATAATCATTATCCATTTTCTTTACAAATTGTAACGATTTTAAAAGTAATGTACACGCAGTTATTTACACCATATCCATAACCAAAGTTTACTAAGCTGTCGAATAATCTGTTGCATACAAGAAACAAATAATGTTTGAAGACATATTAGTCTCAGTTTGAAATCACTTTGCTTGGCATACTTCTGTGACCTCACTTCTGTCTAGTTGTGTAAACAACTTCTGCCTACATGTGTAAACAAAGCAATTAGACTATCGTCTTTATCCAATAGCAGTTAAAATATCTACAGTTTACAACATGCAACCGCATTAACGCCAACTACTAAGCAATACCAACCATGTGTATTAGAGAAAACAGCCTTTGACATTATGGTAATCTTCACGCATGTCCATACGAATAGGGTAACGTGAGATGAAACGAACTGGAAACCTTACCACTCCAATGCCGTGAAAATCGTTTTTACTACACTGAGCTTGGGCGTCGACTTTTCTTTACAGCAAGCAAACTTATAGGTTGGGCTTAGCCAAGTTATATTACAGTAAAAAATATCAAAACGTTACAGAAATATCTTTGTTACACGCAATAAAACACAATATCACGCAAAGTAGAATGTGGTAAATTAGCTGTTCGAACCTGACATTATCTCGCGTCTTGTTTGTACTTCAATTGACATAAAATAAATGAAACGTTACGATAAAACAGTTCTCTAAATGTCCCGGTGGGATTTTGAAGACACGTTGCAGCCAAATAAACATATTCCACAGCAAAAGCTTAGATATTACCAGTGTGTGTGTGATTTTTAATCGCGAAAAATATTTTTCCAAATTTTTTGTGCTGAATTTTCTTAAGAGACCAATGCTTTGTTGAGCTTTATATTACCATATTCAAGAACAAACAGCACAAATGCTGTTTCCATCCATCAATATGTGATATTTGGCCAACACTGGAAGTTCAAGTATGTCACGTTTTGAAAGCATTGGGATGGAAGGTTGTCTCTTCTTGTACTGGTAACAAATAATTTAGCGATTGTTTTAATCCGTTGTATTTTCCATAGAGAGCGTTAAATACTTGTGCATCGATGAAACTTTAATCGGTCAAAACAAGTTATCATTTCGAGATGAGCCTTCAGAACCCTCAACCGTCGATGGAATAGTCCGACTTCTCGTTCCAGTTCGCTGGCATAATGTGGATGGTCTGGATTACTTCGCGCCGAACCTACAAAAATCAAAATCTTATTAAGAAGTACCAAAGGATTTGATAAAACAATAGAAGGAAAAAAACTAAAACAGAATATATCACCTTTTCTTGACAAAGCACATATTATTTCGAATGGGTGTTGTGTGAAAATTAAAATTAAAATTACTCAGTATGCACCCAAAAGGGAGTAGAATGAAAATATGAAAAAATGTAAGTACAGATATTCTATCAGCTGACCTGAATCTCATATTATTCTGCGTGAAGGTAAGAAAACTAGGATGATTAATGAACTATATACTTACTAAAGTGGGTGTATTACCATCCATACATGGGGGGGAAGTGTTTCCGGGAGTCAGTTATTTCTAAATTCCCCCTAAAGGAGCCTTTTATCTGAAAATTAAAACTTTGGGCAAAGGACTAGTATTGTGCATAAGCTGTATATAATGTCCAATTGATTTAAACAATTTATTTACGGGAAATTAGTAAACACAAAAATCGATAAGATTTTAAGCACTGCCCATTTAGCTAAAGCAGTGCATTTGACATTCGCGCTTAGGCAACAGCAGGATACCGTATTTTCTCTAATAAATGCCGTGGGGTTCATAAAAAATCTTGAGCACGTTTTAGCAGAGTCTACTTGAAATCAAACATTTTTTTGTAACTGATAAAAATAACTACAATAAAATCAGTCCATTATAATTCTACATAAATGTCTCAATCCTCTTTATCCAAAAAGATGAAATGCCTCAGCTGCCTCTTCTTTACCGTAATCAGTTGGTTCAAATAAATTCTGTCACTAC
The DNA here is from genome assembly GCA_003991215.1 of Morbakka virulenta. NCBI lineage: Eukaryota > Metazoa > Cnidaria > Cubozoa > Carybdeida > Carukiidae > Morbakka > Morbakka virulenta. The sequence goes on from RDPX01000003.1 coordinate 2,512,867, forward strand.
ATTCTTTTCTATGTTTTTGTTGTTGTTGTTGTTGTTGTTGTTTTTTGCGTCCTGAACGACCGCTGAGGTAAGGTAAGGTATTCTTTTTTGCAACTTGATGCATCCTTTAACCAAAAAAAACACGCAAGGTGTCCTTATAACAATGCAGTAACGTTTGAGGCTAGGCATCGGAGGCTAGACATTGGCGGCTATGCATTGGTGGCTAGGCATTGGTGGCTAGGCATTGGTGGCTAGGCATTGGTGGCTAGGCATTGGTGGCTAGGCATTGTTGGTAAAGTTAATACCTGTTATCAAATTTAATACTAAAAATTACAAAATCTTAAAGGTCAAAAATTCAAAAAGTTGCAAATAAAACTGTAGTTCAATCAAAGGCGTCATTCATGTCTGCCACTTATGAATAAAAGCATTAACCCTTACCCTAAAAAGAAAATCCCTACTCTCAAACCCATCTTTTTATGACTGGAGTTCGTTCCTTACCAAAAGATTGTTTATGTTTTTTAGCCTTCTCAAAATCCTTACCTGCAACTTTATATCTGTTCTTATCCAGCATGAGCTTTTCCATTGCTTGATCTAACTCTGCGGCTAACTTTTCGCGTTGGTTTCGCAATTCTGCGACACGACGTCGATGCGTTTCAAGTAGGCGTGCTTGTTTTCCGTTATACCCCTGCAATAAATAACGTACCTTGTTACTGTTACTTCAATAACATATTTTGCAGATGAATTACATTAGTAAAATAGATTCTGTTTTTCAAACGTAAACAATATGTCTAAACTAAAACAGTAAACTAAAGTAAAACTGGCCTGTTATTAACTAATAGTGATAACTTATATTTGTTTAAGTAAATGGAGATTCAAGTATGAAATACACAAAAAAACATCAGCAAAAATATTCAATCATATTTAATTTTCTGTTAGTATTAGTTAAATTACTTTGGAACTTGAGTAGTGTAACATCCTTGAAAATATTGTCCAAAGCAAATCCAGCTTGTGTGACCAAAGGTCCCATTTTAACGACACTAGAATCAGAAACAGCCCTATTTATTAGATCTACCGGAGCGCTTACTTTTCTTTGCATTTCGGAATGAAGCTCTTAAAAGGACCCGTGGTGCATTCCAAACTGTAGAAAAGGAGCCCTTTTATGTGTGTAAAAAATGAGAAGCAACAATGATGAGCTTGTATAAAAAACAAGCAAATTTTGATTAAAGCTTTATTATAGATTTACAGAAATAACATGAGAAATACAAAAACAATGATAAAATTTTCATTTCAATATTCTTTTAAATTCCTCTCCCACATTCCCACATATACACACAGGTTGACCCGTACATCCCTCAGATGGTGTTTTTGACTGGAAACAGGGCACCTGTTTGTTTATTCACGTGTGGGTATATCATTTTTAAGTCAACTTGTACTTATTATGCGCTTTTTAATAAATGCGCTCGTTTTGGCTTCAAAGCTGTTGGTATTAAAACTGTTCAAAATCTCTCTTGTCAAAAGCCATGAAAATTAAACTTTCATATTAAACTTACTTCCAAAAAATATTACAGAATTTTTAGTGGTACAATTAGACCTTTCCCTTTCCGCTGGTGTTAGTAATTGGTAGGTGCTGTATTTTAAACCATGTAGGGCGCACTTACTAAAAAAACTTTAAAAACCACTAACGTGGATTTCAAAGATAAGAAATCTTACCCCTGCAGGATCAGAATCTGATCGTGCTCTTGGGCTCGGAATTACACCATCAATGTCTTCTATGTTATATAATTTGTATTCTATATCTTCGTTGTCTGAAAAAATTGCTGCGTTGTCAATCCAGTAAGAACCTTTCGATCTCCCTTTCCGTGATAGGTCTGATGTTGAACGTCTTCTGAACCCTGGTGATAAAAACAGTACAAAGTAACAAATTTGCGTTACTGAAAAGAAAGTATGATTAAAAATTAACACACCGATAACCATAAATGTGCTATCCACTTATCAACCTGACATGTATTCGTGATTATATCTTGAAAGTATGATGACAATTTAAAACCTTGTCATTATCTTGCTCCGAGCTGACTGCAATTCGAAGAGTGAGAAATAAATATGGATACTGTAGTAAAATCCAGGTACAAAAACCTCAGGCACTTAAGATATCTCACACATTAAACGCTTTAAATTAGTAGGGACTGAATGAAATAACAGTCGAAATTTTCATACAGTGCTGAAAGAGAGCAACGGGTTACCCTAAATAACCATAACACTTCCAATTGTTGAAGAAAATATTAACATGGATAAAAATTTTTAAACCGAAGACTGAAGTTTACTGCACATGTCCCGAATTGTCATGAAATAGGCAGATAACAGGTCAAATGACGTACTATTACAAACTGGTACAGGAGGCTTGGACTCTAATGGAAGGATAAATAGATGTCTGCTAAAGGATCGGCAGACAGATAGGGAAAGAGGCAGATGATAGATGTTGAGATTAGCTGTCAATTAAAAGTGAATGACAATATTTCGTAACTCACTGCTCGAAGTGGGGAAGTAGTAGGTAGATTAAAGTTGGTAAGGTGACGTGACAGTTAAAAGGTTAAAGTTACACTGCAATAGTTTAAATGCTATTTTCATTTCATCCTTTTACTAGAATTTACATGATTTATATACGAGTACGTGCGTATCTAAAAAAATGCTTACAAAACCTTTTAACTGGTTTAAACTAAATCCTTGTGTAGAGTTTTATTATATCATATGTACCCCAACAGGAATAACATATAATTCTGTAATTTTAATCAATTTAATCCAACACACATTTCCATGAACTATGTTGATTATTCAATCGAGCCAAGAGCCAACAGCCAACTAAGAGTAATGGATTTCCAAAACTATCTACATGGTTGTTGAAAATATTACTGTCCATTATTCAGATTTTACATCTCCGGCATACCACGAGTCTGGAATTTTATCTGAGAAGATCACATTACAACATTGCCGTTGGGTAGAAAAAATTAAACCTCTCAAACTTTTAACGATGGCCCGACCAACTTGATACAATCTTCTAATCACGGCTGATAAACAGAGCCGAGATTCAAAATTCTGCTAATTAGCTTCCTCATACGCCAGTAGGTTATTTGAAATAAAAATTGGTTTTTCTTATAAACCATGGCCCATGCTGGGTAGCAGTCACAACTCTGCATGACACTACAATAACTAAACCTCTCCGCTCTTTTCTTCAACCCGACCTTGTTTGTTTTCTTCTGGATAAAAGACTTTTGACGCTGTTGTTACAGAGAAATCAGTTGTTCTCCAAATAGAATCTGCTGCACCTCTATCCACATTAGCCATAATAAAATCCTCTGCATCCGATTAGCATCGTTTTCTCCTACTTCTGTTTACCGTAAGGAAGTAAGTTACCCCAAACGCTCTGTATTTTTCAAAATGCAGCTAACAATTCTTTAGTTGAATTCTATTTTGAGGCAAATGGTACTGCTGCTTTTCTCCATTTAGAAAACAAAGTTAGCAGTCACAAAGAGGTAATCATTAAATCTATTTAATTCTAACAGGTTACGACCAAAAACAATTTCCTTACAAGAGAAACTAAAATTAAAATTACCTAAAAACCTTCTCTTTTTTCGTTTTGTTGAAACATTTTCTCCGGCGCTTTCATTTCCAGAAGCATTGCTTGTTATTCCACCATCCGTGCGCATGCTCTCGTACCCACTACTATGACCATGTGACGAAAGCCCTGAAAACGAAAGGCAAGTTAACATTAAAAGTAAACGAGCTAAAGGACAAGCTTGGCAATACAGGATACAGATATGGGAAAAAAGGGCAGGTTAATATTTAAGACGGATGATGCGAAAATAATATAGTAAATGTGAAAATATAAGGCTGTAATATATCCAATTCGATGCACACGTTTTTCATTCTTCTATATGACCGAAAATAATCAATTCCAAAAAATCTGAATCTTTATGTTTTGACTAAAAAAGCTCTAATAACTAAAATGTTTACAAGTATATTATTTATAGGCCATACACGTAAAATCAACTGTTGCCTGCTGACAAGTGACAAGTCTGCTGCAACAAAGAAATGGTAACTTTCCCCTAGTTAATAACTTAAGACAAAATTTAGGCCAAAAAAAACAGTATTACTTACTTGATTTCGATCCAAACAAACCACGAGACCGCCATGAGGCTCTGGATGAATCGGTGAGGCTTCCATCGCTTACATAGCCACTGTGATGTCGTCCTTTTCCTTTCTTTTCACGCCTATAAAAGAACCAAAATTGTCGTTTGATGTTGTATTGTGAAGAAAATAACACGCAATATTCTTGCAGGGACCTTTTTCATTATGATTACCCTATTGCCATATAAAAAATGGCAACGATGTCAAACATCTTTTACAATACACGAAGATACGAATTATTTCTGTTTATTCCAAATAAGTCCAATGAAATCAGACAAGATACTACTATACAAGTTTGAAAAAATGTGTCAAAGGGGAATTAATTGTGTTGCTAGAAATTTAGACACTTTCTAACCTACCAATGCCACCGGAGAGGCACCTTATAAAGGTCAGATCCCAGTGAATTTCATAAATTATCGCTCAACATAGACTAGGGTAAGCTACTGGATAAACTTGCGTGAAGGTAACACAACAAAACGATCAAGGGGTCATTACAGCCCTGAGGCAAATAACCAATGTTAAGCAAGTGAAGTAAAAAAACCACAAACGCACAAAATAAAACGTCCAGGTGGCGATGGGTGGACATAGGTGGAGAATAGGTGGCGAAAGGTGGTGATAGGCAGCGCATTTCAAGTAATTCTAAGGTCACTTATAAAACGATAAATCAGAATTAGAATATGATGAAAATATTATAATCTTACTAATGTCTGGCTGACATTTCAAAATTCTGGAACAGACCTCCAAGACCAGGCACCGAGTTAACCAGATATATGATGCTGATTTGTCACGTTATTTCATGGGAGTAAACCTGAGGGTCTTCGGGCGTATTATGGTTACTAACACTATTATTTTCTTTAGCTTTTCGACACCTGGAAGCATAGTTGTAATTTTACCTTGCATTCTATACTGTACTTCACTAATATACTATAGAAAACTAAAACTATCATTATATATTTAATATATTTGTGCTCGTGTGACATAACTGTCAAATTGTGTCACATGTCAAAATGTATCAAATTTCAATTATCTTTGTAATTTTCTTTTAAGTTTGCCCATATTTAAACCATGAACCTATTTCTTTTTTGTTTTTCTACTGGCAAAAATAAAATCTATTACTTTAATACTAATACATTAATATTTACAATTCTTAATTGTTTTCACAGGTTTCCCCTTTGTTTTTAAATGTTGCATTTAAAAAAACAGGTAATATTTCTTTTTTCATGTTTATAGCAACATCTACAAAATAACGTCTAAAGTTATGACATATACTTTAGAGACATCCACAAGGCAGTCACGTGATCAAGGCTCCATCTTATCTGATACGCAAGCAATAAAAACCTCAACTTCTGAACCTTGATAGGAATTTTTTTTTGGTACTCATACAGAAAATTGTACCTGCAGAGCTCGCCGAGTATGTATTATGTAGCATATCACGCACATCATCTATTTGTTCTAGTTGTTGCAATCTACGTTTAAATAATGCTCGAATACAAAATAAGATTACTGACTTACCCAAAAAACCATCTTTTTGTTCTTGGTGAAAAGGGCTCTTGTTCTTCAGGTCTTATCAGCACTTTATCGCGACCGGGAGAACCAATTACTGAACATCCGGGAAGACTCTGATCTGACGAAGTTGATGGGGAATTGCTTACAATTCCACTACTCGTATCGCTACATATACTTCCTGAACCCCTTTCACTTAGCTGAGGGCTTAGTGGTGCAGAGAGATTTTGCTGTTGTGTCTGTTGTTTTAGGTCAATGTACCTCTTCGGTGTTGCTGGGGGTGATGAAACACCTGGTTCTTCTACCTTTCCATTTTTCTTTGCATTTTTATGCTCCTTTTTCTTACCTCTCCCTTTCGTCGAAGGTTCCCTTTCTGTGGACTTGGGGGTGGAAATATTACTATCTGTTCCTGATTTAGATTTGTTTTTGCTATGCTTTGATTTTTCTTCCTCTTCATAAACCGTTGACCAGCGGTAGCATATTTTTGCCGGGCCTCTTCTTCTATGGCTAACTTCACTAGAAATTGTCGAATCAGTTTCGGAAACTATACTAATGCTGTCCTCAGACATTTTGTCCATTGTACTGTCTTTACTTGCCGACCTCTCCCGGCAGTCTACATTATTACAAACTCCTGCATCGGATACTAAACTGGTCATGCTTCCTCTATAGGTTTTGGTACTCGTTATACATGCTGTGTTTGTCTTTACAAACTGCAGTCTTGCAACACAAGGTGTCAGTGGTGGCTGTGGAGAATCTGATGATACATCGTGCCGCACTTCAGCAGTATCTGGGTCTCTTTGAAGGTCCGGGCTCGTAACCTCCATTTGATTGTGAGAATGGCTGCATTCACTTGCAGACGAAGAAAGCCTCTTTTCCTCCAACTTCATAGCGACGTAATTTTTCAAAATGTTCTTGGTACAGTCAGCCTTCAAATTACAACTATCTGAATTCGAATCAAATGAACTATTTCCAAAGTCAATTTTCCAAAATTTATCTATACCTTCCTTTGGTGGGAGAGGCTTCTCAGGTGAAGTTAATTCGTACGTTGTTTCCGGTGCTGAAAAGTACCCTTCACGTTCAACTTTACTGACACTAGAATATTTAGTTCCTTGTTCTTGGTCGGAAAGACAACCACTGTCATTTTCGGACCCTTGGTGCTTTGCATTGGTCATTTCTGCTCTTTTTGCAGCCTTGTGTTGTTTCAGTTTTTCTTTAAGCAGCTTTTTCAGTCTTTTTTCTTTCTTTCGAAGCTCTTTCTCTGATATCGTTCCTGCTCCTGAATACGTTGAATCGTCTTCATCTAGCCCATACTGTATTATATCTGCTGGATTGAGCTCCTGTCTACTTTCGAGAGTCTCAAACTGAGAATGAACAATAGCTGGACTTCTATTGTAACAAGACATTGTTTGTTGTCCAGCCAACTCGTACTCTTCTTTCATGTTACCATTTTTCTCACCTTCATAGATTCCTAAACTTTCGTTCTGCTCTCTCTCTTCTCTTTGTGGGAAGAATTTAGTGTCTGTCATTCTTTTGTCATCAGGAACAGGTGTAACATCGGGAAGGCAATTTTGACCCAATTCTTTTTCTTCTGTGTTAGTCTCCATTTCGGTAAGGTTGTGGACATCCTCTATTTTCGTATCCTTTCCTTTTCCAGAAGTCGTTTGTTCTACCTCGGAACGGAATGGTCTGGTTTGCAAAGACTTTCTACTGTTGCCGTCGTACGCGGAAACTTTGGGGAGAAAATCAGGTGATGACGTTGTTGGGTGAACTGGATGATCTGGAACCTTAACATCGATTCTTTCCAGTGATAACGCTTCAGCGCGCATGCGTTCAAGTGTAGATGGTGTTAATATTCTTTGTGTCACGCTTGTCACTGCTGCTGAATTGTTTGTACGTGGATGGGGGCTTCGCCTGGCTACTTCAATGATATTTTGATTGTCGTCGGTACAAGTCTCTTTTTCACTCGAATCTGTACATTTCTGCTCCTCTTTCAGGAAGTCGGGTGGTCCTTCGTTATCAGTGAAGTCTCGATCACTTTCTCTACCATGTTCTCCAACGTAAATTACAGTGTCACATGACTCTTCACCTGCACTCGACGTGTAATCTGAAGTGCTTGGATCAACCATTCCATTATCATCAATGCCGTAAGTAAGAACTACCGCCGGTGTTGGCCGCCGTCTACCAAATGTCTCGTCACATGAGCTTTCGTTGCTTGAACTCCCTGCAGACACCTGAGTAACAAAAATGTCTAATTAGTGGCAATTCAAAATGTAACATACCCACAACAACAGATTTTGCAAAAGATGTAAGCCACATGAATAATTCACAACTTTTCTTCACGACAAAGAGGTAGTATGGCTTGGTCCATTTACTTATGGACCCGTCATGACAACAATTAATTGGGGATTGGGAATCGCAAACAGTTTAACTACCTAACCTGTTGAACAGGACATGCAACCAGAGTTTATCGACGGGTGCAAAGAAGAAATGTTTCAAATTAATAAAAAGAATTGCAAGCATTAAGTACGGACGGTGGATTTTCCAAAATAATTTCCCATCGAACACTTAACAAGTACTAAAATCTGCGTTAAAATAGTTGCAATATAAACTTTAATAACATTTCTATTTCCAAAAGCAACAAAACCAAACCAGGAGTTTCTAAAATGGAGACCAAACGGTTCTAATAAAACTAATAAATCAAGTACTGAATAGGTCATTTAACAAGTTTACAAATTAGGGTTAGCGTTAGCAGGCAAGGTATTTCATATCAAAGTAAAGACTTTCCACATAACTTTTCATGCCAGTAACAATAAACCTCTACAGCGACTTACAAAGAATATAAACAACATTTAATATGTTTTGTTTTACAGCTACATAAGTCGACCGCTTGAACAAAACTGCTATAATTTATTCAAGATGTACTTTGTTTCAATACTGGTACCTTCGTACATAAATTGTCAGTGAAACAGTACAAACCTTATTTCTTCTCCTTCTCGAACGTTGTATTTTGGCAGCCAACTGAATGGTTCCAAGCGTACCACTGACTTTTTCTTTGTCCGACGAAACATGCGCAACAACTGTCGTCCTGCATGCCATATTGCCAACTGAATCTTTAAGCAGCCGGGTTATCTTGCTATCTCTGCAGAATGGTATAACACAAAGCCTTATAATATACACATGTAATAGAGAGTAACAAAAATTGAGAAACAGTTAGTGGGGCTTTCAATACCACTGTACCAATGGACCTTTTCTTAAGGGAGATGCTGTGCAATAAATATATATTAAATTTTCATTTAGAACTTGGGGCATTCCATCTGAACAAGCTCTTCAGTAGCATACAGATTCTCATAAAAAATAACGTACCCTTACACTCATACTCAAAAACACAACTGGCCAGGAATGAAAGTTACTAATTCTTTCAAAATGCTATTTGCAGAGAAGAATAGCAGGCTCTTTCGAACATTACAAGATGATTAACGACAATGATCCAAATATCAAATAAGTTGAGGGTTCACAGAATACTCTCGTCACTATCATTTTAACCATCACTTGCAAAAGCATCGTATTCTGTATGAAATAAAAACACATGCTTATAGTTGTTCACCAGGTCATTTACTATTTTTTTTAATATGCTTCTAAATACGATGGCCAAATCTTTCTTTTCTTCTAAGACTTTTTAAACATCTTTGTTACAATTACAGCGATACATTTATAAAGAGACGCTTGTAATATTGTACCACACACAATGACTTTTAAAGAATATGCGCAGTGAAGTGGACTTTTTCGTTCCCTATTAAAAAACTTACAACATGTGGCAAAATGTGTGTGTATATGTGGATATACCTGGTCTTCATTTTCCGCTAATATTGGAATCTATTTATTAATTTTCAAAATACATCACAATTCATTTTTAAAAGTCAAAATACCCATTCATCACTGTAGAGGGAAAAAGTTGTGCTTAATACTCAATACCTTAACTAGATTCTTAAATAAGGTTTCTGCGTAGATTAGGTACATCTTAATCTGCTGAGGGCACCATCGTTCAATTAAATAGTGTGTAGCGCTTACCAAAGCGCGTTTTTTATTAGCAATAAAGATACCCACCTACATGGATACTGTTTCATTCCGTTCAGCATAGCCACAATAACGGCTCCCAGTGAACCCTGTGATGGGGCTGAATGGGACAAGCAGTCACGGAACGCACCGCGCTCCCATGCTGAAAGATCGATCAAGTAGAGACGGGACCGTCCTCCGTGTACTAAAAATAAAAATCACAAATCAGTACGTGGGTATATACACAATTTTCGTATCGTAATGTCTATTTGTGCAATTAATTATAATTATCAGCTGTAAATGTTATTAATGGAAAATCATTGTGCTTATGGATCTTAATCGTTAGTCTTGTTGGGGCATAGGTTGGCCTTTGTAACGCTTGAGAAACCCTACCAAACGAGTTTACGAGTCAAAAATGTTGTGCCCTGGTTTCTCTATTCAACTTTGGTGTATCATCCCATGTAAAAGTCTACATTAAATAGTGACCAACAACCTACCTAAGACGTTTACCTGAAAGGCTGCCGGTTTCTGACAGACTATTTGCAACTGATCTTATGTAAATTCTGCAAATCAATTCCTTTCGTCTAAAACGACATTTCCTATATAGCCCTTTGACCCTGTGGCTGCAGACTCTGAATAAAACTTTTTCTGTAACAAAGTAACTTTAAGGTTTCAACTCAGAAGCAGAAAACAGACGCTGTGACACTCCTTAATTGGTGCTTTCTTCTAAAAGACCTTATAGGGATGCCTTAAAAGAATGGGTAATGGGGGGATGTAATCCTGATGAAGGTGCATACAGTTTGAAATATACGAATGAAGGAGTCCAGAATATAGTTAAAACAGCTTTTCTTATAAATTTCATAAATGCTCAATACGCAAAGTAAAGCTGAAATATGTGACAAAATGAGAGTTCTACAAAAACAGACGCATTTGCAACGGGAACAAAGAAATACCACCGTAATCCATGGTTAAAGATTGCTGATCTATTGGATGCGTCAATTAAGCAAGCAAAGAAAATGAAAGAAAATGGACACAAGTTTGACGTGCTGGTTAGAAAACGGACTAATTTTCCTTTGGAACTTTAAAGAAGCTGTTTGGAGGATTTTACAGGTTCGGGTACTAAAATGTTAGAAGATGTTTGCAGCTTTCCGATTCAGACACGTTTGACTACAAAGGTGTTATTATTGCCAACATCATCATCATCATTATTATTATTGTTGTTGTTGTTGTTGTTATTACTACACATTAAGAAAGCATGCATTCTTACCTTCACTTCTACTTCCTCTATCAATCCTGTATTGATACACGTGAAGTGTATAAATCATGTGACTACCTTGATACTCTGTGATATCCACTGCATCTAGAAAATTTGTACAACGATCACAAAGTGGTGTGTTTCATATTACAACGTCTCATATAATAAAAAAACAATGTCACCTCAAATAAAAAAAAGATCAGCATATATAAGCTTGGGTTTCCATAATACTCTTAAAGTTTGCAAAGGAAAATTCCTTTTGCAGGCACAACCTCTTTCCAACGGATGAAAAATTTATACCGATTTGCAGTGAATAATTTTATCTATTTTCCACTAAGGAACAATGGATAAAACATCTTAGCAATTTTACTGTTATTGTTGGTCTTAACTGTTTACGTACCAAATGTGCTTTTCTTACAATTACAAAGCAAACATGGAGTTCTGAGCAAGATGCTCTTCGACAAACTGAATTCCAAACGGATATTTCACCGTTTGGTGAAACAAGTGGCATGATATAACTATCATGGTAAAACGAAAGTGTGGCAATAACTGGAGCTGTAATGAGAGGAAATTATTATGGCCACCTTAGTACATAACCAGAAGTAATCATCGAGTTGTTGGAAAAATTTTGGGGATGAAATTCACTTCCGTAAGTATTCCGTGTAAAACACAATTTTCACACATTGATTTAATTACTGAGGAACAAGATCAATATAAAAAATAAAAATTACCATCTGCATCGGTTGGCACTGTCGTCCTCATAGCTAGAGCTGCATCCAAATAAAATGCAGCTTTGTCGGCAGTTGGTGCCCTCAGTTCACTCACGTTAGATAACTATTTAAAATGGAAAATTAGAAATGCTTATTAAAAATTATCAAAACCGAAAAAGTATAATCCAAATAAACATCCTAGTATACAGACTCAGGCATACCCGAAGTTGTGTGTAACGTAAAATGTGCTGTTAACTATCTAGAGCTAATACTCCAGGCAAGTGCTACGACCTTAAGTGTCCAGTAAAAGAGTCAAAGCCTGAGCTCTAAAAGAAATAGACTCTAGAAAATTGAAGGTCTGGGTACATGTTACTACTCACTATATAATGGCCAATCGGCTCTTAATGTGGTCAGTTTCGAGTACAGCGCCGTTACCTTCAAATACGTTATTTTATTTTATTTTTTTTATTCCTTCCAGTATCCTGCTACAGTTCAAAGTTAAGCGTGATTAACCGTAAATGGTAAGTTATGGGTCAAAACTTGCTTTGTATCGATTGCTTGATGATTAAAATCGTTATTAACAAGAGTACTGACGATAGGAAAAATAGTCAAGTGGAAGCCGAGTGGCATTACTATTAAGTACCCAATCTTTGTATCTTCGCAAAATGCAGTGATAAATTACCCAATTTAGACTACGATCACGCCTTTAAAGTCAATGATATTAAATTAGCTATTTCTGATGTGCAGATCTAATGGCCAGGTTTGGCCCAAATTGTGCCAACTCTTGCATACACGTACATTAAACCGAGGGTAAAGTGTAGTGTCGACTCTTACAAATTATATCAACGAAATGAAACTACATAAAATACAAGAAAATAATAATGCCATATATACGCTTGTAAAACGGGAAGAGAGTAAATGGCAATAAATATTTAAGTGTACAAACAAACTACGTACCTGGACACCACATATTGGATCTTCTCGAAGGTATATTCCAGGGGAAGTCCCACTGCTACTTGTACTACTTCCACCTGACAAAAAACGAAAACTGTTGTTTATATGACTACAAAACCTCCCTCTGTGATTTCAATAGATAAAATATCTACCTGCCCGTTAAGCTTTTTATTAAAACATTACGACACTCGTTGACAGATTAAAAATAGCTCTTCCCACCCAACCCACCTCCTTCCTCAAAACATTTTTGATTCCAGCGAGTTTTGACACTCCTCTCCAGCCAAAAGCAACGAAAGGGCTCACCATCACTATCACACCCTGATATCTGAAACCTAAATGATCTATTAACTAACTAAGCGCATGAAATTTCACATATCAAAATCACACAACTCTTCTGTTGATATGAAAGAGTAAGTGTGATCTGTTGTACTTGACGTCAGCCTTTTTTTTCTTAATTAAAAGCATGATGGCTGCTGTACTCCCTCGACTCAAGTTTTTCTTTTTTCTTTTTTCTTTTTTCAATTTTAGTCTCGCAGTCTCGTCCGAATATGCAAAGTGAGCAGACAACCATGGTAGTGGTGACATGATCAATGAACAACAGAGCATTACAAAAACACCCAGCTGGTTTTCAAACAAGCAGAGGATCTGGCAGATTAAAGGGTCTTAGATCACCCAATAAGCACCTTTGTCAAAGCCAAACCACACCGGTTAGTCCCCTAATTCTGAAAATTGGGTTAATGAAAGCCTTTTCTTTTACAAAAATACAGTACCAATAGCTAGTTTACTGTTCCTCAAATGGACGTTCCGATTATTTGTTTTCAAGCAAATAAACATAAAAATCCTCTTGTGAGGTCATTATTTTTGTAAATAGTTTGTACCGTGTTGGGTATAATTCGAAGGTGTTGTTTACCGACTAACCTCACATCTCAAAAATGCACGTGAAGCAAAGCTTGTCTTTTGCATTTTCATATGCAATAAATTCAAAAACGGTTGTTAGTAAAACAGTTTGTATCAATTAAAAAGAATCTTTGGGCAGCTTTAATTAGACAACGGACACATTTCTCTGGCACAAAATAATACAATTTTTAAACAATTCTTATTACAAGAAATTGTTTTTAGTACAAAAGTTTCCTAAAATCGCAGACGCGGAGAAAAAACCAGCCCAAGATTGCGAGTTTTATTCACTCTTGCTGCAAAAGGCCTTTGGAACGCTGCAAGCATGAGGGCTTGGAATACGTTTCAGAAATATCTGTACTGGGCATGGATATAAGCCAGTCAACATTCAAATTCCGCTTTTCCACGTCGATTTTGTACCCAGTCATGAGTAAAGCTGGTATTTTGCACGCAAAGCGGTTTTTCTGCTAAAATATGTCAACGAATCAGTGCTTTCAATTTTTCAAATCATACTCCACCGCTGCCAAAATAAAAGCTGTATATTGCAACACCTTGTTTGCGACTGACAGGCAACTAACTAGAAAATAAATTTCATTTCTGAGAAATTATAGATTGGCGGCACTCGTTGGAGTGCACAGTCGAACCACATGCAATGCGAAAATGTATTAAATTATATCTACCCATGTAAGAAACACCACATACCGTAAATAATTATTACATTATAAGTTATTCAGCATGTGTTCCATCTCTGTGAAAGCCGTACCAGACTTCCATCTACTCCATGTGTCTGCCAGAATGTTGTCAAAGAAATGCCGAAAAACATTGTTACCTGCCTAAAATTTATTTATTCCGCTAGTAAAATGGGTCACAGTCTTGATAAAATGCCAACTTCTTTGACCGACTTCGAGGTGGGTACATTCCTTTTCCAGGAAAAAAATTTAATGGAACAAACGGTGACTGCGTTTGCGCCCAAAATATAAACGTCTGAAGCAAGTCATAACTTTTCTTGTCCCTTTAGACGCATGATATTATTAGGGGTCATTTACAACCGAGTCAACGAACTTTACGGCTTTTTGGAATCTTCCTTTATCAATCGTTAACAACTTTCACCGCTCTTACGATCGATCTAAAGAAATAATCTGAATATTCTGGAACCTGTCTAATCAGTTCTGGCATATTATTTTGGCTCTTTTACATTCATTAATTTTAAAGCAAATATCTCATTGAAACTTCCACAATTGGATGGGAGATTGCATCCTGAAGATGTACGAGGAACCTCTGTGAGCACGAGTGAGAAGTTTAAATTTCTGAAGCCTTGGACCAAAATGTACAAGAACTGTGGCTGTATCAAGTCTAAATATTCCGGGCTGGTTTGCGCTAAATACGTTGCTGCAAGTATGGACAAATTTACAGTCCACACTACATACTCCGGGCATAGATTAAGACTCTTAGTAATTAAATTCAAAATAATTTATAGCACCATTAGCACCAGAGTAAAGTAAAGTAAAGTACATGCCATCTATAGATGAGAAGTCGTCATCTTTTACGGTTAAATTTATTTATTTCAACATTAACTGAAACCTTCAGAAACGTTCTCCAAAAAATTTAGCCATTATCACAATTTTTGCTGAAAGCTTGATCATACGATGAAAATATTCTAAAGATTTCCAATGCACTATATCCATTTAAATTTCCCCTTGAATCGTGCCCACCCCCCACCCCCTCCTTGCGCTGTGCTTTGAAAAAAAAACACAACTGAAACTCGAAACGGGAGTTCCTCGTAGAATTGATAAATTGATTTTTTTGCCGTCCAGTTGGCATCAACATTTGCAGAAGCTTCTCCCTCTCTACTTTAGATCAATTTAAATCAATCATTTCAAAGAAATCCTACCCTCTCAAACCCACCTTAGTAACTGAGGTCAATTTTGAGTAATCATATTAATTGTGGGTTACTGTCAGTGGCACTCACTCACTTTTTGTTCTTTTACATTTTTGTTTTGGCACATTCGTTAAAATAAGACTTCACTTCCACCTTAACAACAATCCACAAAATATACTTATTAAAAATCTTTAAATATTCTCACAAGGGTATTTCTACACCCTCAGTATAAAAACACTTTCTTTTAGTTTCATACCCGAGGCTTGCTCCGCTAGCAGATCTTTCAAGTGTTCTGATTTACCAACTATTTCGATTGCTGAAACCCTCACTGAAAATCTTGCACCGGTTCTGCAATTCAATTCAAATTTGAAAAAAATTCATACAATGCTTGATAGTCTTTAAAAGAACATAGGTTTAGTAAAATCTTATGTATTAATAATATAAAAAACTGAAACAAGACCCGCGGAGCTTAAAGCGTCTATTTGTGCAAAATAATTAGAACATTACTATAGGATAAACAAATCTTTATATTAGATTTAACAACAAAGATTTGAAACCTCCTAATACTTTATCTGAATTAAAAAGGAGAGCTTTTGATGTATGTGGTTGTCCGATACGGATAAAATGAAACAGAAAAGATAAATCTGCGTTCTGGAAAGAATCTGAAGAGTGTAAATTAAACACTGAATTACCCCCAAAATGCACAAGTCAACAATGAAGTACTGTTACAAAATACAGACCTCATTAGAATTGGATTTTCCAAAAATTGAAAGCGAATGCCATACGAACTATCACCAGGAATTATTTTATGCATGGAGTTATATCAAAAAATGAAATAGCCTTTAAAGCCCTGTCCCTATTTCGCGAGTCATAATAAAGATTTAGCCATGTCCCTGGTAAAACATACAGCAGCCCTAAAAAAGCTGCCCACTGCGCCCATTTCAAAAATCCTCTCACAAGATTCAGCGACACTGGTAGAGGGTAAAGCGATGAAGCACAAGTGAGGTTTTTGACTTTGATTCCCGCTGACTGTGGAAAATTCAAAATGAATGCCGAAAAAAATTTTGCACAGTAAATAACGTAAATGTTGAAATAAATATGTCAATTCTCTCATAGGTACAGGGTTAATTTGCGCAATAGTCTACTTGGATGGACTCCAAAAATAGTTTAGAAAAAATCGTAAAACAAAGAACAAAGGCATTTTATACAAATCAACATCTCAGGCAATGACAGAAACGTTTTTAATTAGAGCAGTATTTATATCACTTTGCTAGAGAAACTATGCTTGGACCTAGGCTTAGTACTCAAATTTAAAAAATTGTTAAACGATTATATCGGAGAAACGTTCCGTCTGAAATTTCAAAAATTGAATTTGATTCAAAAATTTAAAATAATTACAATACATAGAACACCAGTATTCAGCCTCGGGTCAGTTTCCTAACAACCAATCAGAACGGTTACAGAACCCATATGATAAATACAAGATAATTTTTCCCGTGGTTAGAAACCCACTGGTAACAAATACATACCTTTGTTTGCTATCTTCAATTAGATTATACAGCCATGTAATTGCGCAAGGTATTGCACCAAGATGTTTGACTGAATGATCGCTTCCGACCATCGTTCTCGTTTTGCCTGTATTTCCGCCGCCAAACACCAATAAACTCCCATCCCCGCCATTAATAACTGCGTGCAGAACGTCTAAAAGTGCCGTCGAGGTTATTTCATGCTGCACAAAAAATAGTAATAATAATTACACAAGTGAAACACACAGGATCCGAAAATGTCATTTTTAGTAATTTCACAGCACTGCCGGTAAATGTCGCTCGTCTCTCAGAGAACGTTATGGAATTGGGCAAAATCAAAACACCAAAATTAACGAAATCGTTTGCAACAGTTTACCGAAGACTTTCCATTGGCTATTTTTGTGTTAAGTATTGCGAAGTAAAACAAAATATGGCGTGGATCACAAATAAACTGGAATAAATGCTCATGGCTTTCAGAATCATCTGCGCTACCAAAAGTGCTATCAACACTCTATTCGCAATTAGATCATTTCTGAAACATATTCCATCTGATTGAGCTAGTCTTTCTTTAGAGGAAAAAAGTTATCTCCCTTTTTATCAAAATTCACACGGTTATACCAGATAACGAACTAACTATTATAAACTATTTGTTGCGAAAACAACTTTTTACCTAATAATCTTTCTATATACATTTTATAGATGTTCAATTAAGCAATGTATTGATCCGCCAACATAGTGAGTACTCGTTATGTAGCTGTAGTTTTTCTCTACTTGTTTTATTTTCTATATAGATGTTGTGTACGTATGAGTCAGATGAATGTCTGTATGAGGTGCCTGCAGCACATAAAAAGAAACGTTCCATCACAATGACAACAATACACTGAAACTTCCACAATACATTATACTTTCTCGAGTAAATCCAATATGGTGGTTGACGTATTTTAGGTGGAACATTCTGCCAGGGTTACTGATTGATTGTTATCCTGGGCAGGTTGCTTCAACATTTTATGAAAGAGTGTTTAGGAACACATCCAGAATGCGAGTAAAGTTTTCAAGAGATAAGAAAATTTTCATTAGTCTCTTAGTATATCCTAATATTTGATACAATACAAGGCAGAAATGTATGCAATTGATGCTTTTCGTTTGACGTGTGCAGGAAGATGAAATTAAGGATTCCACCTTGATACAGTTTTCGTAGTTCGAATACCCTCCCCGAGATTTAACCTGGTATCTTCATTTACCGTTCAAGTTAAATAGGCTCTGAAGATAATATTCAGAATTTCTTTGTTTCGTATGTATCAGTGTACTACTGGTCGTTTATTAACTCTAAACCTAAAGTAGATCTGCTTCTTTTTTCCTTACCCACCCCACTCCTTTTAACGTTTTATTTCCCAGTTTTTTGGGTAGGACGGTGATCTTCAAAGAGACTTTGTTGTGGCAGTGACTTAATAAGTGGCTACCACCAAAGTAGTATATATAGTATGACCACCCAAGTGCTGTCATAACTGTCAGAAACTTTCATAAAATGCTGCTGATACGCCAGGTGGGCTAATCTACAATGTAACTGCTGTAACAACAAACAGTGCCAGCATGTCGTATAAAAAATGCTTCGAGACTCACTTTTCCTCTGCTTTTTATAGCACGCTATTTCAGCCCTTCCCTTTCAAGCTTTTCTTTTTCTGTAAATGAAGGTTCTTCAAAACCACTATATACTATATTTTTCAAGCTGAAAAAAAAAAGAAGTTATTACAAACTTTTACCTGTGATGCGGATGGCTCAAAGATTGCATCAAAAGCAAACATTTTAGGTGGAGCAGGTCCTGGAAGACCGGATTTCAATGTGTCCCCTCGGGCTGTTTTTGGCTCTAACAGCGTTACTTGTCTTCTTCTTTGATCTACTTTTAAGTGAGATGGCGGGTTGTCATTATCAGTGTCTGGTGCCATACGAAGCATTACTTTTACCTGAAATTCAAAATGCATGCATCATGTTAGCAATAACCATTTAAGTTGGTAATGGGGGGATTTAGGTCTAACTGTAATCTGGCATCATTCTTTCCAATCTCTGGTGGTAAATTTACCTTACCAGCCTCTAATCAAAACTTAGGTCTAAAATACAACATTTATCTTCGGATCAAAACAATTTAAATGAGTGAAATATTTTTCACCGTAGAAAAAAAATTCTATTCAACTAAGAAAAAGATATCTAATACCTTTGTAAAGCCAATTTTGTAACAGATTTTGGCAAATAAAATAATTTTTTTTTCTGTCATATTGTTACCTTATCACATCAAGCAGTTGCACAAGATCTCTATAAATTAGGATTTAGAAAATCAAGGTAACCAGGTCGTTAAGTTCAGGTCAAGTTCTAAAAAAAAGATCTTACTGTTTAACTTGATGCCCTGCTCTCCTCAAACTATATCAATATTTACACAGATTCAGGTAGAAAGTGATTAAGAAACAACGTAAAAAAAACAAACATTTCTATAAAAAATATCGCTATAGTCAGGGCGTCTTGCTTGAGCTATGTTATCCGGCAAATCTACCACCTGCTCAGAAGAAAAATATGGAACTGCACACCTCAAAATAGGAAATTAAAACCACTCTGACCACTCAAGATAAAGCAAGTGAAATAATCTGTGATAGCAAAAAACTGTTATTTGTAATGGCTACAAAGAAATACCATTGCAATCCATGCTTTAAATTTACTGATCTATTGGGTGTTTTAATCAACCATGCCCAACAAAATGACAAAAAGTAAACGCGAGTTCATTAAGCTGGTCCGAAATGTCTTATTCGCTTTTCTTATCTCACCTTTCTTATTAAATTGTTTGGAGGGCTTACAGGCACGGGAAAATGACAAATCATCATATTACATTGTTACCGTTACCGTTACCATCACCCTCATCGTCAAATTACGCACTAACATGAGCGAATCGCTTTCAGAGATGATGTGTAATTACATTTATAATATATATTTCATATTTCAAATTATAAAATTTTTATTATATATGTAATTATACATCATCTCAAATTATTATATATAATAATATAACAGATGTATATATATGTCTATATATTGCAAGGAGTCGTCTCCATTCATTCACAAAAGCAATAAGTTCGATAATTTTACGGAAAAGACGTTATAATTTGTTTGTTATCACGGGATTTATAACTGGGGTATTCATGAACCACCCTCAACATTTTCCAAAATGCTTTTTAGCCTTAAAAAAGCCAAATACAATTTTTCGTACGTACCTTCCCATCTACACGCCTTCCCGTGTACTTAAATAGCCCAGCTGGCTTTGGGGGCGGTGTCATTTCAATCAAGTCTGAAAAATTTGTAGGAAAAAGAGCCTTGTCTTCTCTTTCTTCTTGAATATCATATTGCAGTCTGGACGGATCACGACTCAAAAGACGCGAAACAGTTCTTCTTGTTTTCTTTTTTGTAGGAATATTGAATTTTTGTGCTGCCCTATAATTAAATTTAAAAGATTCACTTCAAAATTGTACTCTATTAGTCGCAAATAAATTACGATAGTATTTTAAAAAATAGGATTAACGATGAAAAAAAGGCAAACATCCACATCGAACGTAATAAACAATTTATGAACTTAATCAACGCGGCTGTTTGTGAAATGGTCTGGTGGGTAAAACATACCCTCCAGTTCCCCTCAAAACCTAATAAATCCACCTAAAGTTATTTAAATAGTGGTACTGTATAGCTCTGTGAACTGACTTGGTTCATTTTATGTCAAACAATAAAAACGCAATGATTCTACTGGGTACATAATAAAGAAAGACCATCTGCATATAACTCACGCCGATGGAGCTTGAACCTGGATGGCAATGTTATTACACCTGTTTTTATAGTTACTACAAAAAGGCAGTCTTTCCTTGCTACTTCCAAACCATTTGCAAAAAATTGGTCTAGTTTCTCATTTTGAGCTATAATAATTATAAGTTTCAAATAGCCCGGTCCAAATACAAACCTACGAGTATGTGTTTTTTTGTAAATAAAAATTTGTTCGAAATACAAATTTAATGTGACATTCATAAATTAACCTGTGTTTAAAATGTGTGAATGAGAGTTGAACCCGGGTTTCTTTTTCAGATGGGGGAAGGAAAATTACAAGTCAGGGCTACAACTCTTCACCACGGGTGCATGCATGATTTTCAATAGGGATTTTTTCAATCATCAAGGTATGGACGCGGCAGTAGGTCATTTGAACAAATATAGATTGCTTGATTCCTATTATAAGTAATACCTTTGCCCATAAAACAAAAATATTTCTGTGCAGGAACAGATTCGACGCTTTCAAAAGCTCAGCTGGTGTCGAATAATACAATAGTTTTTGGGAGTTACTCTCAAAGGTCTCCTCAAAAAGCATACAAAACATAAATAAACAAACCCCCTTCTACTTCATAAAACACAAGCGTACTAAAGAAAATTTAATTGTACGTTTCATTTGGTTAAAAACTTATTTTTATTTCTTAAAAAATCATGGATCACCAAATCCAAGCTCTCCAACAATTTTTGCTTTGGGTCATATCCCCCTCGCCCGCTTTCTTCACACTCCTTGATAGTTAAATACAACACTTGCTAAGTTTGACCGCAAATAAACATCCACAATTCGTGCCTGGTTAAAAAAAATCCGTGCTTTAAAACCCCTATAAGTGTTACTTGACACATTTACCTTTACCGTTTCTTAAGTGAAACAGGAAATAACCTTTAGTCAAACAAAATCCTCAACTCAACGGTTTTTAACTTGACTTAAGTGTTTAAGTACGGCCTCACTAACCAATGAAACCTCAAGTGATCTCTACTGTCAAAAACATTTCATCTTTGATATTTTATTATTACTTTGAAAAGAATGTTGGGTGACATTTGCAACATAAAAAGTTTACACACAAGATCAGACGGCAATTCTTCGCAAGAATATACAATCGGAGCCCGACCATTCATATGTCAACTGTTATTAAGCTCCTTGTGAACTGTTGACCCATAACTATAGTCGGGTAGGCAAGTTCCATTCCTCAACAAATGGTTTTATCTACCAATACTGCCACTTTGTAGGTAGGTAACGTATCATCACATTGTCGTTTTCATGCCTAATGATGGCCCGCAGTGGGTGCAACTGTTAATTACCTACTGTCTGGCAGGCCATATTAAAACAAATTATGCCATGAGATTTCTTCGAAAAGGTTGATTATGTGAGAAAAAATCAGCCATTATTTACATCTAATAACGACACCAATTGTACACAAAGTAAGAAAAGAACGGTCAACAGAAAGATGGTATCCAAAAAATAATTCAACGTCCAAACAAATTTCTGTGATAAAGAAATTTAAGCTTAGTATTTCAGTGTCATTTTTCTAATAGGAAGCACTTCTTTCAAGGAGGCGCCCACCTCTACACAATATTTGTTTAGTGCAACCACGGCTGAATGACGGACGCCTTTCGAATAAAAAACACTCACAAGGAAGGCGAGGATTTTTGTGGTGCCCAACTCTTTAATTTCGTAATGACATTTAACAATAGCCTATTAAAAATACTAACAAAGAGAGGGAAATGACAAGGGTTTATGAAAATCCAGCCATAAAAAAGTAACAAGTAATAGTAAATGATTAGTAAATTCCCCTTGCTGTTGCAAATTAGACTGTCTCTGGTAAACAGGCAACAATGCATTTTCTAATCAATAAATTTAAAGTACACAGACTACTTTCAAATGTTTCCTTTGAAGTAACACTGGGCTTACGTGCTTTCGTTTAATGCCATCAGTCAACCAACTGTTTACCCAGATACTTAAATGGCTTCGTACCTCTCTTCTTCTTCAATTGTGAAAGTGTTATGACCACAATTCAACCACGACGCATGCAAAATTGCCCACCTCTTATAAAGCATTTTAATAATTCTTCCTCGACTACTGTCTTTCGTGAAACAGACTTAAAGATGTCATTTAAACCTAAAAATAAGCCAGAAGCTACTGAATGGAACTTGAATGGACCTCGGCAAGTCCCAGTGCGACAAAGATAAGACGAATTCCTATCGATCGAGTGATAGTATGAACCAGAGGTAAATCAAGATTTTCTATGTTCAAATAATAAACAAAANGAATTCAACGTCCAACCAAAATTCTGTGATAAAGAAATTTAAGCGTAGTATGTCAGTGTCATGTTTCTAATATTTTTTT
>RDPX01000003.1:2536022-2576030 GCA_003991215.1 Morbakka virulenta
TATTTGTTTAGTGCAACCACGGCTGAATGACGGACGCCTTTCGAATAAAAAACACTCACAAGGAAGGCGAGGATTTTTGTGGTGCCCAACTCTTTAAAATTCGTAATGACATTTAACAATAGCCTATTAAAAATACTAACAAAGAGAGGGAAATGACAAGGGTTTATGAAAATCCAGCCATAAAAAAGTAATAAGTAATAGTAAATGATTAGTAAATTCCCCTTGCTGTTGCAAATTAGACTGTCTCTGGTAAACAGGCAACAATGCATTTTCTAATCAATAAATTTAAAGTACACAGACTACTTTCAAATGTTTCCTTTGAAGTAACACTGGGCTTACGTGCTTTCGTTTAATGCCATCAGTCAACCAACTGTTTACCCAGATACTTAAATGGCTTCGTACCTCTCTTCTTCTTCAATTGTGAAAGTGTTATGACCACAATTCAACCACGACGCATGCAAAATTGCCCACCTCTTATAAAGCATTTTAATAATTCTTCCTCGACTACTGTCTTTCGTGAAACAGACTTAAAGATGTCATTTAAACCTAAAAATAAGCCAGAAGCTACTGAATGGAACTTGAATGGACCTCGGCAAGTCCCAGTGCGACAAAGATAAGACGAATTCCTATCGATCGAGTGATAGTATGAACCAGAGGTAAATCAAGATTTTCTATGTTCAAATAATAAACAAAACGATCAAAAACCGTATCTTCTGTACATTGATTTGCTTCCGTAAAAGAATGGGGGAAACAGGGGGAGGAAAAGTAGGGGAAAGAAAAGCAGGGGGAAGGAGGGAAAAAAGGAGGAGGAAAGAGGGAAAAAAGGAGGAGGAAAGAGGGAAGAAAGGAGGAGGAAAGAGGGAAGAAAGGAGGAGGAAAGAGGGAAGAAAGGAGGAGGAAGGAGGGAAGAAAGGAGGAGGAAAGAGGGAAGAAAGGAGGAGGAAAGAGGGAAGAAAGGAGGAGGAAAGAGGGAAGAAAGGAGGAGGAAAGAGGGAAGAAAGGAGGAGGAAAGAGGGAAGAAAGGAGGAGGAAAGAGGGAAGAAAGGAGGAGGAAAGAGGGAAGAAAGGAGGAGGAAAGAGGGAAGAAAGGAGGAGGAAAGAGGGAAGAAAGGAGGAGGAAAGAGGGAAGAAAGGAGGAGGAAAGAGGGAAGAAAGGAGGAGGAAAGAGGGAAGAAAGGAGGAGGAAAGAGGGAAGAAAGGAGGAGGAAAGAGGGAAGAAAGGAGGAGGAAAGAGGGAAGAAAGGAGGAGGAAAGAGGGAAGAAAGGAGGAGGAAAGAGGGAAGAAAGGAGGAGGAAAGAGGGAAGAAAGGAGGAGGAAAGAGGGAAGAAAGGAGGAGGAAAGAGGGAAGAAAGGAGGAGGAAAGAGGGAAGAAAGGAGGAGGAAAGAGGGAAGAAAGGAGGAGGAAAGAGGGAAGAAAGGAGGAGGAAAGAGGGAAGAAAGGAGGAGGAAAGAGGGAAGAAAGGAGGAGGAAAGAGGGAAGAAAGGAGGAGGAAAGAGGGAAGAAAGGAGGAGGAAAGAGGGAAGAAAGGAGGAGGAAAGAGGGAAGAAAGGAGGAGGAAAGAGGGAAGAAAGGAGGAGGAAAGAGGGAAGAAAGGAGGAGGAAAGAGGGAAGAAAGGAGGAGGAAAGAGGGAAGAAAGGAGGAGGAAAGAGGGAAGAAAGGAGGAGGAAAGAGGGAAGAAAGGAGGAGGAAAGAGGGAAGAAAGGAGGAGGAAAGAGGGAAGAAAGGAGGAGGAAAGAGGGAAGAAAGGAGGAGGAAAGAGGGAAGAAAGGAGGAGGAAAGAGGGAAGAAAGGAGGAGGAAAGAGGGAAGAAAGGAGGAGGAAAGAGGGAAGAAAGGAGGAGGAAAGAGGGAAGAAAGGAGGAGGAAAGAGGGAAGAAAGGAGGAGGAAAGAGGGAAGAAAGGAGGAGGAAAGAGGGAAGAAAGGAGGAGGAAAGAGGGAAGNAGATAGGGAGGGGAAAGGGGAAGAAAGGGAGGAGAAGGGGGAAGAAAGGAGGGGAAGGGGGAAGAAAGGAGAGGAAGGGGGAAGAAAGGAGAGGAAGAAGGAAGAAAGGAGAGGAAGAAGGAAGAAAGGAGAGGAAGAGGGAAGAAAGGAAGGGAATGGGGAAGAAAGGATTGTAACTGTAATCTAACCAAGACAAAGACTTCACAAAAATAATTAAAAACTAAGAAGCTAAAGAGTTTTTATCCAGCTTTTGGATCCCCGAGTATTATACTTAGTGGAAGATGCGTGACTGAACAACTCACTTTCATACTTTCCACTTCCTTGATTTCCTCCCGTTACTTGGCCCCTTGACAACTTCGAACCACTTACGGCTTAGTAGTGCAACAGGTTTTCATTTTCTACCATCATTTTATCCCCTGAACCTCGATGTATAATTATTTACAGCAAATAACTTCTTTAGTCTTCCATCATAAGGTGCTCGGGTCTTTTGATGGGCGTTTTCAAATTTGTTTCAAGTGCAGTGGTTCAAAAACCATCAAGAAATGAAAACATTACGCACAAAAATACTGCATTCTGAACATTCTGTGCATTCTGTTAATTTTAAGTTAATTTGTCCAACTGGGTCAATTTTTTCGGTGACTGATGGCTTCATAACGAAACAGAGGCTGCACTACTTTCGCAAGTCAACACAACAATTCAAAGCAACTGTTGTCACGTCTAAAGTCAAATTCATCAACAAATGCTTCCAAATCAATACACACTTGTTTGTACACGTTGTGGAGTGAAATTACCTTCATGCTTGTGGGAAAACACATAGGTTATCATAAAGTTTTGAATGGTAAAACTTGGTTAAATTTGCTTTAAACTGATTCTCAATTTAGTAAAAATAAAACCATCATCGTATATTTGAAACACTGTGAATCACTTTAATTTAATGAAACTGATATCACGTCCAAAATGGAATTCACCTACAAACATTACCAGTCAATACACATCGAGACTCGAGGAGAATGTGTCCCAGAAGACGCAAAACCATCATTATATATTCTTCCCAACAATTAGTAAATCACTTGAGTGTTATTCCTCTAAAAAATTATGAATTGTCTGCTATTGTCAACTAAAAATACCGTCCAAACCATGTTAATGCATGGAAACTTTTCAAAGAAAGGGTTCTGCATTATTACATAATTACTCTCTGCAAAACGAGGTTATCTAATGAATTGTGCTCTCCAGGTAACAAGTTTCTTAATAATGTAAAACTGTTATTTAATATAATTTATTTAGTTTGGAATGAGGAACAACTACCCTTTAGCTCAACAAAAAAGTAATGCAACGCTTTACCTGCAAAATATCTGACAGGGGTGGTGGTGGGTCTTGGAGTTGAGACCCTTTATCAGTTAGCTGTACTTGGTTAAATAATAAGAATGAAACACCCATGGAGCTACTCTTTATTCAGAGCTCTGATAGAAATGACTTTAGGGACTACAAAAAACGATTTCACAAACGTAAATTAATGTATGAAATTGGGGTGATCTTTTTTCGAACTAAAAACTGTATGGGGGGTAAATACAAGTTTGAAATTGACGTGATATTTCAAAAATAGATGACTTAGAATACAAACTTTTATTTACCCCCACACGCTGTTTTTACTTCGTGTAATAGCAAAAGTAGATTACAATGTTTGGGTTGAGCTTAGTCGAAACGACTTAGTCTAAACGTTTAGGACCAGTACAAAAATCAAGCTGCAACAAATGTAATACAAACTAAAAAATATCCAAAAGAGGAAGAACTCTATGCAAGTATTATTATTATTATTACTACCGCTTTTACACAACTCCGATAAAGCTCCTGCGAGAAAAACAAAAAGGTCAACCCATACACTTCCCCCAGATCTAGGTATTGAAGTGGACCGAAAAAACCAGTCACTAAAAAAACACAAAAAATTTCCTCTTATTATTTGGCTTTTCCAGGAAAAGTATGCCTTGAATATTTTGTGAACTGGCACAGCAAATAGCAAGCATAGAGAAGACTCTAAATGCTATGAACTTAAGAGTTGTAGCTAAAAACTCGCATTTTGTCTTGTTATTAGGAAGTGGTTATTGGTAGACGCTAAAGTTGCTTTCGCCTAGCTGCCTTCTTTGCAATCAATAATTTGCCGTAAGCCTTGTCGGCCGTTTCACACAACATAAATAGCCTTGTACCAACAAAACATTCCATAATTTGAACAGCCGAGAAAAAAACCCCCCAAAAACCCCCCAAAAACGTCACCCAGAAGTATCGTTCACCAGTGGCTCAACCATAGACCTCGCGTGTCAAAGGTCGAAGCGGATGCCCAATTGTGGCGAGGAAACCATCGAGGGTTGAAAACTCATTCTCTGTTACCTTTCCAGTCAGTAAATCAATGACTAATTGTAATTTTTTCCTACTCGAGCTGATGGAATTTCACAAGATCCAATAAATTTTTCGATAATCGTATAGAAAAGATAGAAATTCGATACGGAAAAATGTTGGGTAGCAAAACAAAAAAAAACCATTAAGGAAAGAAATCTTGGCTAAGCTTATCATAATTATCTATTGCGGCTTCCGTCAAGCAATTTATTTTTGAAAATAAACATAGTAAAAATTGTATTTCCACAAATGTCTTGGAAAGTTTAGGGACTGGGGGGGGGGGCAATTTTTTGTGGCCCAGACCATGCCCTCCTACGGGAATTTACTTGACGCTTTAACTATTTGTTGGCCTGATGCCATTCTCGACGCCAACTACCGTCCTTTTTTCTCGCGTTGAGAAAGTTAAGTCTTCTCGCAAAATCGAAGCTGGATATCCCTACTGGTTACAATGTAGACTCAGCAACCACCAACCTCTAAAGATACGGTCCTTCAATGTTAGTAATAACTGAGGGGAGGTTCCTGACTACAATTAAAGTATTAGTAATCAAATTCTACGCAACTTACTTGGCAAAAAAAAGCGCTGCGGCAGCGGGTATGTTTTGTCCGTTCTCACCCTCTTCCGCCTGTCTTCGGTGTCTTCCCATTTCCTCCGAGTTCAAATTGTTCCCGCTCATCTCCTGTCTTCCTAAAATAGAGAACGGGGAATTTTTGTATGTCAAGATAACAAAAATAATTAATAGTCCCATTTCGGGGGGGGGGGTAAGTTAATCATTCTTCTTCTCAGGAGCAAAGAGTGAGCGCAGGTAAATGACTTGTCAACTTACAAAATGCAAAAATGTTGTACGTTACTTCATTCAATAAAAATTCCTTGACAACAAAAACGATGTAAAGAAGTAACCATCTTATTTATTCATAAGCTTTCATGTCAACCAGTTGGTATGGAGGTTTTAAGCCTGACAACATTTCGGAAAGAGTAGTTACTGCGCAAAGCTAAAGGATTCGGATTCCAGCCTTGTTCATTAAATTTGTACTTCACCTAAACAATTGTTAACCTTAAACATTATTGGGGTGCCTTCAGCGAAACTTTTATGCACCTTGAGATCCTATCTGAGAAACTGTAAGGAACGCGTACTGGAAATATCACCGACTTATTCATGGCGCAATTTTACTTTTTTTGTACCCTCCATTCACACTGACTTCAAAGTATTGCCACATTGTTACAAACAATTGTAAAAGTAATTACAAAATTTACTTCAAATAAATTTAAGTAATTCAATTTAATAAATTAACGATAAGAGATACAACTGTATCGGTATCTGTCGAGCACGTGGCATTTATCCAGGAAACTGGGATCGACACAAAGGATAAAGAGGAACTGTACAGGTAGGTGAAACAAATAATTACAAATTAATAGTACTTTGTAAAAGTTGTTACTGTTGATAACAGAGCAGATAGATCATAGTTTTTTCAAGTAGATCGTATTCTGCACCAAGGAAGGCAGTCATGTTAATCATAATTATGCTGAGCCGACAGCAACCATTTCGAATTCGAAAACTCCGTAGAAAACTGCCATGTCATGGCTTTTCTGAGGTCATTCGCAGTAATGTACACAGTAAATTGATTAACTTACATTTATTAACATAGTACAATAATTTATAACAATACGAGAATAATTTGCAGTCAATTTACGTTGGCAATAAAGTAGGTTTCTTGAAATGTCCGAGATCTTAAACCTTAAAAGTTTCGTTAAAAATTGAATATATTTTTGCTAAGGAGTGATGATAACTTTCTGTGTAAGCTGAGAGCTAAGCAAATCTTAGCATCTACTAAATCTGAAATTTCAGATATTACAAGAATTATATTATGAGGGCGAGTCAAGTTGCATATTTTGAAAAATATGTGGATGCATCGAGCGTTTAAATGATGAAGGCGCTTAATAACGTGGGGTTAAAAAAGGAAGGGTTATTTTTTAACTTACTCAAGTATTTAATTAAGTATGGCCTCACTTACCAATGAAACCTCAAGTGCTCCCAAGTGTTAAAAACATTTCATCTTTGATATAATATTATTACTTAGGAAAGAATATTGGGTGACGTTCGCAACACAAAATGTTTACACACGACGAGGTCAGGCGTCAATTCAATTTGCTTATTTTAAAAAATATCTCGATGCATTTGGCGTTTAACAAGGGGGAGGGTTAATAAAGAAAGAGGAATCATTCAAAAATTGAAAAATTGAAGATTTATAGAATATGACATCAATACGACGATTTTTTTTTGGGGGGGGGGGGGTATAAAACTATAGAGAAAAGTACTTCTCAAAAGAAAAAAAATGATAAAGTGATTTCTTAAGAGCGAAAATGTCAATTTGAACTTCTTCGTTTGCATAATAATATGAAATGGTTCATGTGCGTGTCTCACATAAAAGTCAGAAGTGAAAAATGGGGTTTCATTTGAAGATGTATCATCAAGAAAACGAATCTGGCCCTTAAAAGTGCAGCTCCTGGAAAATATGGCTTTCCCTCCCTTCTTTGAAACATTGAATCGTGCCAATTTCGCTACATTCGTTCAACCCACAAGTCTTGAATGAATTCGATTTATTTCATTTGACAATGCATTTCAAGCTTCAAGAACGCATTCGACAATCTCAGCGACGCTCTCAAATTTCCTGACATCTCAGTGATGCTCTCAAATTTCCTGCCGTTGTGTACGCAAGAAAACCATTACTCATCCATTTGTCATACCTTTGAGTTTTGTGACAATTTAAAGACTTTCAGCAAAGAATCGAAAAATTTTCACACTTAAAACTGATATATGAACCACAAAGAGTACAAAATATTCCCTTTTAAGTGTGTGCCGCATTTACCCTACTTGTAGTGCATACACAGCTGCTACCAAACACCCTTAAATCTGCACTTGACATTAATGACTATTAATAAGCGGGGGCGTTCACTACAAAATTTGACTTCTTCGGGGCTTCTTTATCAGGAGAAGGCGTTTAATAAAAGGACCACAAGGTCATTCCCAAGGAGGGTCCCAGAGGGAGATCCGTATGTCTTGGATTTTACGATATCGTGCGTGCTTTCTGTCCCGCTTTTTCTTGATCTTTTGTTTCCATTCATGCCTTTCATAGATGGAATCTGTGATAGACAAAAATGTGCCCACTGTTTAACAGGGGTACCATCAATGAAGCTCCCAGTAACAATCGTTATTTCATGTCCAGTCCTTCCCTCTTATTATCCTATTTTTATTTGATATTTCCGTTTTCTTTGTATAGGCAAAGACCAAATTATGGTGTTAATGCTTGTCTTGTTATTTCTCACATTGTGGAGTTCTCATTAGGATACGTGATGTTCCTCCTAAGACTATCTTTTGGGTTTCTTGAATGCTGACCCTTTCAGGAAGAGTTTATGTTTAATAATTTACTTTCAAGGCCTTGGGATTCGACAATAAGAAACACAATGTTCATGTTCAATATCTTAGTATTTTAATCTCTGTCTTTGTTTGTTGACAACGTTTCTAATTCTTTTCTTGCAACAATGCGCTCAGATGGCAGACATAAAGATAAAAACACATTCGTTTTCTTTCTTGTCTTTAATTGTGATACAGAGCCTATTGGCAGTAATATTCCCTGGAAGTATGGATTGCCATGTCCCATACATAGTATGACTAGATTTTCCCCTTTAACTACTCTGCTTGGCTTATGTTCATACTATCTCCAGATATATTTTTTTATTATTATTACTATTAATATTATTATTACATCATTATTAATATCAATATTATTAAATATTGTACGTCATAATAAAAGTACAACTTAATTTACACAGGGCCTTACAGGTTGCCACAAATATGAAGGGCTGTTAACCTCATCACTAAGACTGTGAATGCTAACCGGTCTCAAATTCAGAGACAGTTAAGATGCAAAGTTCAAGGGGTACAATAAAACAAAAATTAATGTTTGCTGGAATATCGTCATTAAATGATTAACAATTCGACAAGCACATTGCTTTTGCTAATGCTCGGGTCAATTACAAAGAACAGGTTTAAACTATGCAATGATTTTGTATTAACTTTGTATTCTGGTTTAATTATAACTTCACTCAACTTAGTATTTTAGAGGCAGCTCGGATTCTGAAATATGATATGCAACCGTTTGCGAGTCAAGCGAACAAAGTTGAACGCTATCAATGGGGACCTATTTGGAACGTTTCAACTATTCCATCAATGTAAGCTTCAAGGTGTAAGAAAAATAAACTTAACTACTGGATTATGGTTAATGCAGACCTAAATACAGTTAAAATCATTAATAAGTTCCATTCGTTTTCATTGTTTCTTGTTTGCTTAGCCTTTCAACCCGCAACAACACGAAGGTCCTATCGTACATATTTGCTGTTTAGTGGACACAAGGGCCAAATAACAAGTCAATATCCATTCATCCACCGAGTCAAAACAGCAGCCTGTTCAAGTTTAACTGTTCCTTGCCAGAAGCTGCCGAAAAAATATCCAAAGTACCTCCTTTTTTGTAAAAATTATGTTTCACCCCTGTTGGCCTGAAAAGAAAGCAAATGACATTCATCACCTCCTGCCAGAGAGTTTCGTTATTATTGAACGGTGGTAAAACGAGGCTTGCATCACCTTTAACATCACTGACCTTTACACTCTGTGGTTTTAGTCGAACAGTACTTGATATTTGATTTCACATTATGCCTGCTGGAGATAAATGACCTTGGACTAAAAAAATGTTTTGTAAGCCTTTCGAATTGTCCATCCTTATTGCCAACACTTGACTGTAAAATCAAAGTCCTTTGGCTTACAAGTTAGTCCATTCAAGAATCATGGACACTAGAACAGACTGGTATAACTGTACCACAAACAGCCAATGGCAAATAATACTACTACTAACAATCTAATGAAAAAGGGTTACACTTGTCTTGCCAGCTCGCATTCCGTAATTTTGGTCGCACAGAAAGAAGCTGAATATGTTAAATCTCATTACAATTTAGTTCCGAGTAAATGGACATTACAACGTCAATAGGTAAAACATAACTTTACTACCAAAATAACCAAACTACTGATGAATTTATACCAACCTTGGGTCAAAAGTCTGTATTTTCCTCTTTAACTACCATTTTCTCAAAATACAAGAGCCCGAACTTCTCGCAAACAGTCTTCAAATTCACTATGTGTGCATTCCGGTGTTACGATTAGTCAACCAGATCACACCTACTTGTCATTTGGAACTGAATTAAATGCTGTGAAGCCGTCCACACGTGTCTGAAGTCATACTGGTCTCTGAATTAGGGCAATGAAGCTCCATAAATCAGTTATACAAACTGAGTAACATAAACATAAGCAACTGAGACAGCTGAGGAACTTTGCAAACGCATGTTCATTTTGCTACTGTTTTGAAATAGCAAAAGACTGAGAACAAAACAGGGGGTTTCCGTTAACTGCTAACATTGTCTGCAAAGGAAAAGTTCCCTCGTATTTGTTCTCTGATTAACGGATTATGAAGTCAACCTCTAATTAGTTCTCACATTTGCAGGAAAAGGAAAATGCAAAGAGCCCTGCACGTGAAAAGAAAAGATTCTGTCTAGGTACAAGAGCAGGTGTCTCTGTTAATGCTGAACTTTCGCTCTTTGATTACTCTCTTTTCGTTGGCCATCTCAAAGCACGTAACCATTACTTTTCATAAGCACACTATCTGGGAAAAGGGGATTTTTTTGTACTTTGTTATCCTTTCATTGCTGGTTTTAAATGGGTGGGGCAACATTCAAATGACGACAGGATCCCTTGGGTTTAGGTCAGAGACGCTGCGTGAAGTCCACACAACCACGAAAAACCTTAGGCAGGAAGAGCAACAAATTTTTTATGTTTTCCAACTTGGAAAAAGTTCGTTTCTTCATTGAAACTACCGAGTTTGTACATGTTTTCGGAGATAGAATAAAACGCGGGAAGAAACCAACAAATAAAATGGTCAAAGAATGCAAAATAAAGGGGAAAAGTTACCCTCCTGCAGTCAAGTGGCTCCCAACCTTTAACGGAGTAAAAGGGAAAAAGGGGCCAAAAATCAAAATATCATGGCTTTGGAAAATAGATGCAAAGGTGTCCACCCCCAAGAACTGCAAGGAAGAGCTTCACGGGCTGCTGTGTAAGGCACTGATTTCCTGCAATAGCCAGGGCAAAGAAAAATTCCAGTTGTACAAGCGGGCAGAAATGAGAGTATATTACTGTTTTGCCAGGAATACAATTTTTTTGTTCACCAGATTTTTAACATGCATCAAGACTCAAAACATCAAAACGGCATTTTCCACCAACTGATGTCAGACGAGCGAGGAAGAAATAAACCAGGGTCGAAATGCAGTTTGCTCTTGAAACACTCAAAAGCCATGCTTAGTTTATCCTTGTGAAAAAACATCCATTGGGTATCGATAACCCAGTCCCATTTTCTGTCTAAATAATATTCTGTGGTACCTTGTTTTTCCTGTGTGTTGAAATGTGCTAAAAATTCTAGGAGACAATAAACAGGTACGTGTCTGTCTATGTTTTCCATCATTCTTTGAATAAGATAAGGCTTTCAGTTTTTGCTTTGCTTTCTAAAATAGTAAGTACAATGAAAATGCAAACCCGTTGTACCATGTTTGATTTAACCAACCTAGTCTTTTGAAGAACAGTTCAAACTTTGATCAATGGCTCCACAGCAAGTCAATGTGATGTCTGTGACACAACAGGAAAAGAAAGTGCGCAATTCCCAGCTGCTGTTTTCGGTCATGTGTCAAAGTAAATAACCAGCAGCATGTCAAAAAAAATTAAGAACAGGGCACCTCGGGAAGCTTGAGAAGGGCGTGTGCCACTGAGGTCCAGCTTCCGATGACAACCCAAAAGATGATAACCCCCAAAGGGATGGTTATCCCAACTGATGATAAACCGCTGCAGGAAAATCTGGTTCCAGTCAAAATTATACAACACAAATTTTACTTTTACCACAATGCCTTACAATGCCTTAGAACTACCTTTTAAACGCAAATGTAAGTCGCCGTTTCCCATTATGAGGTCTGTGTGAAGTGCAGAAACAATTTTTTCCCGTCTTGCACGTCATTACATTTACCCCGCTACTTCCTGTCCCGTTTCAACCCATGTTAACTTTTTGGCCAGGTAAGGCTTGAGGTACGGCTGCGTAAAAAGCTACTGTCACTAACTGAAATCGCTAAGAACACCAATCTCTTCTTTGAAAAAATACTTTTCGATATGCTATTATTAACTTTTTCTGGCTGTTCCTGTCATTTGGTCAGGTAAAACTAACAGTTTAACTTATTGCTCATTTGCAGTACAGAGATTGTCTCAAAATGGCATGGTTTTAAATATGAGGTACCCCAGAAAAAACAAGCATACTTTAGATTAACATTATACGCTTATCCTGCGTTATTAATAAACTAAAAAAATTAATAGTTTTTAATAGGGCACCTTACTGTTACATCAGCTTTGCTTACAGTGGAAAGAGATCACTGGCACAATCCGTACAAAAATTATGTTGAACAGAGTTTAAAAACCATCCCACTCTGAGTAATCCAAGCAAGACTGTTGGCTAAAGAATGTTTAAGATCACATATTTATGTTTATATATATATATATATATATATATATATATATATATATAAGATATAATAAGTTGGAAAGAATAAAAAAACTACACTATCCATTTCATGGGTATGGATAGTGTAGTTTCCAACTCCAAGTTTCCATTTTTATTCTTTCCAACTTATTATATCTTTTATTACGCTCTGCATTTATGTATCGAGCACTCTAATACGGTTAACCGAATCGAATGTACCATATATATATATATATATATATATATATATATCTTCTCTTCTCCTCTCTCTCTCTCTCTCTCTCTCNTTCATGGGTATGGATAGTGTAGTTTCCAACTCCAAGTTTCCATTTTTATTCTTTCCAACTTATTATATCTTTTATTACGCTCTGCATTTATGTATCGAGCACTCTAATACGGTTAACCGAATCGAATGTACCATATATATATATATATATATATATATATATATCTTCTCTTCTCCTCTCTCTCTCTCTCTCTCTCTCTCTCTCTCTCTCTCTCTCCCTCTTCTCTTTCTCCGCATACAACTAAAGAAGCAAGGGAAGACCAGTAAGGAGGAAAGGAAGAGAAGTATAGGAAGGCAGAGCCTCTGCTGGAAGGATGTGGTTGCAAGAGACATGAAGAGAAATGGGATGTGGCAAAATCGAGGAGAGTGGAGAAGGACATGCCGAGCGGCTGACCCGACATAACCCGACCAAGGCCGAAAGAAGGTTTCAACAATGTCTTTGTTAACAACTGCTTTTTTGTCTCCAACAAATAAGAAGACTGTTCCAATTTTCTGGCATTTTTGGGAGCACCGGGTTCTTCCAATTTTGCGTTATTAAGATTGCTACCCGTCTTCCCTTTGATGGCGACACGAGTCTGCACTGACCACTATAACATCTGCCATACACCCCTCATTTCTTTTTCGACTGAATTCTTGTCACCTTTCCGAAAACAAAAGTTGCTCTGTTGGCAAGCTTCGCCAGGCCTAAACACAAGGCACAGTTTTTCCCGAAAAATCAACCTTGTCTTGTGCTAGTATGTGAGTGTTAGTTCAACAATTTATTGAGAGGCGTGGCCACAGTTCTGAAGACAACAGGATGAAACTTGCCACAAACAGGTATGATGGTCACACGTTTCTTTTGTTAAATTAATGTTGCAATATTTCGCAAGGGTGTTATAAAACTGCAATTTTAATCTTTTGGTGTGATGAAAACACTGTTTGACCTTATCCCTTTTTAACAATTTCTGAGCAATTCTGAGAAAAATACGGAAAAACTAAAAATTATGTAAATTATTAAACTTTCATAGAAAACCTCCAAATTATTTTTCAGAATAATGTATTCTAGACCAAAACTTTTTCCCGATGGAGCTTTTTATAAAAACAATCGAAGGAGAAAAGACCCTATCGCATGTCATTAAGTTAAAAAATTAAGGTGATTCGGCTACGCAATAATATGTTTGGCAAATTATCTCTAGTCAAGCAGAGTCACTGAGCGAGAATGTACTTCACTATCCTCATAATATCGATGATACGCCATTGAATCAAAAACATTTAAGAGAATAGCACATTTCTAATATTTCAAAGTATTAATCACGGACTGACGTTCCTTTTTCTTATCCATCTCCACCTTCTGTAACTCATTAAATGTTCAGTACATCGTCTTGTATTCGTTAAACAAGTTCATGGTTGAAAATTTTACTTTTGCCTTTCAACTTAATCTTAACTACAGAACAGTTTTTATGCGTCTTCCAGTATTCTGCACTTTTGCGTTCCATTTTGTTCCCTAAACAAAAACCCGCATGTACCATTCTTATTCGAAATGCATCCACAAATTTATCGTGACACTAACGTTGCAAGTTGCTATTCTAAACATGATTAATTCTTTTGACGTTTTCTCCGTTACCACAAGCTTCTTAACCCCTAAGTATTATTTCCTTTGGCAATGTGTACTAATATCCCACCGAAAAAAGGGGGCTCGTTTACGGTTAATGCATTGGACGAATATCAATCCCTTATTTCAGGCCAGAACTTTACCATGATTTCCCTCCCCTGACGTAAATTTCTTTCTTAGTCAGTCATGGCTTGATTATATAACAATTGTTTTACGATAAAGTCTGGTGTAGGTAATTTACGTTTTAATTATTGTTCAATACAATAAGTTTGAATTCTGGTGTAATTAACAATACTGTGAATTTTAGGGCCCTTCAATGGCAGTAAAAAAATCATGTTGTATACTATTTTACAAAAATTGTCAGTTTATTGACCTAAGATCGTAGATCACTCGTGAAGGTACCACTTACAACTATCAAAATAAGCCAATAGCTTACAATCCTTCTTGTAATACTGAAAAACTTCGCTCATAACCATGCTTCTCCGATAGTTATTATTACCCATAGAACAACTATCATGAAAAGCAATTAATCCTTTATGCAAAATATTAATTATATTTTATCTCGCCCTCTCAACAAGGGTGGTGCTCCTTGAGATTCCAAGTTCCTGAAATTTAGGGCTGTCAGTACATCAGTGGTCCTTTCAGTACACCCACCTTCAAAACTCTCAATTCGTATACTATCAAATCACTTGTTGAAGAAACTAGGTCCAGATTATTTATTAAGGCCAGTATCATTTAAGTCAATAAAAATATCCAATCCAGTTTAACGACCGTCATCAACCTCTATTCTCAGCAATTATCGGGAATGACACAGTCTCTCTTAATTGGACTACACCAATGGGCAAACAATTATACAAAATTATAATTATTTGTTACATGAGTCTGCTAAGTCCCTGGTGGCTTAACTTGTCATCTTGACTTAAACAGGTGGAAATCCCTTAAAGCAAGGATACACAACACATCTTACTGTATTAAGCTTGACAATAGTTTTGGACGAGTGCTGACAGTAATCAGGTCACATTTATCCTGGATACTATTGATGCACATCAAATTTATATCAATTCACGGATCAAAATCACGTCATTCTCATTAGCTGCCAGGCGCCAACGTTCAATAGAACCTTGTTAAAACTAAAGCAACGTGTGCGCACGGCTGAAGTAAACACAAATCTTGCAAAACACTTCAGTTGTAAGCTCATTGTCTAAAACAACGTGATACAAAATTTAGAAAGCGTATCAAACTTCTTAAGACAAAGACTTGGGAGGTTAGCACACGAGCTTGGAACTCGAATATGATATGTTGTTCTTAACACCTAACCAAAGTACCATAAGACTGTGGTCTGCAATACACTTGACACTGAAACTTTTAACAGTCTGTCTTACTTAATTTACATGACAACCAGTATAAGTTTAGGAAGAAAACATTGTTTTAAGTATAAATTATTACCCTGCAAGATGGAATTCATTTATCACTTCAAAGGCTTTGAAGTTTTTAAAGGATTTAACATTCAGATATTTAAAACTTTGATATCCTTGTACATTAGGCAGGTAATGGAGGTAATTACCAGTTTCTCTTCTCAGCACTAGAATGTTACTGGAGTATAGTGTCTGTGAACATTTAAATATCTGTGCCAGGTGAAATGTAATTAAGACAAACGTTCTTCCAAGCAAAAATAGGTTACAGCTTAACAAGAAGGTGGAAAACTATCTTTACCGTCCTGGTTTTTCTAGTAATCGATGTGCATCACATGTCAAATACGATTTCCTCAGTTTAATTCCTGGAACCAGGATAACCTTAGTAAAATCTGTAGCTACACCACATACCGGTACGAGTTATTCCAAGACTTTTTTCGTATTTTGATACTTAGCGATTTCGTTATATTGTCTGTGGTNTACCATAAGACTGTGGTCTGCAATACACTTGACACTGAAACTTTTAACAGTCTGTCTTACTTAATTTACATGACAACCAGTATAAGTTTAGGAAGAAAACATTGTTTTAAGTATAAATTATTACCCTGCAAGATGGAATTCATTTATCACTTCAAAGGCTTTGAAGTTTTTAAAGGATTTAACATTCAGATATTTAGAACTTTGATATCCTTGTACATTAGGCAGGTAATGGAGGTAATTACCAGTTTCTCTTCTCAGCACTAGAATGTTACTGGAGTATAGTGTCTGTGAACATTTAAATATCTGTGCGATTTCGTTATATTGTCTGTGGTGTTTCTGTTGTCTTAATGATTGTGGGTCGTATTACTCGAGGGATGCAAGTGGCGATAACACCAATATTACCAGTACCAGTACCAACACAACAGCGAGTAAGATGCTTCTATCACTACCGCTACTGTTACTAATATTATTTCCATTGTCATTATTTCTATTATTACTACTCCATGCACCGTACGTAACCTAATGTAGCAAATTAATAATACCTCCAGTTCTGACCTTGCAGGCATTCGTTAGACGCTGAACCAATTTAGACACATTTAACTATTCTTAAATAGTCGCTGCGAGAAATCAAACTTCATCTACGATGTAGTACATGGAATGGCTTCAAAGAGAACCTAAACTGTTATTTTGACTTAAATGTTGTCCGAGCGGCTGATTGCAGTCTCAGGGCCAGACTCTCGTCCAAAGGGCTGATGGCCGTCTGAGTAGTGACAGAGGTATTTCAAAAGAAACTTCAACTGCAGAACATCACCAAAATGTGTATCAAATTAACACCAAAGAAAGTGTAACCTTTCGCCATTACTGACCAAAATGTGGCAGACTGCAGGATGGTGATTTGAACTTGTCGAAGCGATCAATAAGGATCGGCTAATGACTTTCCATTGCCTATTCCCTTCTTATGATGCATGTAACTAAGTTATAGCAAAGGAAGAATATAATTATGGCATATGGTAAATTTTCTGTGATCAACCCAGGCTTGTAACTTGTGTTTTCTTGTCGCTCACAGTGTGCTAGCTGTTTCAGCTTCGGGAATCAAGTTAATCCTAAATTAATTGCTTATATTGACAGAAGATATAAACACAGATCGCCATAAATCACTGTTGTTAAGCATTGCAATTACATTGATATTCCGTGTATCACTCTTCATTTTCTAACTTTGAGTTCAGTCATTACCCAACTTTTTAAGAACACGTTTGTTTAAAATTTACTATCGCAAATTACAAAATTTGTTCCAGGAAAATAAAGATCTTCACGATTTTCTGTTAATTTTAACTCGAGCGCCTGTGGACTAGCTAAAAAAATATTACGTGGGTAAAAAATCCATTTGCTTTTTTTCTAAAGCACAGTTCCATTCGGCAAGGTGAAAATTGTCTAGTCAAGAGCATAAACATAGCTGGATCTTAATCACAGTGCTACTAAAGCCAATCATCCATTGGGTTCTTGAAACTCTGATTTACTACTTTTTAATTAATCCGCTTAATTTCTAAATCGAAATACTTGTCAATCAAAAATTGAACGATGATAGTAAATTCTCCTTGTATGGAAGTCCTGCAATAATTCAGTACGGTCTAGATTCAAATAAAGTATCGCTCTTTCTCGGATAGATGGGATCAGTTCACCAAATTATCAAGTTTGACTTTCCAAAAATTACAAAAACATGGATTTTAATCAAACAAGACCTCTGAGATGTGTGTCGTTTGGATACAGAAAAACATCCTGGTTGTCAATACCGTACCAATTCAGGTATAACATGATACGACTACCTCCTTTGGCTATCACAAAGTTTAATAATTTCAATTTCACTTAGGTAAACGAGGCTAAGTGGGTATTCCATGAAAGGGTGTGGTTTACGAGTTATTTCTTATTAAATCAACTGGACCTCAAGGGAAATATTTTCCCTTCTCGCAAATCATTCAGTACAAGTTATTTCAAAGATAAATTACATCAACAACATAAAATAATAAACACTAAATCTTATACATAAATCGAAATAAAAAAATATTATACAAAGATATAAAGTAAAAAACATAGTAAACATTCAATTATTTTAGTTTAGTGCAATATACATTATATTACAACGATTAAAGAAAACATACAAGCGTTTACCTTGGCTTTTTTTTGGTGAGTCCGGAGTATTGTGATTCCCTTTTGTTCCAACATGGGTACCATGGTTGGCTTGTGTTCCTTGCCATCTCATCTGATGTGTTGAGGTCCGATCCGCTGGCTGGCCAAGTGCATGCATTAGATTTCGTGGAAGAAATGGTGCAATATTTACTGACTGTAGTGCATGAATAGCTTGTCGCTTTAAAGTCTCAACATATGTTCCACAACTGTCGCAGTTCCCATTTTCAATACCAGCACAGAGGGAGTCTGGCAATCGCAGCTGCTCATATACACTGTAAAACAGGGGTCCAATATGCTAAAAAACAAACCCCATTACAATAAAGATCAAATATAAGTGAACAACATCAGCTTTGAAGCCACATAATATTCTCTGCTTGTTAATTCAATTTTATTTTTCAAATGAAATAGAAACATTTTTGGTAATGCTGTCTGTGACAAAATTTTTAAAACCAACACAAAACAAGCGGTTGAAAAAATTCCCAATGCTTAACGAAATTCCTGAAGGTAATGCTCATGCTTAGCAGTTGAAAAGCTACGTTTGATGAGCAAAAGTTCTTAACTGCAATGTAAAAAAAATATATATTTTATACAACATGCCGATACTGTACATGAAGCACAAAATGAGTACTTCTAAAATCCTTTTTGAAATCAAATAAACCAGCACTATCTACCAAACGGAATCCTGATAGTTGCATTCATTCCTTTTGACGAAATCATACATGAGCTATTTTCAATGTTTTGCATCATAAAAAAATGCTATTATTATGGCAAGGGACTACACGAATCCAGGAGATAATTAAGATGTTCATCAACGGAGCGGAGCAAAATTTACAAAAACTGCGCTTTGGGGAAAAATTAGGCACACACATCAAATTCCAATACTCTTCGCTTAAGGAAAGATGGGCTTGTCCTGACACTCAACGATGTCAAAATGCATCAAGCTTTTATGTCATAATGCTAAGTTTTTGTAATCTAATTAACTGATTAGAAAGGAATTCAAATATTTTCCAGCTATCAAAGTGACGTCAATTGACTTGAAACTTTGTTTCAAAACAATGGTGTATTGGAAATGCTAACTCGCTATAAAACTTTTTTAAAACGTAATTTCCCTTTCCTTTATTCATAAACTACGTATTGGGAAAATTGATCAAAGGAACATGCTGGAGAGGATCGGGCCTGATGCGGACTGTAAACGCTGCAATCGGAACACTGACTTGAAGTTTAGTATGCCGAATGAGCGTAGAAACGTAATGGCACCACTTAGATTGTGAGCGAGGCCCTTCATGTTGCACTCGGTAAGTTTTAAAGAGTCGACAACGATAAATATGATTTATTTACTAAGTAAGAAGGGGTTATGATCAGCAACAATATGACAAAATCATTTCAACTACAAAATAAGTCAATCGGAGCTTCCAGACTTTTTTTGTTGGACTGTGAGCGAATAGAACTCGCATATTGCGTGCCAGGAGTTTTTATCCATTATAAAGTGCATTTTCATTAGCGTTTCTGCAACAGCAAACCTCAAATACCAAGACATTAACTAAACAACGCGTTTTGTTCAAACAATAAAACTAAATTATTCTTCAGCTTTTAAAACCATGGAAAATGTCTTTCTTTCCTTTAACCTTAGATTGTATCACTTGTTGTCTTTAAAGCGCAGTTTCCATTCGTGAACAATGTGCAGACGATCGGAAAAAGATACACTCTGACGTCATTTAAGAGCTAAAAATATCTCAAGTCAGCTGTTCGCCCAGCGAAAAAAAGTCCA
Source organism: Morbakka virulenta (assembly GCA_003991215.1). NCBI lineage: Eukaryota > Metazoa > Cnidaria > Cubozoa > Carybdeida > Carukiidae > Morbakka > Morbakka virulenta. Next base: position 2,555,690 of record RDPX01000003.1, read on the forward strand.
TCATGCAAGTTGAAAATTTTCAATTTTCTTAGGCGCATTTTTTTCGCTCATAAAAGAAGCCAATCAGATTTCTTGAATTTTGCATAGTTGGCAAAAAAGTCATAATGGCCAGACGTACAAAACACAAATCAACAAGAAAACATGGAGCAGCACAAAGTTAGATTACACATTGAACCTGGTCAATTTCAACCAAATTTTCCATACTCCTTGTATAACTTTATGCCACAACAACAACACGAGTTTTCACTATACTCACCACTAACATTTAGCTATGGACCAATCCAGGAGAGTAACAGTTCATATTTTGTGGGAGTCATTCTAAAGTTTCTGAAAAAATGTTCGTCGTCAAATAGACGAAGATCTCGAAATAATGTTGCAAATACTCCTTTTTCTTCTCTTTCCATAAAAACTTGCCTCACCCCAAAACGCGTCTTTTTTATTCTTCTCGGTTTCTGTATTCTTTGATGAAGAATCATTAAAATAATAATTTTTCTTCTAAGAAGCAACAAATTGTTGATGTACGCCATGTTAACTCTTTTCCGCGCGCAAAATAGAACGGAAATAAACGCCGTTTTTAATCGCTCGGTTAAAATTTATTCAGCGATTTTTTTCCGCTCCGTTCGCCTGCATATTGTTCACGAATGGAAACCCGCCTTAATTCAGTGGGATTAACAGCAGGTAAAAGTCACTAATCTGATATTATCACACTCACAATCACACTTAACTTAACATCATTTACAAAACAAAACTGTTCTTTTTAATTGGTTGAAGAGACTAGAACACTAACAAAACAACTCGCATTTAAGTTTTGTAATCAACTCCCATAACTCTCTTTTATATTTGACATAAAGCCGTCAACATATCGCCATAACCAACCTTTTTTTACAAAATCACCGTTTATATACTCTCATTATCATTGGGTGCTATACTGCAGAGCAGCAGCAGCGTCAGCGATCATGGCTCTTCACAGTCTCCGATCGCCCATGTTGATGAAAAATTCTCTGCTGTCCTTCTTTAGCCACTGCTTCAGGTTATCCATTAATGAATATTTAGGTCTTCCTCGTGTTTTATTCCCTATACAGTCCCCAGTTAAAATAGTATCTTCTAAACCACCACTTCTCACAACATGTCCTATGAATTTTAACTGTCTGGTTATTACTGTCTGTGAGAGCTCAGGTTTAGTATCATGAAGAGACGCCTTCCACCACATTTCCTCACTAGAAATCCGATCGGACCACACTAAATCCATCATACGAGGAATGCACCATGTTTCTGCATTTCTCAATTTACGTTCTGAACACGATAACAAAGACCATGATTCGCGCAACCATACAACATAACTGAACATACATGTGATTTCAAAATTCTATACCAAGTGATCCATAAAATTTTCTTACTTTTCAATACCTTGTCCAACTTGATAAATGCCTCTTGTCTACTCTAAAATACCTAAAAATAACTGATCACATGATATAATTCATAGAAGTTCCTATAGCTATTTACGGTCTGCTCAGTCACTCTGACGTCATTAGTCATCTGATGAAGGATTATGCTGACGTATCTCTTTTGGCACATTCTAGTTGTGTGATGATGAGGAAATGCTACTTTAAATACTTATGCTAAGGTTCTAGTAATAAACTCAACGAGTTCCATAATACAGTCTCTTTTTTCCCTACATAGTCTCCCTCCTAATGTCTGACATAGAAGCTATCTCAAGAAGTCAGTTTAACCAAAATTTGTTCAAGTTATTTCAGTGTTAGTTATACCCTTGCTAAATTACTGTTGCAAAAATAACAGCAGTAACTTTCTTAATCAAACAAAGCAGACTAACTGTTGCTCTTGGAATGCAAAGCTCTAATCATATGCCAAAAGAAAGCTAAAATCGTCCGATAATGCATTCCAAAGCTCTTCTAGGACTGAACAAAACATATTTGAGGTAGAAATTCCAAGCAAAATGCTTCAGATATCGCCATGCAAGTGAAATAAACAGAGTAATAGATGCCACCAAAACAGACTCTTCAGCTGTAAAAAAGTAAAACAGAGCCTATAAAAACACTTCGTGTAAAAAACCCATATAAAACCTCTGTCAAAAGATTTTTATGACTATGATTTTAAAACAAAATAATTTAGAAAACACGGTTACATCGTTTGTACAAAATTGTGATGACGATGACCACTGTCATCTTTGACTAAGGGGGTGGACGGGATATTCTTGATAAATAATTTTCAAATACCACAGTCTTGCATCACTGCAGTTAACTCCCAAATTCGGTATCAGTGACCTTGGGAACTCGTTCAAGATAGGTCATCCATCTACATATGCTTTATGACACCAGCAGATGGTTAACCCTGTTTGTTAAAAAAGGTTTATTGTTTTGTGTTCTGTTATCTCTTAAACGTTCTTGGGAAAACTTTTTATTTGGATGTATCTATTTAGTTAGTAATAAGAGTATTGTTTCAAAAATGCAGATTTTCATCCCAAGTCCTCTTTTCCGTAACGTACTTAAAGATTCTTTCCGAGAGACAAGTCTCTTGTGGTCTGGTAAGAATAAAAACTACCTTTACAAGTAACGCCCTTGTCTGGTGTTTGAAAAAGCTTTTTTAAATACTCTTCCGAATATACTCTCACAATTTGTTAAGTTGTTCGACATACTTTTATAGCAAGCTGTTTGTCTTGGGCAATAATACCTCTTCTTTGTAAGATTAAATCCAAAGAAATGGAAGCAACAGGTATGAAAGAGAAAATGTTAATGAGGCTTTGAGGTAAAAAATCTAACCTCACTTTGTTGCTCCACTGATAATGGCAAAAAGAAAGGGGATGCTAGGTCAAGCCGTCTCACTCTCGAGGTGCTTCATATTGCTTCTCATGGCGTTATTAACTCATGGCAAATTGCTTCTCCCACACCAAAACAGCATCTCTGTGTACCCCTGCGTTTTCACCAAAACAGTGTTTCGTCAATAATCGTACCCCCCGAAAAAAAACCCACAGTAGTTGTCCGTTACATATTATTTGTTTGTCTCAAAACTCAGCATTTTGCTATGCCTTTAATAAATAACCCCACATATCCACAAAGCATTCTCCATAACATGTACAAGGTAATCACTACGAGAAAAATCAAATCCGCTTTTTCCAAATCAAAAATACCTACCAAAGGTCTTCCTTCAACCATATCTACAAGGACCCATTTTCTTAATTGGGCATTTCAACTCAAAACAGTCGACTAGTTTAAAACTATTAACTCAAAATTCATTTTACTTACTGACTGTATAACCGGATTGAGCATCACAACCTTGTGGTATTCAATCATTAAAAATTTTAATGCCTGCCTTTTCAGTTCAAGCAATCGTTCTCCGCATGGCTGACACCATGTCAAGTTTGGTTTTTGTGCGTTTTCCGACATGGAAGCTGTGTGGGCTGCACGTGATGGGACCACCGTAGCCATCTAAAACCAAAATAAAACAGAGATAAATGATGCAAGACAAAAAGAATGCCCCCATGCAAAGACCGAATCGGGAGCTAATCAGCAGCTGACCAGGACTTGCTCATGAGCTAACTGCAGGTTTACCAGGCCCTAACAAATAATCTCTTTGGTTATCTTGATAGTACAAATTAAATTTTTTTTTCTCCTTTTCCTTCCTCCTGCTCCCATTTCAGGGCTCACCACAGCGTATCTTTCTCTTCCGCAGCGCTCGATGCATTATGTTGGTTCGCTCCACCTCTATCACTTGCATACCTTCTTTCACACAATCGTACCTTCTCCTCTTACCTACCTACCTACCCACCTCTCCCTCCCTCCCTCCCTCTCTCTCTCTCTCTCTCTCTCTCTCTCTCTCTCTCTCTCTCTCTCTCTCTCTTTCTCTTTTTCTCTCTCTCATTTCCGTTCCCGGTATTCTCAACTTCCACTCTTCTCCGGGCATAATCTTTCTGCCTGCTTTCCACATGCCCGAAACACTTCAACCCAGCAAGCAGATTTCTAGCACTCTCTCCAAACCCAATCATTTATCCAATCAGATCCTTTCTAGTCACCCCAAGTGGCCAGCGAAGTATGATACGTCAAAAAGTACTACTTACTTTTTGAAAGAAACTGGTTTACAACACAATGGTAGTACATTGGCCAAAAACTAAGGAAACTCTAGTACTAAGATGGAGAAAAATTACGCAAGTGTAAAATTTCCATTTCAATAAAACAAAAAAAAAGAGTCCATTGGGTGTAGTTTGTGTATGGATGTACAGTTGGTTTTAAGTAACCTTTTTGTCAACAGTTTTAATTTTGTTAATGAAGTTTGTAAAAGACTGTAATTTTTTACTTTTGATCTGCATGCGGGTTTTTTTCATGGCAATTGGCGTTTAAATCAACCCAAAAATGACTGACTTCAAAACAGGGCAATTTGAGATCCCGAAAAGAAGCTATGGAGCTAATTAAACTACTGAGAAACTTTTAGAACCAAAACGCAAAAATTCAAATGCCAAATTTAGAGGCTTTAAGTACCAAGTGCTGATCCATTCAGCTGACAACAATATGCATTTTACTGTATAACAGTTTGACTTCAGTTATCAGTTTACTGTGTGGTATATACTTAATGATAACATTAATAGGAAAATGAGATCAGGTGTGTAGCAGCCCCTTAATACCCGGCATGTGCGTCAGAATAATGGCACCTTCTGTCTGGTCAGTGATGGTAAGTAAAAAAGTAAAAAAAATCCATTTATCGGTGGGGAGTCGATTCCCAGCTTCCCGGATTTGACCGTACTAAAATTGCTGTTTTACATAAGTTGTTTGTACTTCTGAGCTTAATTCATGTGTCTTCGATATTTTATTACTGAGCACCTTGTTGGGCACACTTACCACATTCAGTTCTTCCTCTGACAGTTTTTTTTTGTAATCGTTGTAATAAAAATTGGTTTTTTTTAAACCATTGTTTCTCTTTTGACTAACAAGGTGATTTCAAATCAACTCCTGGCTTTTGCGTTATCCTAAAGCATGTCATGACAGGTCAATTCAAAAAAATATTTTTTCCACAAGATCAAGATAGCTATTCCCGTCACACATGGCCTGTCCAAATATTCTGCTGCTGTTAAAAATGGCGTGGTTAGATTAAAAATAGACCAACTACCATTCCATCACTGTTGGATATGTCTAGGCATGGACCAAGCTCTAATATCGCTGTTCGCTGGTGGGCAGAACGGTCAAAATCGATGCTTGGGAGGTGGTCTAACGCGAAGTATACCCAGTGATGTGCAATAACAAGAAGTGTTATCTGGTGTCTGCCCTAAATTCTGTTGTTGACATTTCTGACATTTCCTTGTTCTCTGTTTTCCAGGATTAAATGAATAGTTGTTTGATAAATATCAACAAAATCGGAATTAAACTTATTTGATTTCCTCATTCCTCTTAAAACCATTCATCAATGTGATTGCTGAATGAATCAAATGTTTACCGAGTATTTTGACGGTATAATCCTGAATATCAGGGTGGGAACCTGTTTTTACACAAGCTGAAATTTGTAAAAGAGGTAATCCTTCACGTTTATGTGAAAACAAGTGGCAAAGTCTGGTATTCATCTCAACTTGGCAATATTATCTCATTATCACAAAATTAACCTCCACAAAATTACCACAATTCACAAATCCATTGTCACTGAAATTTTACTTTTTCAAGTTGTAATTTTAAATGGAATGGTGTGGAGTGACACCAACCAACAGATCATAACCCAAATGAAGGTATGACTTAAATGTTAGTGACAGTACTAAAGATGCAAATTGAATTGGAAAGTTAACCGTGTGCAACGCGTTGGCTCCAATTACCACCACACAATAAAAGAGTTTCTGCCCCGCAACCAGGACTCAAAAAGTGTATGAATGACCAATATTCGCAGACTTCAACAACCGACAGATCACAAGCACCCGGTGACAAAGTTGGTCTGATTTTAAATTTCAAGCCATATTAGAAACCCCTGTTCTTTTCAAAAATTAGCAGAGATGGTAGGCGCACTAGTGGAATAAAACGATTATGACTGACAGGAAGGAAGAAAAAGATGACGATAAAGAAGAGAAAAAAGCAAGCGTGGTTGTACTTTCATTACATGTAAAGTACGTTAGTCTCTGGACTAAATATGGTAGTTTAAGAAATAAACTGGTCTGCAAAAGCAATAATCTCCTTTGTCTTCGTTATTACTATTGTGTTTGCTTTGGATTAGCCGTTCCTTCTTTGACAACATAATCAAAGCCGCGCTGGTTATTTTTAGAAGTAGCGTGTTTTCTTTCGATTTAAGGAAGCAATGTTTCTGTTCTATTTGGCCAAATGGTTGACAGTTCATTTTGATGAAATAGTGCTACAACTTTATTTTTTAATAACAAAACCAAATGTATGCACGAATGAACAGTGGTTCCATTTTAATACCAATATACCTATAATATGGTAGTGGTTGCCTGATACTTACTAAAAAAATTAAAACAAATACAAGATCTCAATGACACATTAGCATTCAGTTTAAATCTGATAGTGGCACAGTAATGTGAGGAGGCAGTAAATAGACATAAGCAAACCCGACTGCAAAATATAAAAAATAAAAAACTTTGGTAGGAGATCACTGCTTTTCAGACTACTGGGAAAAAATCCAAAACCGTCTGGTGTATAAAAATAATTGTAAAATCTGACCGTTTTTCAGGGGGTACTGTTAACAAAACTGGTACATCTAAAAAGCTTGTTGGACCTTGAATTCTTCAATTGCCTTACCACCCACCCCCTTCAACTAAATATATTGTAAATAAAAAAATTAGCGAGGAAGGTGGTGAATGAATGAACATCACTGGATTGGGGGAAGGAGGAGAACAGGCGCCTACACAAAGGTCGCAATGACTAACACAAAAACCATTAAATTCCCTTAAAACGTTGATGACAAATGAAGAGATATTGCTAACAAAGTAGCCATGGGGATCGAAATCGACATCAAACCATCACAAACACTGCAGTCGGTATGAGTGTAGTGAAAAGGAAACTTCGTGTCCGTATAAATGTATGTGAAAAATACCCTCATCTAAAAATTGATACTGATAAATTATCACATAAGAATATTTTAGGTATTCTTTCAGCTTCACAACAAAGTATTCTTGAGTACAGTAAACCTCAACAAAATTTTTGGTTTTCTTCTTATTAAAAACTTATTGCTACGCTTTATCATGTACTGGGTCTTTCATTGATGGAACCCCTGGTAAACAGTGGGTCCATTTTTGTCTTTCACAGATATCCATCCATGAAAGACCCGAAAGGAAGAAACAGATCAAGAAAACGTGGGACAGAAAGCACGCAAGACACCATAAAATACAAGACATAAGGATCACCCCTCCAGTGCCCTCCGTGGGAAGGTCCTTCCTCTTGGTATGTCTTCAGCCAAGGCTAAAGCATCTCGTATCATTACAGATAAATAAAATTATAACAAGATAAAAGAATATTCATGGTTCATGACTTGAATTGCACATCTTATCCAGCTTCATTTTTGTGCCTTTCTGTTGATTGATCTCCCCCTTCCTTCCCTTCCAAAACAGTATTGGCACTTTGCAGAACGCAGTTTCTTTTGGCTTCTTTTTAGTTTATTAAAAAAACAGAATTATTTAATTTCGAAAAAAAAAATGTCAAAGTAGGCTTCAATTTTTATAGATTTAAAATTCGAAAAACCAACTGCAATTCTTTTCTACGGTAAANCCTCTCCTGCACGGTTGATCCGATATCCAAAGCCCCGACCAAGGTGAGGCCAGAGCTCCACACTTGATCATATACATGTAGTACACAACGCTAAACCGAAATTCGAAAGTTGCTTAAGAATTTTTATTTAAATGTAAACACTCCTTTAAATTTTTCATAGTTTACCCGTGAGAACCTGAGGTTTCCTGTTCATATAGTGTCTACAAATTTAGAATTTATACCATCAGCAATAAAATTATCACATCATATACCGTAATTATTTTACACCTGTGGATCTCGTATCATTACAGATAAATAAAATTATAACAAGATAAAAGAATATTCATGGTTCATGACTTGAATTGCACATCTTATCCAGCTTCATTTTTGTGCCTTTCTGTTGATTGATCTCCCCCTTCCTTCCCTTCCAAAACAGTATTGGCACTTTGCAGAACGCAGTTTCTTTTGGCTTCTTTTTAGTTTATTAAAAAAACAGAATTATTTAATTTCGAAAAAAAAATGTCAAAGTAGGCTTCAATTTTTATAGCATTAAAATTCGAAAAACCAACTGCAATTCTTTTCTACGGTAAATTTCAGTTCGAAAATACTAACCGCAAAAATGGTCACAGGGGTAAAAAAAAGCTGTTTTTTTCTCTTGTCAATTCTGGATTCCGTGTCCAGAGATTTGGCACCCAAACTATGTTCTTCATGCAAGGGATGGCAAAAGTGTACCTATAGTTCTCATCGCTGTGGTTTATTAAGAGACAAGTAGCTCACAATGTCAATCCTACAATCAGAATGGATGGTTTTTAAAAAATATCTTACGTTCGTCACAATTTTCAATAAGGCTTCAGTACAATAACGGGAATGTTTTATGCACCTGTTTACAAGAAATGCCACAAGTATAAATTTAATAAATTTATTGGGTTTCTCTGTTGATTATATATATGCATAGAAAGAAAGATAGATAGATAGATAGAGAGATAGATAGACAGATAGATAGATTGCAAGATATCCGGTAGAAAGTCTGGTTGACATAAACACCGGCGACCACATGAAGTTAGACCGGTCAGTTGGTACAGGAGAGATTTCTGGCTTTCTTTACGATAAGCTTCTGTTGTCCCAAAAAGTTTAGGAAGTCAGACTTGTTTGACGTAGCCGTGTGAGCAGTGCCATCTACCTGCCTACCCTCTTATTGGTCAGTCATACCTTCCACAAAATTTCATTGTTCACATACATACATACAGCATATTCATGTATGTTTTTTTCTCCATTCCAATGTTTCAGCCGCAGTGGCGCAAATCTAGCACACTGGAGTGGGCAAAAATAGCTACAGGATGTTTACACTGCCCTTGAATACCTGTTTTTGCCGTGAGGTGAATTATATCAGCGGTTTATTCTGAAAAGAAGATAATTCTATCCGCTTAAATTAGGTTCTTGGTGAGATTTTCATGGTTTGGTTTTGCTTTGTGCATCGCGTATTATAAATCCTTATCATATTTTAATCTATGCACTGTTACCTCTCGATGGTTACTTAACATGTGTTTTCAAAACCATATTTCAGTACTCTTTCTTTCCTTTAGTTATTACTGTGGAGTGCCCCATTTGCGTTACTTGACATCCCGAATCAATCATTAACTACTTCTTGTTCAAGCTGTCAACTGATGCCGTCACTGGATGCCCACATCAATAGAATATTCGAAAAACCAAAAAAGCCCGGCAAGTAAACCGACTTGCAATTTTATTCGGCGAATTAGACCATTTTCATTTGACAAGGAGTAGAAAAACAGTGAAATGGAAACCATCAATTTCCCTGCTGACACTCAGGATGTCAGATGTGAGCCCATCGGAACCTGTTTCCTAAGCTGAGCAGTCTTCTTCCATGCAAGAAAAATATCTAGTGTTGTCTGAATTACACAATCAGCTCACGGGAAAGCCTTTTCGCTTTCAGTTAGTCTTAAAAGGTCTTGCAAACACAAAATCGACAACTCTGAAAAAAAAACCTAACTCAAGTGGCTTCATCTGAAAGTAAACAACTGTTAATTACACCACTTGTAACTCCGGAGAACGGAGGTGTGTTCTTTCGTTGGCCAGCATGATATCTAAATTCTTATACCTGTTCATATGACGTCAAATGACTGCATTTTGGTTGTTTTACAGGTATAGGTAAGTAATGGAGTGGATACCATAATGTATGGCGTGGTACCACCAATGGCCCCAAAAGTAAATAGTGATGGCCGAACTGTTTATTTGCATGACCAATTGCGACAACAAAATGATTAATCGATACAGTTACCAACAAATAAAACGTAAGCATTGACTGCCACAATGAATGCAAACTGAATCTGGAATGTCTGTTGGGGGAACGAAGCAATCCAGCAGTGGTGTTAGAGAAGGCTTTCAAAGCGTTTACTGGTAAGAAACACAACTTCATCGGTTGTCTGAAATTCAGTATTGTACCATTCTGAAATTACCCACATTGGGTTATTGATAAAATACTATTCAGATATGTAGCATTGTAAAGTTTAACTATAAGTAATAGTGTGACAAAAACGCATCACCAGGTAATACCGTCGCAAAGCTGATCATACCAGGAAAAGAAATAGAATAATTCATTTGTCTTCAAATACATTTGTTCATCTGGTGGTTTAGTGGGCGCATAAAATTACCCATTCTTGTCCCAAAAATACTGTTCATGTTACTGCCCGTTTATCAAAAAAAACCAACCGAAACTAAAAGTGAACCTCTAATGAAGTACCTTCTCAATTCCGATATGGCATTAAACAAATTGCAGTAATATGATTATGATTCTTCTTCCCCATCAAAACATTAACTCTTAAAAGTCTCTGAAGAGCAATGAATTTCCATTGTTGTTTTACTGATGGTCAGGTGTGACATTCACTCACTCACCAAGTAAATTAGAAGTGCATCTTTTACTGCAATCATTGTGGTTTGCGCAGGTTTACGATGGACAATAACGAGCAAAGAATAACGATACTTAACCAATACTTTTTCAGTAAGAAATGAAATAAGTTCTCAATAATGTTCTTTCAACAGAAACTCAAAAAACTTCGAAGTGATTTAACGTTTTTGTTCCCTCCGATGTTAGCCCTCACTTTATCAAACGTGAGGATTATTCCTCTTGCGGGAAAAACGGCAATGTTAGTCAAGACAATTCAATACTAATAATAATACCAATTAAACTGCATCATACCTTGTTACTGAAATGAAAATCCTCCGATGACTTCATAATAAAGAAACGTTAAATAGCATAAAAACAATAATAACATTCAAAATCGTCATACTGTTTTGGTAATCAAAAACTTCTCTCATGAGAGCAATCTTCACACTTCTTTCGTCAATGGATCACTTTGACAATACAGTGTCAAATCGCTAAGTGGGAGGCAAGTGACAACAGTCCTTCCTGTTTCTGAATCTGTCAGCACTTACTCAACACTCACGCAACAGCAACTACCATAAGAAAGGCACCTTCAGTTTTTAGATATTTCTGTGAAAGCAGAACAGGAAAGCTGATGTTATTTACCGAGCAGACACAATAGCTTTGACAGTGTTTACACCTTTGAAACGAGTAACATTCATAGCTTTTTGCTAAGCCTGACACCTGGTATTTGCCTTCAGAGACTATTTTAAGGCCTTGAAAACAGAAAATCGTAAATAAATCCGAATAAATGGTCAGAAACAAGTCAATTTTTCTCAGCATGCTAGAGACCTTTCTTTTGTTTGGTAAAAAATTATCAAAATATCAGTGATAGTGTATCGATTTGTGCTGAAAGGGATCATCTTTATGAAGGGAGAAACTTTTCAAGAAATACCAGCACAGCGAGGTTTATTTAGAATTAGCATCTTGTTTTCCCTCCCCACCGTTGAATATGCAACAGAATATTTTTTATCGTGTAATGATTTTACTACCATTCAACCTTCTAAAGTGGCAATTTTATTTTCGAAATTCATTTGTCGTTGCAGGTGTTTTGTAGTAATCTATGACATGAATTTTTAAATGTAATTATGTATGTATGTATATATATATATATATATGTGTGTGTGTGTGTGTGTGTGTGTATAAATATATATACAGAAGGTAAAAGAGAAAAATTCGAGTTTTAATTGCAAACAGTGGTTTCAAGATCATCAGGCCTGATAATCGGAATATCGGGAATTTCGATCGTCGGGAATTTCGATCATCGCGAATGTCGGGAATTTTGATCATCAGGCATGAACGAAATATCGTGACAATAATAGCCGCAATTATTACTCGAATTTTTCGTATTTCACCTTCTCCGTGAGTCTGTGCTATAAACACTGAACAATTTTTGTTGTGAATGTTTGGTTACACTGAAATCTAGACAGATAGTGAAGTGTGAATTTGAAAGTGCAGCCATTGTGAAAAGAGAAGAGTGGTGGCTATATTCCAAACTACTGTGAACGATAAGATACGGAAATCAACTTTAAACTTTAAAAGATATATGCAGATTTAGGATGTTTACCAATTACTGTGATAAAGCTGGAGTGAAAAAGGTTTTCAGAGGGTACAAATTAGTTATTCTCATGTAGCTTTCACAATGACTTGTATCAAAATGTGAAAATTAAGTGGATAGATACCGATAAATGAATATTGCATAATTAAGGCTACTCAATATTATGGGACTTACATGTTTTGAATTGTAGTTAACTTACTAATGTAGTCAAAATTTTACTTGGAGAAAAATATATACAGTTCAGCAACGTGAACGTCATTTAAGGTGGAAAATAGATTAAGGCAAGGACTATTGGAACTTGAAATTGCTTACCCAGCCCTCCTTCTCACCTAATAAATCAACTATGTTGGCTTAGAATATTAATCAGAAATTACTAGTTGAAACTGTAAGAGGGCTCCAAATTAAATGTGAACTGAGGAAGTGTGATGCGTGCAAACCAAAGTGAAAAATGAATAGCATATTCTACTGAATTTCAAACCTGTATCAAGATTGTAGTTCATAACAACTTGATCAAGTTGAGTAGTAAGTTGCGTACTTTGAAATATTTTTATTCATTGTTATATCTAATGTATTGTCTTTTGTATTGATCCTAACTTTTTATTCCATCTTCTTTTTGTATTCATTAAAACTCACGTGACCTGTGTTTTCTAACTTAGATGTTATGGTCTAATAGAGTGCGACAAACAGCTTTCGACCAAAACGTACCTGATTTTAATTATCATATTCTGTCAAATTGTCAAATACATTTAATAAATTTAACCTTAGAAATATTTTAAAAGTGGATTTATTTCCTTCGTAAAGAAAACAGTTTCCTTAAAGGCTGATTAATTAACATATACTGAAGACTGTACAACTGTGCTATTTTCAGTCATTTTCTAACACCCCATTTTTGCTGGATAAGATAATATCACAGTCAGGGCTATCATAAGAAGTGTCAATATGTCCGACCTTTAATCCCAGGTATAGCTTAATTCAGTCAGCTATTTTAACCGAGAATTATGTTCTCGCACAGATGCTTTAAGCACCACCCTCCAAATAAGAAGGTAAGCCAACGATGAGTTATAACGTTAACAGTTTTTATTCTCCTATTATTTGAGTATTACATATTTCTTTCGGTCCAAAAAACTTTTGAGCACAAGTACGTCAGTCAACATTTATAACATTTAGTCATTTAGGTTACTTCCAGCTTTCAAAAGGTAAGCTAGGGTAAATTGGTTTTGCCCCACGATCAGATCTGTAACAAGTTTCAAAAGCATAACCCATGTAAGGGTGTGGCAAAAATACCTCAAGGCTCTTCCGGCCCGATGCCACAATATTGGTTTCACAATCTTTCAAACTTTAGCCTTCTCAACAGACTGTCAAACGCATTACAAACAAATCAAGATATAACATTTCTATATACAGCTAATAACAAAATAATACGGTTGCTAATACATTAGAAATGTAATCAAAAGACTACTATTTTATTACGAGAAAAAAATTTTTAACAACCACAGGCGTGATTTTCATCATGGCTACAGATTCCTTTGACTCTGGTTTTTGTTTGTATCTTCACAAGCCATGTCAACAATGACACAGAAGACATAGCAACTGCAAGGACCCATATCAGGGCAAATCCGGGAAGCATAACTCCATCTTATTGCTAAATAAAAGTTTTACATTAGGGCAAATTTTCATGGAAAATCCTTCGCCGTTCTACAAGCCGTTCCAATAAAAAGGCGTCAACAAAAACCTTGCTAGAACGGGGGGTTAGGGACAGGGGGGAAAAGTTTTTAATTTGTTATCCGCCAGTTAAAAATCGGTGGCATGGACCCTGTTGTATTTTCCCGGTTAATCTTGTTTTAAGAAATCCCATGCAGTACGGTTATCTGGACTCGCTGAACACGTGACAGAAAAAATCACACTTGCATTTTTTGTTGTCAATGAAGTTACCAAAGCAGCTCTTTCTTCGTGCGAAAGAGTGTTGAACAGCAGGTAAGATTATCTGTGACGGAGTTTCCATGAGCTCAAAAAAATCTTTTTTAAGATAAACAATACAACACGATAACTACTTTGACCGTCTTCAGGTACCTTCCCCAAGCTCATTTCCTTCATCAGAGGGTGATATGAAAAGACACTTCCTTTGATCATATCCTGATGTCTGCTTTCCATGTCTTAACAGTGTTACAAAGAATTCGTTCCTACTTAACACAGCAGGAGTTCAAAATCCCGACATCTGGTAAATATGTGAGTTATAATTAATTGACTGTGAATCATAGTAATGCCTAACTGGCGCGCCACTTCAAGCTGCAGCAGGATTTTGGACATGTTTATTGTTATTCGAGGAGACCAAACAAAATTGCCTCATGGACAGTGGATTGTAAATCTGTTTGGAATAATAGAGCGTGGTTTCTGCACGGAACAACGCTGCACTGCCCCGAGGCTCTATTATGTCTTTTAGATTCCGAGAACCACAAAACCATCTGAGAAATTTTACTTATAAAACACTTAAAACATATAATTTCCTTGTTTTTGAAAAAAACAAACTTGTAAATTAATAAACATGTACCTTTTTAAAAAGTAATTAAAAAGGAAGGCTGACAACAATGGAAAAATCACTTATTAACCTTTATTGAGCGAAAACCCAGGTTATTTGAAAGGAGTACCAACCTGGAAGGAGTACCAATAAAAGTTTCAACACGATCGATTCTGATCACGACTTGGAGTTATCTTTGGTCAAAAATATCTACTCACTTTTCTTATAGTAAATTTTAAGTAAAAATTTTATTTTGTCTCTTGTTGACTGATTAGATTTTCTAAATTGTAATTTATGCAGAATAAAATGGATCAAAGGAACATCTTACTTACTAACTTATGTGTTAACCCAGACCTCGTAGGTGATCCAATCAAAGTATGTAAGTGTTTCAAATGAAACGAAAAGGTGGTGACATAATCGAGTGCATTTTCTGACCCTATTCTGGCCTAAATATTAAAAAAATAAATTTTTCAAACATACCTTTGTAATTTATACTTGCAAATTACATAGTACATATATAATTGCAAATCAAGTATCAAATAGCTCTGAGTTTGTAAGCATCTAAAACAATATGTCATTGTTTCCTAATATTGACTTTGTTCTCCTTTGGACATGAACAGGGTAAGATAATATAATTGCAAATCAAGTATCAAATAGCTCTGAGTTTGTAAGCATCTAAAACAATATGTCATTGTTTCCTAATATTGACTTTGTTCTCCTTTGGACATGAACAGGGTAAGATAATATAATTGCAAATCAAGTATCAAATAGCTCTGAGTTTGTAAGCATCTAAAACAATATGTCATTGTTTCCTAATATTGACTTTGTTCTCCTTTGGACATGAACAGGGTAAGATAATATAATTGCAAATCAAGTATCAAATAGCTCTGAGTTTGTAAGCATCTAAAACAATATGTCATTGTTTCCTAATATTGACTTTGTTCTCCTTTGGACATGAACAGGGTAAGATAATATAATTGCAAATCAAGTATCAAATAGCTCTGAGTTTGTAAGCATCTAAAACAATATGTCATTGTTTCCTAATATTGACTTTGTTCTCCTTTGGACATGAACAGGGTAAGATAATATAATTGCAAATCAAGTATCAAATAGCTCTGAGTTTGTAAGCATCTAAAACAATATGTCATTGTTTCCTAATATTGACTTTGTTCTCCTTTGGACATGAACAGGGTAAGATAATATAATTGCAAATCAAGTATCAAATAGCTCTGAGTTTGTAAGCATCTAAAACAATATGTCATTGTTTCCTAATATTGACTTTGTTCTCCTTTGGACATGAACAGGGTAAGATAATATGATTGCAAAACAAAACTCACAAATGCACCATCTTGTACTGGGTCTAAGTTCCCCGAGAAACAACAATACACAAAACGTTGTGTGTATANCTTATTGCTCAAAGATCCCGTTCCTAATTTTTTGCATTCTTGAGCGTAACTTTTATAAGTGTACAAAAGTCAATATATAGTTTTGACTTCTGATTGTTACTTGAGCAACAAATGAAGTCTGGACTCAGCCTTATATCTCTTTCTTTATAGCTTTTCTAGTTCCGAAAAAGCAACCCACTGACAATTCAAAAAAACATCCCCTAAAACTGTATTGAAGTTTGTTAAAGCATTATCATAGATTAACAAAATCGCAGCTCTTGCTATTGGGAAGTGAATTGCCTTTCTGTCTCTCCTCTTGTTGGGTTTCTTCATACAGTAATACCCATTCCAATCTAAATTTTATCACCGCGGTACAATGAATTTCTTTTGAAATCATGTCACAACTTCTTCCCAACATTTGGAGACTATATGGGTAGAAGAATGGCCAATTTGACGTTTTACTTTGCGATTCAACTTAATACTTCAAACAATGGACTTCCCAGCAAAAGTACTGAGACTACAAAATCTATTGCCTTTAATAAATTAATATTATGTAATATAAAAAATAGTTTACTGAAACAATCCATTGAAATGCCATTACAGAAATGTTATTTTATATCTTGCCATTTACTTTGACGCATAAGTCCTAATACATTCATTTATTTTGCTATTTATTTTTTACCTTGTCGTCAGAGTTTATGTAACGCTTAGCGCAAGAAAAAAAATGTTGTCATAAAATGAGGTTTAAACTCGGAAGTTTAAAAAGAAGTATAAAATAATTGAATGATCAACAATAAAAAGAATGATCAGTTGATATTTCGTAAACCTATACTCACTAACAAAGATGACTTACATCAGTACTTATTATACCCCGAGAGAACAAATTAGCTTTTCTACGGAACATGTTTATACATTTGCATATATTCCGAAGCTATGTTACGATCATCTTAAACCTATGTTACGATCACGTACCCTTGCTGTTTTCACCTAATATTTTGAAAGTTGACTGTCTTGATATTTATTGAATCAACACAACAAGAGTAATTTTTAATAGTGCGTGCATTTCTTTAAGACTACTGAGATTGTATGCCAAACCACAAAATACTGAGGGTAAACACATGCAGAGCAGTAAAAGCCCTGGTAACGATCGTGGGTGCCATAACTTTGGGAATCTAGTGCTATTGGAAGGCAACAAACTCAATGTTGTACATTTTGGTCAACGAAATCCGTGCTGAAAATTTGTTTAGGGATTAAAGTACTGGTGCTCGATGCTTGTAAGAAAGATCGGAGCATATTCATTAGAGCGTGTTAACAAAATATTTTCTAAAGTCAAAAAGCAATTTTCTTTTCTATGCCAGAATAATAGTTAAAAATATGCGAAACAGTGATACCACAGATGACTTGATAATCTGAGGAATCTACTTTGTACATTCCGCTGCAATCATTTTGGACGAGTTACAATAACAGTACGTGACAGATATCTATGACCACCAAAGTTGTCAAAAAGCCGTGTTTTGTCTACATAGCGCAAGAGATCGTTTGATTTTGTAACAATTTATCTTGCATCGAGGGTCCATTTCAATTTTTTAAGGTGCATACGTCTCTTCTCATTCTCATTCTCTCTCTCTCTCTCTCTCTCTCTCTCTCTCTCTCTCTCTCTCTCTCTCTCAATTCCTCCCCTCGCTATGTTCTTGCTAACTCTCTTTGTTAATGAATCTAACTTTCTGTCTTCTTGTTTCTGAAAACATTACAAACATAAATTATTATAATAATTTGTAATGTTTGTAATGTTTTCAGAAACAAGAAGATAATTATTATTATCTTAATGGAGGTAAAGCTATTATGAAATCATATCTACTTCCCTTTTAATATTCGATCATGCAATAATAAAATGAGTAGTTTGTAATCGTACTCTCTGTTTGTCTGTCAGTCTTCCTTACTGCCTTTATTTTGTCCGGCATATGTTATCTACAAATAGGTAGATGTACACTTTTCTCATTCCAGTGGATTAAAAATATTGAAATATTTAAGATAAAGTCTTATAACAGCTTGGGGCTTTTACTACTCGTTATTTATCTTTCCTCTGTCGTAACCACAAGTTTTCCTTTCCTCAACAAAGTGTGAGTAACTAAGAGATCTGCCGCCGTGCTCTGGAGCCTCAATTCAGCAGGGTTTCCCTGCTGGAGTAATGTCACAACCTTTGATCTTTGGTTCTTGACTGTTTCAATTTTTGTGCTTTACGAAAAAAATTTCTGTAAAAGACACCAGAAAATGACAGGGTTGCTCTGGTTAAGAAATAGAACATCTTCAAATAGAACAAAATTGTCTTAACATCAAAAATTTCTTCAAACGCATTCTTTAAATCAGTTTTATTTGTTAGGTTTTAAGTGATAACGTCATTTTAAGCGTAAACATCATAAATATGCTTATTTAGGTATATATATAGGGTGATTATAATTTGTGTATTTGTCATTGTGTATGTCAGTATGTGAACGATCTTATATATCTACTTGTTTTCATTCATATGTAGGCCTTTCTATGCCTTATAGAAACATGTAAGAGGGTCTTGTTCGTTTACTCCTTTATTATTATGTATCAGCCATATATACCTCGATCCTACTCCTATTAATACTAAAGCAAGTTAAGTGGAGAAAAACTACAAATATCGCATGATTTCCGTTTACGTTTTCACTTTTTGTCTCCTGTTCAACTTTAAAAAAACCTAGGCTGCTGAGCTGATGACTAATGCATAACAGAAAAACATTTGAAAAAAAGGAATAGAAGTTAGACCATTCTTTCTATATTGAAGAACGGAACCAACAAAATATCGATTGGATAATTGAAGGACCTCGAATTTCATCGAATTTCCTCGAATTTCAGGGGGAAAATTTCTTTTGCCCTTGACCATCGTTGTTCCAAAATTTTAGTCGAGGTCTAGAATTTTGCAACAACGGGTTTTGGGGTTAAATTTTTGAAAACCAACTGGCAGTCACGAGATCTGTGTATATATGTACAATAAACCTACATATTTATCTATACGAAAAGCTGCCACAATTTAAATACTTTAGTAAAAACTTGGGAACCTCCCTACAACATTCCTGCAGCGCGAGTTCTGAAGTAATATATTATATTGGACAATAAGCTATCTGTCAGACCTAGTTGCAATAGGAGATAGTTAACCAATTATAGGAAATGTACACGAGGTGGGGTTGCGGTTATCCTGTCGATGAAATGACCTGTCAAAATTGTCTGGTCAGAAAATGTCAGGTTACCAGGTACCAAGTAATTCAAGTGGTAAACTTCGAAGTATCACAGCACAATCAGTCCCATATCCACCCATCATTTTGCCCCCAAGGATGATGAAGTAGGGTAATTCTTTCGCTTTATTGGTGAACATGGGTTCAAAGATTTTGAAAAGTCCCTTAAAGTTAACCAAATATATCTTCTCTATTCTCTTTTTTATTCTATATTTATGTTATATACACTTTTCTCTTAAAACGACAAAAACAATACTATTATTTATTTCAGTGAAATAAAAGTAGTAAGTGGGAATCTTAAACTTAGAACTTAGACTCATCTGTGACAAAGGAATCTCAGAGTTCATGTTTACTGTTTGACCCTGATAATAAATACTGTGCAACAATACTATGTCATCTTCATATGCACATTACCGTGAAATCAGTTTGTCCTTTGATTGGGTTGTGGTAATGAATTGGCCACAGTATCAGTTGGCCAAGAATTTTGCACTATTGCGCTTAAAAGATCTTTTTCCAACAAACAGGGCGTATGACACGAGAGGCAGGGAACACTTTCCCCCTTTTCTTTTAAAAAAGTTATTATAATAGTAACTGATAAGAATGCTATTATAGTGATATTCAGCACTTTCCCTCCACCACCAGTTTCTCAAATTTAAAATATCTTTATTACATATTATATATTTATATTATATGTTATATATTATATATTACATATTACATATTACATATTACATATTATATATTATATATTATATATTATATATTATATATATGTGAGTTTATACACAATTTTTTCTTCAATTTTGAAAAATGTATACTTTGATATTCTCCTTAAATATATAACAAGAAAAATTATGAAAAGAGCAATATCAAATAATGCAAATTTTAATGACTTTAAGATGAAAAACATTTTGTCGTCATCTTAGTTTTCGATGCAGGATTTCTAATTATCTTGTTGCCCTCCCAACTTGTAAGTTTTTGCAAGGAAACGCGAAGCCAGGGTTTT
>RDPX01000003.1:2589117-2648137 GCA_003991215.1 Morbakka virulenta
AGCAATTATATTGCCTGTTTTACAAAGTGATATTAATCAAGTACCAATCCCCCTTCAGGCAAGTTAGGCTTCAGATTTCCTTGACATACAATAACCCCCACCATAGCTTTCGAGTCTCGAATGCTGCAAAATTGAGTGTAACTGTGACCACAATATAACTTCGGCATCCCAGTGTGTCAAGTCTCGCTGGTGCCCTTGATAAAAATAATTTCAAAATGTATAAAAATAAGCATTACTAACGATCGTGGAATTTAAACACCATGCATGTTAACTGTATGATATTGTATCGCAACGCAAAGGAATTTTGAAGTTTACTGTTATTGTTGTCAACAAAACATGACGATATTCATTAATTTACCTGAAGAAAAGAGATATCACCATGAGTGAGGTGTTTTCTCAATTGTTTTTATTTTTATTATTTTTATAGTTTGGGTTTTTTTGTGAAAGTGCAAACAGGTTTTAACCTCACTGAAGTTCAAAGGTAAACCAACCAGGGATTTAACAAGAGACCACGGAAAAAAACATTTTTTAGGTTCAAGATCTTATAAATCGATCTGGGCTGTGAACTGAAAGATAAATTATCTGAAAAGAAACTACGACGCTTTAAATGTATATGATAAGCTTTACAATATATGAATATCAAAATCACGAGGTGATTGATTTATACTTAATCTACTTGATTAAGGGATTTCAAAGTCAAATTAACCACTACTGCAACAAAATTTATCAGTGGTGGTGTGTTTTCTGTTGTACAATATTAAGAACTGAATTCTTGAGTATGGGACAGGGTGAGAAAATGCATCATTAAGCGTATCACTAATCTTTTAAAACTCATGAAGTTCATAATCTCAGTTAACTGATAAATTCAGATTGTCATACCTAACACTACTTCAACCAGCCGGAATACGTATACAAAGAATGCAATAAGCGAAGCAATTGGGTCTCTGTCAAAAGTGGTCTGATACTCTTCTGTATTTTTGGCTCGTCGGGTCGCGAGCTCAAATCCGCTTTGCTCCACTCAAAGCTACTGAATATAATTTGTAAATAAATTGTGAAAGTGTAACTTTACTGCAATAGGTTTGCACAGAGCCCAATTTACATATTACAATATGTAATACATCACATCATAATATGTACACGTCTGGTAATCTTTTAAATACTCTCTCTCTCTCTGCATATATATATATATATATTTACATACACACAAATATATTTATATATACGTATATATATATATATATATATATGAACCTCAAAAACATAAAATAATAATGTCAAATTTTTAATTTGTTGTTAAATGTTTCTTTTATATTTATATTTAAATCATAAATCGAAGATGGATAAATCGATTTCATATCAAATCGTTCCCTTGCTGTCAAATGCGTTGCTGGTCTGTGGCTGAGAACTGCTGACCTTAATAAATCAACATGTCATGCATGAAACCTACGTCTCGGGTCTTACAAACTTGGATATCTATTCTGATTTAATTGGAAAGAGAGAATAATAAAGGTCTTGCCCTCTTTACCTCTCTTAGTTACTACCATCATGGGTGGGAAGTGTGTTTACAAACTTTATCAAAAGAGAAGCGGTTTTACTTTGTTAAATTGTGGCCATGTCGAATAAGGAGCCAAACATTCTTGCTTTTGAATTTGTACCTACTATTCATCGTTTTGTAGGTCATTTCATTTAAATATTTCTTCCCTAACATTTCCAGTATTGTGAAAAATATTCTATTCGAAATAGTGTTTCAATTGATTTCTCTAAGCATTGACACACCATTGAATGAAAATAACTATGAAATTTCACAAATTTCCTTGAGATTCTCAGCTTAGAGTGGTTTGTCTTTCCAAAGATATGGACAGTCCGATTTTTGCCCAAATTTAGAAAATCCGATGATGTCATTTAAATCAGTATGACAGCTATGGAGAAAAGCAATTTGAAATGGGATATTTTTCAGACAATAATATTTGTACGCAAAGTGTTTTTTTCGTTACGATATTATCCGAAAACTTTGTGGGTTTTTCGTAGTATGTCAAGTAATCATACAATTGAATTAAAAGATAAAATTGACTTTTACGTTGATGGATCTTGAGTGATAAGTCAAAGGAATCCCTTATCAGATGGTCCAAGATTCATCAGTGTCTTCAGGTAACTCACGTTTTCTTTCGAAATTATCCCAAGTTAAAGTGTGCGGCAAGCATCATTAGTAAAACAGGGACTAGTAATTTAATACTGTCACAAACAAACAAATCTCTAATAAACAACTGAAATGAGAAACTATCCTAATACTGCAATTCAGCAACCTTTAAATACCAGTTTCATATGATATAATCTGACTTGAGAAAAACGTTAAAATCAACAGAGGTGCACGAAAGTCATAGCTAGTTATTCTTGATTAAACCGATTGCAACACTTACGAATCTACAAAATGAAACAGCAAAGCATCATTGGAAAATCATTGCAAAAGCAGTTGATCAGGGTTCTGGGTCGCCATTTTTTTTACATGTTTAACATTGGAGGTAAGAATTGGAGACATCAAAATACTAGCAACATCAATGGATAGTCTTGACCACTTAGTCGTTCTATAGTCGTTGTTCACTCGAGAAACTAAGCCGAATATCGAAACCGAGAATTGGTAATTTGATATCCACTGTTTCATTATAATGCCGTGAGAATTACGTAGGAATTATATTTTATCCTCACGTGTGATTAAACTTGTTTTATGTAAATAATTACTAAAAGATTTGCTTTACTCAGCTTGTACAAATAAATTTGGTTAATTTCTTTTGGTTTACTGACTGATGATAAAAGAGATGTTTGAAATATATCTTTTTCAGGAGCAAATTGCTGTTTGAAAATTCATATAACATCATTGTAATGTACGGTAAGATGCGGAGAAAAAAGATAAAAAATTGGATTGTAAAAAAAGACAAACGAATAACATTCCCACAGTCTTTAGACTATAATAGTTTAAATAATTCTACAAAGGAAGTAGAAAAATTAATTAGTGCTTTTTCAAACAGTGCTACAGCTTTGCTACATGTATTACATGTATTCTCTGCATTAGAACATGCATATTTTTCACTGAACTTCAGGGCATGCCGTTATCTGTGAGATTGGATCATTAAAATAATTAGCGTTTATAATTACTAATGCAAATGCATATCTAAATAATTTTCATATTAATTATGTTAAGCTTTGGGGTGTGAATGGAATCGTTCGGCCTGTGTGCTAAACCCCACTTCTCCAAAACGATTGTATGTGGCAGTTTTAAGGTTGATGAATCACTCTGAGAACAACCACCCTGTTAAAGGATATTAATGCACTGGAAAATTGTCTCCAATCTTTTATTAAATATGGCCAATCTAATTTTTGGTCTGGCAGTTTAACAATATATTTAATATTGAAATGTAAATAAAATAAAATAAAATAAAATAGAATAATATAATATAATATAATACACTATACTATACTATACTATACTATACTATAATATAATATAATATAATATAATATAATATAATATAATATAATATAATATAATATAATATAATATAATTATAATATAATATAATATAATATAATATAAGAAAATATAATATAATATACTATAATATAAGAAAATATAATATAATATAGCATAACATAATATATCTTATGTAATAAGGAATATTCAATATTGAAATATGCTATACAAAGATGTACAGTAAGTTAAATAGGAAACGGGTTGTAAATTCTCTAAATTTATTTTATAGACAGGCCACCTGTAACAACTAAACATCAGGGGATCTGATAATGTCGTGAATTTTTGCGCAAAGTAGTGGAGTCAAACTAACACTGTAAATCGGTTTATTACAAAAATGTATATTGATTTTCGAGTCTCAAACAACTATTGGATATATAACATCCTACGGGCAAGAAATTAGTTTCGTTTTAACGATTTAATTTTTTTTCAAATTACCAAACATCTTGAAAATTAATCTTGTACACTGCAGTTGCTACAGGTTTTAAGATCAGAATAGGCTCTGTTGTACGATTTGAATGAACACATGGCCAGCTGGACTGACAACAAGGCCAATTCAAACGTGTATCTCTAACATATTGTTTATAAATGGCTATACAGTGGCAAATTATTCACCAGCTGATGCAACTGTACCTATTCAATGTTATTTTTAATCGAATGGACCCTACAGAAAGGCGAGATCCTAAAGTGATTGTTCTTGAGTCAGAAATGGAGAGAAAGGTTAGGGTAAAAGGTCAAAATGGTAATTACATGGTAGAACAAATTATCGTGGTCTGAAATATTTCAAGAGCCAGAGCAGTCAAAAAATATTTATCAGAATGCTGAAAAGCGTGGAAAATCTATAAACAAGAATAAGAACATTTAAAGTCGTCAATGAAAGATTGACTACACTGTTTTTGTGGAAATAAATAGATGATAAATTCAAAACTGTACATAGCTAAGATAAGCCAAAATCTATTACCATCGAGCAGGTATATCTAATTAAGTAAATTACATTTTGAATTGTATTCTTTTCTTCACGCTACGACTGGTTTTACCGTAAATCAAAGCTGGAATAATTGGGATGGGCTGGAAAAATAAACGTCAACGAGAACCTGTCCGTTTCGCACTGAAGAGGATGAAGAAAATAACTTTAATAATACAAGAGATTTTAAAGATTTGATTGTTTACTGCCTTTGAGATACGAAGTTTTGTTGTTCTATATTTGTTAGTGAAGCTACAACGAAAATCAATGGTGTACTTGATGCCCATCTTAGGCTTGTCCGGCGTAGAGTGGGTTTCTAGTTACATTTGAGATATTTTGTGACCTTAAAAGAGAAAACAGAGACTTTACCATTTAGCTATGCATTTCACATTAAATTTTTTCTTTAAATCCTATCAATTTTATCAAGTTTCACTGAAAGTACCAACCGTTTCTTTAAGTTTGTATATACTTTAAATAGCATCGATTTTCAGTTTTCTTTTTCTGCAGTCACTGTGAAGCTATCGACTACATATTTTGAATTAGGAAATATAGAAAAAAATTGTTGATTAAAAAATTTTGGGGGTAAATGCACCTTCATTCGTCATTTTGGAAAACGGTTTGTAGTTTGTTCCCTGTTAAGTAGTGCAACAGGTTCTAACTTGTTCTGAAGTTGTTCTGATACCAACCCTTGACTAAAAACCGCAATTGAATCCTCTAATTTTAAACCTAGTCCTTGGCATGTTGTTCGACAATTCAAAGAATATAGTTGGATAGATAAAATGATGTATCTTTTTTAAGCTTTCAGATCTTTTATCACCCAGAGTGGTAGAACGACATCAGAAACTGTTTATTCTAGGGCCAATAGTATAAAATTTAAAATATTTAAGCAAAATAGAACCTACCCTTCTCTCGTGAGAATTATTGTGCCTTTGCCCCACATGTGAATATGTCACTTATTATACAGTGTATCCACATTTGATTCATCTTTACATCTTGATCCACCAAGCCACCTTGATATTCTGTTTACCACCAAGCAGCCTTCCCTCAGAGCCAACTGTTATGAATTGAACATCAGTAGCGAGTAATGATATCAACTACAGGGTATGTAATCAGATTACTTTCTTAAATGCTCTTTTTTCCGCTCGTGAGATCATTTGATGCAGCGTGGGAGAAAACTAAGAGCAGAATGTCTCCCTATTGATGATTGCAAAAATCATATCTCAAACAAGACTCCAACATGTAATTCAAACTACTTGTATGTAGAATTCACTCAAAGAAGTGCGAAGTTCGCCTTAACAACAGAACTGGCACGTCTGCAATGACTGTTAGAGAATTTCATAGTATAGCTATACGCTACAGGCTTCGCGTGAGGGTCCTTAAGCACTGAATGATTGTTTTATTTAAATGACAGGATTTCTATTTAGAAGTAATAGTCTAGGATTGTTGTTCAATTGTAAAATGTTTACACTTCAACAAAACAGAATTGCAGGTATTAGGAAAGGTAGAACAACCCTTAATTATTATTAAAAAGGAGTTTTAATGGGATTATTAAAATATGCTGCAAACTGATTGCTTTATTTAAAGTATAGTTTTCAGGAAAGCTCTTTTTTCTGAAGTTAAAATAACCCTGTCGAACTGCTATAGTATATTGTTGGACTCCCATCTCTTGTCGTTTAGAACTACAGAAAACTGAGAACCTAACAAATGTATCTGGGACTTGACTGATGAAATTTAAGTGAAGGTAAATGTCTTAGGGGGTACATAAATTGAAATATATTGCTTTTATACTCAATGAGTATCTTCTATAATATATATAATTGCTCTATATTCTTTTATATACCAAATCATTTCGGAGATAGTCTGTTAATTCTTGTGCTTTTAGGAAAATTGGTAAAGATATGTGCCTCATTTTAAGGTTTGAAAACCTGAAAGGGGTGATGAACATTAATAATTGCGAAAAAGGAAACATTAAAACTCAACGAGAAATATTAGCATTAATGAAAATAGACTTCCAATAAAAGAGGTTTTTAATGCAAGGAAACTATTTGCCATGAGAACCTTTGCATGGAAAAAAACATAAAGGCAGATTTTTAGCAGTCCATGCTCAAGGAAAACTAAACAAATAATGAAAATGTTAGAAAAGTACCCTGATACAAATGGAATATTCAAAAAGTATCAAATGGGTAAGGAGACAGAAATTCCACATTACATACACAGCTTTCCTTGTGGCCCACTCATGAACAAGATCACAAAGAGGCTTGTTAGGTTCCAGATTATATCAAGAAATAATTTACAGACACATAGGTTTCATTAAAATCAGAAGTACATTAATTTCATGAAATTAAAAAGACCATATCCAAACATGTATGTAATTTGAATGTTTTTTTAAATACTACATTTGTTTTTAATATTTTTGATCGTTAATTCTACAACATTTTTTATTTCCATTATGCTTATTGTGAGTTAACAAATGTTCAGAAATGTGCTATAGTAAGTTAAAACGTTTTTGAATCCATGATATATACAGTCTGAAAATAATAGAAAAAGCAGAGAGGTTAAAGAAGAAGGAAGCAAAAACGAAAACAAAAGGTTAAGAGATGTTGGCAAATTTTGATGCAAGTTGTAATTGAGTGGACTAGAGCCACACGTAAGGTTGACAAGCTGTCTCAGAAATAACAGTAACAGAAATTCAAATGCTTTGGTTCTGGTTTGGTTTGGATAAGTGTTACCAAAAACATCAAAATATCTGGACAAATTATTGCGATAATAATAAAAGCAATAATGATGAAGATAATGTTATTTCTGTTACTATTACCACCCTACCAAACGTCAAACTTGTTTGACATTAGGGGGCCTACATATAGAAAATATTGTTATGTAAAAGTTATTTAAAAAAGCACCTTAAACTTTTCTATGTTGTATTTGAGAGCTGTAGGCCAACATAAAAGAATTCCCGTTCAAACTGTAAATTATTGTTTCCTGAAGCAAAAGACACAAAGTCTACCAGTAAGAGCTCCTTAAACTTTTCTTGGTTGTATATAAGAATTGTAGGACTTTTCAATAAATTTTGATTATTGACTGTAAATTGATTTCTTTTCCCAAGGAAAATTATTTTATCAGTAAAATCTCCTTTAACCTTTCTTGATTGTACTTTAGAATTTTAGATGTTTATAAAAAATTTCGCTTTTTATTTGTGAATAATTTTTCTCAGGGAAAAAACGGGAAGTAAAAAGTTAGCAATAAAATGTCTAATTTTTGTCATTGTCATCACCTTTCCCTTACATTCACCATGAAATGACGCTTGGAATTCCCTGATCTTTATGGTTTTTAGCAGTTAGTTTTTTACGAATTATTTTTCATTTGAAAAACAAATAAAACATATGTTTAGGTAGAGCTGCTGTATATTACAAAATACACTACCATGAATTATCTTAACAAATCAAATCATAGAGAAAACTGAGAGCCTTTCTCAGCGTATCTAACACATGAGAAACAGGGATATCATGATCCTTTTTACTACTGTCAGCTTCATAATAATGCGGTTTCATTGAAATGCAGAAGTACGCAGTTAAGTTTTACATGCCTAGTGGTCCCGGTCACGTACACCTAGCCTATTATTCAGGATGACTCCAATAACGGATTTCAATTAATTAGAGAGACTGTGGTTTGTTTTTTTAATATCTGTATCGGAGATACAATCTCATTGTTTTTCTCAACCCTACTCTTTTAGGTCTAATAAATTCATTATTTTCTTTATCATTTCTTCTTTCTTCTTGCATTAAATTGCTTTACGCTTTGGTTAGGAATTTAGGGGGGAAAATTCACACGTTTACTGATAAAAAAACGAATTTCTATGATAAACATGAAAAAAAAATTGAATATGTGAAACACTTAGTTTAAAAGTACAGACTGATTCATTCTCGAGAAAAGCTTGCGCTTTAAAAGTATATTTTGTAGCAGATTAGAAAACGGCCCTACAGATATTTTCTGAAACTAAAAAAAGTTGGGTGCCTTTTTGGACTGTATCCTCAAGGTTCCTGGTTCGATTCCCAGAGGAGGCACAAGCTTTGAAACTTTCTGAAAGCAAAAGCCATTGGTTGGCGCTACGAGGGCATTCAGCGATGAAATTCACTCCCACAACCATATCCCTCTGAGGGGTACAATTTAGGCTCGAACCCCAATATTCAAGGCCCGAGTCCTAAGGCAAGTAGCTTGAAAAAGATTTTAAAAGCAAAAGAAATATGTTATTTTCAAGTTGCCATTGTAGCTAGCATTAGGAAAGAAGGAAAGAAGGAAAGAAGGAAGTGTATCAGATAAAAAGTGAAAACAGATCTGACATTAGATCTGACATTAGAAATGTTGGATCTGCGACAATTCATTATCTGAGTGTCGTATGAGCTCACAGGTCGTACGCCACAAGATTGTACTTCAGAGAAAGATTCCAACGAATATGTATTGGTATATGTATTGCTGTTTTTGAGCATGCAGAGGATAAATGGATTACAAGAGTTCCTTCTGGTCGCCCTTACATACTTAAGTCATCCTTGACAAATTCTGTGCAAGTTTATTTTTCTTTTTTTTTTAACATTCCAAAAGCATCAATTTATAGACCGTGCCTTGTTAGAATGCTTTTAACTCTTTATACACATTTGACTGATGAAGTTGCAAGTGGCAAGGAAATATTTAAGTGACAAATGAATAAAATTTCCGATTTGATTCTTTGTTATTCCCCTTATTTTTTATTATATATATGTATATATATATATATATATATATATATATATATATATATATATATATATATATATATGTGTGTGTATAAGTTGGTGTATCAGTACCAAACAGTGCTCAATGCATATAGCAGAGCAATATACATAAGGTAATATTACGAAAAGTGAGAACTATGATGGCAACTAATAGTTCTTCTTTTTCGTGTTTTATCTTATGTGAGTGTTTATCNAAGAGTGTGCATTGTTATAATGTTTTTAAATCTTTATACACATTTGACTGATGAAGTTGCAAGTGGCAAGGAAATATTTAAGTGACAAATGAATAAAATTTCCGATTTGATTCTTTGTTATTTCTATATATATTTATATATATATATATATATATATATATATATATATATATATATATATATATATATATATATATATATATATATGTGTGTGTATAAGTACGAGTTCATCTAATATTAAGAATATAAATATAGAAAGTGATTCGAACATTAAATAGCCACTAATGACAAACAATGTAAAAAAATATTTATGTCCGGTTCGTATTTTTAACCCCTATTGCTACAAGGATTAAACTTTGGAAAAAAACCCAGATAAGCGCAGCCAAATTCTTCTCACCTTTAATAAAACAAGAGAGGAAATAAAGAAGACGAGGCCCTGCCAAGTTCATTTTGCTATACAGATATGTCGCTGAATGTAATTGTTTGTCATCTATTGAATAATAGTGCAGATGTTTGCTGATTTCTCGTTCTGCATTGCTTTAAACGAAGAACAATAAAAGCAATGACTATTTGAAAGCCCACGACGTTTCCTACATGTGGCTGATTGCTGTTAGGTACACATCTCTTTGAAACATTCGAATAGACGATGCAAAGAACGTGACCAATTTGGTTCAATATGATGTTATTCTCACTGAGACGGTTGCAAAAGTTTTAAGACTGACATCTATACAAATACTTTACAGGTTAATCTGGAGCACGTTATAAAAAGGTGTGATAATTGTTATCTTAGGACTAAATATGGATCCCTGTGATCCAAGGAATGGGTTGTAAAATTAAAGTGAAAGATTTGGAGATATATTGTATGAAGACAGGAGTAAAATTGAACAGGTTGCCTCCGACTCTATGTACGGTACTCAATTTGTGTCAACTGGTATTTCAATAAGCAAATACTTCTGAATAATTACAACTCATTACTGATCAATGTTCACACATTCGGAATAAAAACCATAAAAAACTTTGAAAAGATCGTCCGTATATACTTCTACTGACAGAATATACAGTTAGTACGGCTTTGTGACAAGAAAAAAATCAAAAGTCACTTTAGGATGTTGCCCCGCTAGATAATATGAACTTTCCTTGGTAAAACTCTGATTTTCAATCTTACAACGAACTTTTTCAAGGACATATAAAGATTAATCGAGTCAAAAGTTAAAGGAGACGAAATACATAAATAATGAGTTTCGGGTGCAGGACACTATTCGAAGACACCGATCGGATCTTCTTTCTGATAGGACAGGTGTGTGAGAGTGTGTGTGTGTGTGTGTATGTGTGTGTGTGTGTTTATGTGTGTGTGTGCGCGTGGGGGTAGGGGGATTGTTAAGATAAATTTGCTCAACTTACTAACTTACGCAGATTTTTTCCATTACCAACTGACCATCCAGCTTATATCCGTAGAAAAGCTTAAAATCCTGTTCTTCGCTTTGCCTAGTTTGTCAGGATCACAAATCTGTCTGATCTGTCTTTTTCACATTTCAACAAGCAGGAAAATGGTGATGTAAATCTCGCTTTCAATTTTAATTATTGATAATGATAAATTAGTTGTGACTGCACTTAAAAGGTTTTCACCTATATGTATTAGCTATCGCCAATACATATAGGTGCTATCTTTTACATCTTTTGAATTATCGTAAATCTGTAAATTTTCAATTGTAAGCATAAGGCATAGCAATACGGCCTTGTTTTATTTGCAAAGATATGGGGTTCATTAGCAGTCATTAACTTAATGTCATGTTGGTGCATAATCTATGGAAATGTAAGGAAATTAATAGATCTAATTTTAGCAAACGAATGCAATGATTGAATTGGCTTAGCCGGGCAAGGGTATTATTTATTAGCTTTATCTTTAAATAAATTCTAGATTTTAGTCAAATTCCCAGTGGCATATTTAAGATGAAAGAAGCACTAACGAGAAAGTGAGACATTTTGGGTGGCACGTAGGGGCAGTATTTTACTTAAAGCAGAATTACTTGTACGTCTGAGCCGTCAGTCCTGATAAATATAGTCAACATCTATTATACCTCTTAGCCTGATTGTACATCTATTCCAGTGTGACGGGCTTTCACAACTAGTGAAGAATGTTAGGCACGGAGAAATTGTATTAATATGTGAGGAGTATATTAATTGAGGGCGGCTTTTATAAAAAATTCTACATCAACTATAATATATTTCTACTCGTCGAGTTATCGGAGACCAAATTATCGTGGAATATAATGTTGTAACAGGATTATGATTTTAATTACTTAAGTAATAATGGAAAATTACAAACTCACCCCAGTATTTGGCGATAGCCCATCTTGAAAGTACATCCCATCATTTGGACGCTACTGAAACAAAAAGCGTGTCCGAACAAGGATGGCTTACTTTCTTCTCTTTCGGTCCAAAATCAACGTCAAAAGTTTATTTTTGAGCCAGCTGGTAAAGATTCTGATTACGTTACCAACGCTGTATACCAAAAGGCTTACAGGTTGTTTAAAACAGAGATCAAACAACCATGGCTGGATTAATCTCCACGTTCTAGTTTAGATAAACAATCAAAGCATAATACTTTAAACCATCTTAGATTTCATTCTGAAACTTATGGACATGTTAACGTAGAAAACGCTTAAGAGTAACAGTGCTGATCTTGTTACTTAGTATTCGAAATTATTATTTTTGCAAGTTCAAGGTCAACTACTATGATTCAACGTCTAGACTTCTAGGTCAATTATTTTCGTCTGGAACCTCAACAATCATCTGAAAACCAATAGGGAAAATTATAACAGACGAGTTGCCCACAAACTTTTATCGATCTATCAATCTGTTCTTTAAAATATGTAAGCTGGGCAACGCATGAGCACTATAAATACTTAAATTGGAAAAAAACATACTGGAGTTCAACTTGTGGCTAGCTGCCTATTTGAGCACTTCATTTAATGAGAACATGTTTGTTGTAACTTAGGATTTTTTTCTTTGTTTGGTTACAACATTGTAACCACGTGTTTTAGCGATTATCAGTAAAATTGTCAATGGTACAAATGAGACTATTTTTTCTTCTTCCTTTAAATGACAGTAATAATACGAGGCGTATTAATCTTAAATATTGTCACAATAATAAGGTTTTTAATTATAAACATTTTTATTTCACATTTTCGTCTGTTCGATTCAGTTTTTGCTACGTCTTAAGACCAGAGCCATGCCAACCTAATACAAACTTACAAGTTTAAAGAAAGCCAGCAGAACAAATGTGTTTTAATGTTGAAAGCAAAAAAACCCTTACTGAAAGGTATTTGTTCTTGAACTGTTACTTTTGATTACGGTAGTGTTGCTCGTTGACACGGCCAGTGCATTTGCTACTGGCAAGTGAGAAAAAGCTGTGATATAACACAAATAAAAAATCATGAGTAATAAACACCACACAAGGTTATTTGTTTATTGGAGAGCCTTCTTATGTAATCAATTATTATATTATTTAAAAACCAGACACAAGTTCCCGAATATGTTGTTTCATGTCACGATGGTTTTGTCACTTTGATAAGGATACATGTTGATGCCCATTTTTGGGTCATGCCATGTTAGTTTAACGTGGAATCATTTTATAACCAACGTATAAGCTTCCAGATATGCGCATGGCAACAGGGAAAGGAAGTGGAAAAGCAATTATGCCATTGCACGTAGCAGAACCTTGTTTGCGCCAAAGTGTATTTAACACCCCTAAATGACGCACACGCTTTGATTTTTTCAACAAATGCGTCAGTTGTCTTTCGGACTATTGAATATATCCCTTTGTAAATGGACAGTAATAAAATTTTTCCTTCTTTTTATAAACAGGCATCAGTATCAATTATAGTACATTTATTTCGATAGAAAATGTATTATTTAATTTTTGATGTCTAATAGTGTTTTAAGTCCATCAGAACTTTGCTTTATTTTATTTACTTAACTGACCAGTCTTTAAAATAAACATTCATTTAACTAGATTGAAACTGGCACTACTATATTTTCATTGTCATGGACTATTCTTGTGCCAAGTTTTAATATTTTTATCATGTGCAGAAGGTGTGATTTCAAAAGTACCTTTCAATCACCTGTGAAAAAAAGGATCGACGTTGCTGATGACGTTATCAGAATGTTTTCAGAGTTTGTCAGAATGTGTCAAGTTTAATATGCAGCACAAGTGCCAAGTTTTATTGAGAACATCCCAGTACCAGGAGATACCTGCCTTGAAATAAATTAAAGTCCGACTAAAAGTTAAAATTTCGGTATTAATGATCTCCGGTCGGTTCGTTTCAGGCACCCATTGCACGCAGGGATGGGTGGATTGTTGTCGTACCCATCTGCAAGCGGTCTATCTACTTCATTTTTTGGCCTCCTCTCACCGTCTCTCTTAGATCTCTCCATCCAGCATGTTTCTGTAGATGCTGTTATACATGACAATGTGACTAAAATAACACAATTGTCTTTCCTTGGTAGTAACAGTGAGCGCTCTGCCACAGTAAGGTGTTGTACTTTGTCTTTTTTGCTCACTCTATCGAATTGATCTGTAATTCTCTCTTCCAGAAATACATCTCAAAATCTTTTCCTTTTCCTTTTCCCTTGCAAGTCTTTGATATTATGCACACTTCACAGCAATACAGAAAACGTTAACAAATTAAATTGTTTCCTACTCAAGGGTCAAGCTGAATTGGCGGGATGTTACATTTTTTCTCGCTGTCCTAAATGTTGACTTATCGACACCAATTTCCTTTTAGACTTTATTTTTGCACTTTCATCTGACTCGAGGTCAAACATTTCCATTACTAACACAAGCCATGTTTGTCCAAACTGGTCGTTTGTTGACTTCCACCACCTACTCCTCTTGTTAAAATGGTACAGATTACTATAGCTTTTTGTCGTATTTAGACAAAAGGTTTTGTTACCATTTTTCATTTTTCCTTGACGCATTTATCATTTCCTGTTGTTGTTATTACTAGTACAAGAAGAAAAATAACTACAAAATAAGTGTGTAGGTGTGTGTGTCTGTATGTGGTTGTGTGTTTAGTTAAGCAGTAAAGATTCATAGTATTTTTGCTCATTGGTCCTGCAACTGGTTACCTTAAAATGGAATAAACTACGCTCAACAGAAAGTGTTCCATTTCAATAACTAGGACCTACATTATTAAATATTCTACACTGTGCTACCCCATTGTGCTAATGGGTGCTACAAACTCTCGGCTTTTAAGTACTTATGCACTTCTTTACACAAGGTCATCAAGCATTCTATTTGGTGTTATCTATTACAAGAAACTCAAGTTTTTTGCATGCAGCTCTGTCAGATTATAAGGTAGATGGTAGAATGGTATGGTTGCTAAATGACAAAAAAAGGTTATTGCTTTTAACCAAAAACCGCGTGATGCAGATTTTGTATTGTAGTACAGCTAATCTTTGTTTTGTTTATAGCAGTTTTCCAAAATGCTATAAACAGAAAAGAAAAACCTGTTGCAAATCACTTTGCTGCAGTCTCCTTTTCTTTCTACATAAAATTGTTACTTGTTTGCTACACCATTCTGTATTTATAGGTGCAAGTATATAACGGATTTCCCTCTTGTATATGCATGTACATACATATTCATTTAATGCACATAATAACACGGATTGGTATCAGTGCAAAATGTTGGTAACTGTAGCTGGAAAGAGCCTGCAGCAACTTGACACATTTTGCGGTGTAGCAATGTTGTGAATTGCATTTTGGACCATTGGATTTTATTCGTTGCAGATTCTGATAAAGCAATTACTTTTGAAATTACTATAGCAAATTGTCGTGCTCCCATTTCACTGCATCATCCACATGATTCGATGATAATCATGACGATCAGATTTTCTAAATTCTTGTTCAACCCTGGCCAGCGGGAAAATGACCACTTATCTTTGCTAGGTGTAATGAGAAGGAGGCAAAGAAGATAACGGTTAATAGAGGATTTAATAGAAGGCAGAGAAAATCCGGAAAGCAAATTGCGGGGGTTGGTGGGTTGGTGAGTTGGTGGGTTGGTGAGCCTTTCAAGGTTTCCTTGTCCGGTAGAAGCCGAGCAGTATTCGAATAAGCACTCGTAGAAAACGTGTACATTTCTTGAAAACTTTAACAAATTGTTTTTCTGGATGATTTGAAATGACAAGCTCGAATTGTGACAAATTCTAACGCAGTGGCGTTAGAATTTGTCACAATTTGAGCTTGTCATTTCAAATAAATAAATATATTTCAATTAAATATACTTGGATACAAAAATTAAATAGCATCATTAACAAATACAGAACTAAAATCAGATTTTAATTACCGGGTTTTTTTCAATTGCAATTTGTTCGTTTATGGCAGTAGGCTTTCAAAACATTTTTGTCCAGGCTGTAAATTTAATTACTTAAAATGAGTTAAATAACGTTAACATACTGTCCTGATGAGAATAAAATTGTTGTGCTTTGGTACTGGAAACTTCAGAGAAAGTGCTCGGATTTTAACCGTTCGTGAAGCCTTGAATGAATTTTGGGATTCGAATAAATTCATGTGCAAGACCAATATGAATAAACAGGAAATGTCTTTCTGAAGGATCACAGGTGACTAGAGTTTCTCTGAAAGATAAGTTAGTTAAGGAAAACAGTTGGAATGCGAAATAAAAAATTGAAATCAACTTTCCCTCTCTACTTCCTTTCGGAAGCTGGTTGTTTGTTGGTACTGAAATATTCCCAAAAATCTCATGTGTAGATGGTTACAGAAAGAACAAATATTTATGTGAATAGGAATGAGGGCTATAATACTTCACCCTTTGTTCACGCCGGTTTTTGCTGGCCGCTAGCCAGACAACAAGCGAAGAGACAAAGTGGAAAAATAAAGTTTGAAGGCCAAGTATTTGTCTTGTACAAAAATAAATAGTCGGCCTTGGTGCAATGATGACGCTAAATTTATCAATTTTAATTAAGAGAGTCATTGTTTCAGATAGAATCTGGCAAAATGTCCCCATTCGCACTATACCACGCTTATTGTTTGATACTGCCAATTCTCTAACGGTCATTTGGACAGTGTTGAGTCTAAAGTCAACTGCAGCTCTAAAGGAATGAAAGATCTATACAAAAAAGCATTCACAACTTTTGGCACTTCATAGGAAAGCAAAGTTCAAAGAATCCAAGTTCTTTAAAGTACATTAAACAAATCTTTTAAGTGGCCTAAAAAAGCTTTCTTGTTTACATATTTATGAAATAACCAATGGAAACCGACTTGGATAGCTTTTACTTGTGAATCAAATCCTAGCCTTGTGCAAATATTTTGTTAACAAAATGGAGATAGTTATGGGCAAAAAAAGAACTTTTTATGAGAGCAAGTTGATATTTACCGAGCTACAGTATTATGCTGTTTCAAGACAACTAACGCTATTTAAATATTTACTTTCCCATGTCGAACATTCTGCTGTAGAAACTGGGATTAGATCAGAGTCAAGTGCATGATTATTCTATATTGCGTATTATTAGAACTGGAAAGTAAACACTGTAAATAATATTAAAAATATAAGAAGGAATTTTTCAGGAGCTTATTTATGATATGAAAAAAAGGTTCTATTAGTAAATTAAACGTTACTTCTTATAAATACTTAAAATTTTCTAAAGCAAAATGTAACTGGACATTGTTTTTTCATCGTTATGTCTTTCATGTTCTAAGCAAGAAAAATTGAAGCATGAATTTCATAGTAAGCAGAGGTATTCTGTTGGCTGTGGGCTTTGCACTTACCAACAGATCTTGTGGCTTTGTGTTTTTGTTAAAGCTGTGCTTCTTTTTGTTAGACTTGCTGGTGCTCAGCCCTCGTTTTAAATCCATACATTTTCCTTTATTGCTTTGTAATCAAGTACAGTAAGGATATTACCGTATTTTTAAGTTGCCGAGAGACAGCACAATAAGCACGTGGGAAGGTTTTCATCTTTATACATGACTAAACTTGTCATTTTGCGATATCTGGTGACCCAGAAATTTCACGATTTCCTATTTTCACTGAATTGGTACAAATTGTAGTAAAATTTGGATTTGTTCAATAAAACTAAAATTAAGAAAATTAAACTAATTGTAACTCAGTCATAGTGGTAGTCCTAAACTCCTGGCAATAACACACTTTTACAGAATCCAATATTTCTACAAAATAAGATGAAAGCTGTATTTGACTACTTAATACCCACAGTCCTCCAGACTACAAAGGAAATAGGGAATGTGTTTAAACTTTGAACAAAGTATTTCTGGTCGAGATAGAGTAACTGTAACATGGTATCAGAATAACTGTAAGAAAAGCCAAATCTTCTCTGACAATTCGGATTTCCTTGGAAAAGACCAACAGCCTATTGGTCATTTAGCTCATTCATCTGGTCTCCATACCACTGTTGCGATATGATACAACTTATATTTGTAAAGTAATTTTAAGTGTCAAACGATGATACTGCAAATTCAAAACACTCTGTAAATTGATTTTAATACACTATTGATAAATAAGCCACATCTAGGTCTGTAAGTTCAGGGTTTATTAATATTCCGAGAAAATTGATATATTAGATCACCAATCTTTTTTTGCCAACAACACTGATGGTAGTGAGAATACACTTGACCTGTCACTTTATGTAAACAAAAATGTCAGGAAAAAAGGTATAAAAATCCCATCAAAGACACTTGTTACAAATAAATGTGTTCCTTGTTTGTTGGAAAAATTGACTTTCTTTCTCATGGCTTTTTCTTCATTCTTGTAACACGGGATAAAAGAAATTACACTGGAGGAGATTATACTTTTTGATATAACTGGTTTTCTAAACAACTTCTACCATAATAGTCAACAAATCGGGAAACTTCCAGTACGGATCAAATCTTAGCTAAGAACCTCTACCAAAATTAAATTTCTTTGTTTTAATTTTTATGGTCAAGATCCACATGAGGTACAAATACAAGACCCAAAGACTATGGAGATATAAAAAAAGCAACACACGAGCTAAGAGTTGACCTTGGATTGACAAACATTTAAGTGATACGGTTGACCGCATTGATAAAGTTGTCCAGCAAGAAAGTTGATATTAAGTATAACAGCGGTTTTCCAGAAGCCATGGGAAACTTTTTGAACAAAAAGAGAAATTAGACTGCTAGGTAATGACAGCTGTGAAACCACTGCAGTGCCAAGAGAAAGGGTTATATCAGATGTCCCCTAATTCGTAGACTACATTTTTTTCTAGCATGCTCCTTCTGTTTTGAGAATTTAGCCTGACATACTGTCGTAAATGAGTTAATGTTCCTATGGCTTTTACTAATTCATAAATGTTTGTCTTTTGAACTTTAAGTTGGCAGCTTTCATCCAGTTATCAATAACATGCTCAGAGGCTTCAACTACCAAACAACCACATCAGTGGATGGGAGCTGAGATAAAAGAGTGCATAATATTACATGTATAGAAGTGATCTCTGTCTGAAGTGCAATGTTTTTAGGTTTGGTTAAGCTAGTCATTTATTACTACACTGTATCAAAAGGTCATTCGCAGTTGCAAAGGACAAAAGAATTGAGTATTTAGAACTTGGCCACACCACCATTTACTATAAATTTAGCAGGCTTCAACAATGAATAGATTAGACTATTTTGACTTATTGAAGGGTTTAGTTTATTTCGTTTCACCCATAAGACCATAGTAGTTAGCAATTGACTACATTAAAAAAGATAGAATATACAGATTCACGCGCAGAAACAAAAAATTACTTTTATACATCTTGGCATGGGTAGCAAAATGAACTTACAATTTTGGGAGAGGGTGAAATATAGTGACTCCCACAGATGGTAGCATAATCGGCTTCGGGTACAATTTTTGCTTTTGGAAATTGCCAGTAAAGTTTTTCCTGCATAGAGTTTCGGCATTGCTTCAATACCGAAAATTTTTTGCTGATACTTATAATAGCTGAACAGCAAAAGAAAAGTGGCTGTTGCCCTAAGAAATCCTTCCTTTCGGCACCCATAGTAAGAGTGTTATCACTGTTAAACATAGAGCTTTGTTAATAACTGTTCAGTAACTTGCCTCACTAAAGCCCTAAATTTCGTTCAAGAAAAATGTGTAGTGTAATAAAAAAATCACTGAACTAAAGCTGAACACTTTGCGGTTGTCGGTGGTTAGACATAATCATTTTATAAAAGTTCTGAAAACGAATCTGTCATTTGCCACCCAAGACGTGAAGCTATATCATAAAAGGATTGTCGAAGGTTGAAAGGGTGTTAGTTCAAACAACCTTTCTATGTGTACCCATATTGACTTAAAGAGGCGCTCACTCAAGCTGGATTTCTTTGATGATTGTATGTCGATTAATATGCATACAACTACGCGAAATGATAAAATATAAATGCTCTTCCTGTTTTAACAAGTATTGTAAAGGTGAGAGTTTAAGCTTTTTCAGTGTTGAAACAAGTCAACATCGAGTCAACACTGTCTTAAACGCAATTCCAAGAAATTCCTGTTCTTTTTAGAGACTTGCAAACTATCAATCTCTAAAAAGTTACTACTCTAAATTAATATTTCATATTCTGGTGGTATGTCCATAGAAATCTGGGTGATATACTGTGTGAAAATTTTGATGTAACTTACATAATGAAAATCCACTTCCTGTAAAAACATGTATTGTAAAGACGGGAATTTAACTTTCTCAGAACTTAAACAAGTTAACATAGGAGTCAACAATATATATATATATATAGATATATATATATATATATATATATATAGTATTAGGAGTAAACTCGAAACAGCCAGATGTTAAGGCTTCTATTTTGACAAAATAATAACATAAAAAACCCAAACTTAACCTACAAAATATATATATATATATATATATATATATATATATACATACCTGTGTGTGAAATGAATCTTCCTGGCATAAGAAGATTCAGAAGGTCAAAGTACTTGAATATGTAAACAGTTTATCAGATTACTTATTGTTTACATCTATGTATTTGTATGTCTAAGGTATCTTTGATATACACAAGTCAATTTTTCCAGAGGTATTAAAATGTAAGCAAAGCGGAGGGAATTTTTGGAGGCCAGCCATTATCAAATTTGTTTATATGGCTGGTTTATTTTTCTAACATTTTTCATGAGTTAATTATTTAGTCAAAAATTAATTTCGATCAATTTTCAGTGCTATTTACAGTTGGAGTTACATACGATTTATATTTAATCATAATATTAAACTGCCTAGCCCAAAGAAAAAAATTTCTACAGCAAGTGTTAAAACTACCACAATTATGCTATACAATTTTCTGCAACCGTTATTTACTATTTTCAGTATTAAAAGTATCATGGCTTATAAGTTTAAGACTAATAAGAAATATTTTCTCAGATATGTAACAACAGTTTTCACAATCACGTTCAGACTGCAGTAATGTAAAACAGAATAATTTTGTTGTGATCACGTAACAGAATTTTAACCATATTAAATACGCCCCTTCCTACCCCCATCCCAATCCTAAAATTAGATTTCCTTGTTCATTCCTGTGATGGTAGTTTTTAGGCGAGGAAACAATCAAAATTGTTAAGTACAAAATTATAAGGATCAAACACAAGCGTAGCCTTAACATATTTACTTACCTCATGCATTCCCGATATTGTCTCATCAAGTTCCTATATATTGCATTACTTGGTTAATAGCCACGTTTGGTAATTCACTTTAGAACGAAAACGTTTTCAGTGAAAATAAGAAGCCTTCATCTGTTTGAATCAACAATAAAATGTAACACAGCTATTCTTGTCAGAGATAGAATCCCTGTCAGCGGCATAACCTTTTTTTTCCTAATAAGTTTTATTGATTCATGGATTTGTTAAAGTCTCATGAAAACAATGGTTGTGGTATTTCTAAAAATATACTTATACCACATTTCTGATTACTGATTGTTCTTCTTTTATCAATGTTATGAATTAGATTGCAAAGGGGAGCCAGCATATATAGAAAAAGTTATAAATTCAGTTTTCATACAATAAGCAAAGAAAATGTTGGCTGTGTTTTACTGTCGTTTCTCTTTTCTCTACCTGCCACAACTTAGAGAGCGCTGATCATTCTTACAGACGAGATTCGAACTTATTACTTCAAAAGAAAAAAGCCCCTTCAGGCGTGCAGGTGGTTGGGTTTAATGAATAAGTCCAAGTGCTTTTTTAATTGTGATTATTTCCCAGACATTTGCAAATATTGGTTCTTGTTTTGGGAAATATCAATCCAAATGTTCACTCCAGGAAATGTCTTCTGAACAGCGGAGAACCTTTTAAAAGCTATTCCCATTACCAATACTGATTGCGCATATCTTCACTGTATTTCTAGAATTGTAAACTCAAAGAATATTGCAGCATTCAATGATTATTGTTTGCCTCAGAGGGGTATTTTATCGCAAGTTTCTGTCATTAAGATTCACATTGATGTGGATCAACGTGGCCTATTGTATGTTACTGAAAGTTGAATCTTAAGGAATTACATAGTACAATAGTTCAAGGCGGATAATCCTTGGAGTAAACAATAAGGGTTGGTTTGTCTATCCATCACAACCAGGCTGCCAAAGAAGTAATCACGTAATTGGTCTTCTTTGTCAAAACAAAGGTTTCTCTTTAAGAAGCAGCGTAGAAGAGGTAGGAAAATAGCAAATAATAAAGGAGAAAATTTAAAAAAAGTTATTAACATGACTGAAAAACAATCCCTATTTTTACTGATTGACAGCTTTATCTTATTACCAATCAGTGACCCAAGGACACAATGTTCAAGTATGCCTCACATATATATATATATATTATATATATCTATCTATGTATATTATATATATATATCATCGTAAACTAACACAATAACTGTATAATACATTAATTTTGAAACTTAAACTGACTTCACTATTTACATTTTTTAAAATTTGAAATAAATAAGGCTACAAAATAAACTGAAACGTTTGCAAAAGGATGATTTGCTTTTGTTAAAGTATATATATATTTCCATGAGATAAAAATTTCTATACAATAGAACCTTATGAATGTTAACACACATATAAACATTAATAAGCTTTTATCACGCAGAAATTTTCAAAATAATATGAAGTCAACTTGTTAAACGTTTAACAAATTAAAGTGTTTTCTACGAGAAGCTACACACAAACAAACACACACACACACACACACATATATATATATATATATATATATATATAAAAGATATATATATATATATATATAAAAGATATATATATATATATATATATATATAAAAGATATATATATATATATAAAAGATATATATATATATATATATAAAAGAGAGATATAATAAGTTTGAAAGAATAAAAAAACTATACTGTCCATCTCTGTAGTTTTTTTATTCTTTCCAACTTACTATCTCTCTCTTTTATTACGCTTTGCATTTATGTATCGAGCACTCTGATACGGTTAACCAAATCGAAAGCACTATATATATATATACACATGTACATATACAGGTATATGTGTATACATACACAATAGTAAAAAAGAGACAAAAGAAACGTCAGGTGGAAGAGTGGCCAATGTATTAGTTCTTACTTTTTTATGTATATTTTACAGAACAAATAAATGTACTTTTAAAATGGAGTAGAACTCAAAACTTCTGTTAACATCTTTCCCGTGTTCCACACTGAAAATTATAAACTGAGAATTACACAACAATCAGTATTGTGAAAAGTCCATCTCCTTGTGAGTTGTATCCCTTGTTGCAAAATGTAAGGGATGGAAAATGTTTTTTAATCACACAATTTGTTAAATCGAGCACATATATCCACCAGTGTACGTATCAGGGATTTTATATCCAACTCGCAGCCATGGTCGTTTTTCAATTCCTGGGTCATATTTTCTTCTACACTGGTGGCCTTTTATTGTTACGTCGGATTTAAACAGCTAAAAATTATTGGATATTTAATCCCATTACATGTAGACATAAATTGGAGGTTTTTGACCGATACCTCAGATAATTCATTTTACAATGCATATTCGTGAAAGGGTTTTTGTTATTATTTCTAGTATACATATACTAGTTTCCTATTTGACAAATAATAATCATGAAAATTCCATTTCCATTTGTTGTTTTTCACATTGTCTTCGTGTTTCTTTATTACAAAAATGGAAAGGTTATTTTAGGCTCTGGGATCATTTAAATTTGTCAACGCTATCAAAAAAATACATTGTGGTGCAACATGTAACCATCTCTTTACATCAACAGGA
Organism: Morbakka virulenta; assembly: GCA_003991215.1. Taxonomy (NCBI): domain Eukaryota; kingdom Metazoa; phylum Cnidaria; class Cubozoa; order Carybdeida; family Carukiidae; genus Morbakka; species Morbakka virulenta. The sequence continues at coordinate 2,612,847 of RDPX01000003.1, forward strand.
ATATCAAGTTAATCTGGAAAATTTTGTTTTGTGTATTTTTTTCCCATTTCAACTACAGGAGTTGAACTTACAAAAAGAAGCAGAATTTGTCAGCCATGGTCACTTGGGTTTCATTTTAACTAATAATTCTTATTTAAAAAAGTACGTACACATGAATTTTGATAATAAAACCTGGTAAAACTGTCAAAAAATCCCTTTTCCCGGTGTCACTAAGGTCAGAAATAAGTCAAACGAATAACACTGGTAAACAAACAATTGATCTAGAGCTTGGAAGATTTTCACTAAAATTTACTACATTTGTGGTGCTATTTCCAAAAAACAAACCTGTTTAACATTATTAGTTTTAGTTTTTTTAATATGGTATATGAACAAATGTTTTCCTTTGCTTTAGGAAAAAACTGAATGCTGATTGACACATTTTAACATAACAAAAATTATGCAACTCAGAAAAATTATTTCATCGCCACCATTTATAACAAAACACAGCTTTTAAAAGCCAACCAAAAAAATATGGTAAAATGTTCTTTTTCTGGATTGTCAGTAATGATCAAAATTTACGCCCCTTTTAAATTTCCAGGAAAAATCTGCCAGCACCTATGCATCTAATTGCCCCTCCCAGCAGCCTTTCCTTACTTTTATGTCCTCAAGGAAGCACTCCCGTTCTTTTGTTCAAATAAAGGTGGAGATGCATTTTGAAGGTCATGTTGGGTTCGATATCTCAATTTTTTCTTCAACATCTTGTCTACTAGCTCCCTGTAGTTTTCCAATTTGTGATTTCCCAAGGTTTCAACAACAACAACAACAAAAGAATCCAAGATGTTTTCTCCCAAAGGATTCATCGAATTCACACGTTTTCATCCTTGGTAAGTTTTCTGATGGCAGGACCATCAAAAACTCTTTGTTTGAGTTACTCTAAGTTGAAACCAAGGAAAGTTTCGAAAATGCATTGAAAGAAATAACCTTAGTTATTTAGTACTTTCACAAACTCTTTCACCAGTCCCAATTTTGTGTGAAGTGGAGGGAAAATGATTTTGCTCTTTGGTACAGGTGCTAGAAAAACTAAAAAAGTGTGTTTAACAGTGTTACAGTCAAGAATTATACTAATTTGCGTTCATTTTGAGATAGGGTCTTGCTTTGACTGAGTAGATTTGATGAAACTTGAAACTTGAAACCATTTGTTGAAACTTACTGTTACAAAAAAGAGGGGTTTGGGTACTGCAAAAACAATAGCTAATAAAGAACATCCAAGATACTTTTCGGATTCAGAGCCCTAAAAATGGTTAGGAAAGAATGTTGGTCTCCTGACACCAAAAAACTTGTTTAGCTGTGTAATACAACTCTTACATACCAAGCCCTCACTTTTTAGGTGTGAATCCTAGACTATGAAATAATGGGACTAATTGCCGCACATTTCTGTTTAATTAAGAGTTAATGACATCCTTAACGTTTAACTCGCCAACAGCGGTGTCCAGTGTTAGTTCTCGGTTACAGTGGCTTAATACGAAAACTTTTACTTATTTACATGAGGTTTGAAAGTAATTTAAATCAAAATGTGAAGTAAAATAAAATTAAATTTTGTAGACAAAAAGGTAACTTAGGTTCGAGTACAAATAAAAGTCCATAAATATTGGATTATAGAATGAACACATCTAGCTACTTCTGTAGGACACAATCACTCCTTGATATACCCATAAATTGGATTCAAAAGAACATATATTATCTTGACCATAAAGGTGCTTTTATGGTGACGGAAATAAATCTAGAGTTATTGAGGTTTCCAAACAAAATAGGAAATGAAAAACAGTATTTTTGTGTACCACTACGAATCATTTACATATATCTGCTTAAGTTTAAAGCACTTTGCAAAGGAGTGTTACAGTAGGATTTCACAGATGTAACAAATTCTAAAGAATGAAGTACTGGAATGGTTCGGATTAATAGGAAGTCTGACGACACACAATAAATACGTTTCAAGTTTGTTAGTCATGGTACGATGAGGAAGAATACTAGAGGACTTACCTGATAAAGGGAGATGTTGAGACCAGGAGAAGCAATGAGATGTTTATTGTTTTATGAGCTAGTCAATGAAGGAAGTTGAAATAGAAATATGTGGAAATCTGCTACTTCTGATATCTTTGATTCAATAAGAATAAAATCTCTTTCTCCCTTTGAATTAAGGGTACTCCTGGAAGAAGATCTATCAATTCAAGGAGAATCATACATGCTTTGGAAAGGGGAACGTCATGATANAACTCTTACATACCAAGCCCTCACTTTTTAGGTGTGAATCCTAGACTATGAAATAATGGGACTAATTGCCGCACATTTCTGTTTAATTAAGAGTTAATGACATCCTTAACGTTTAACTCGCCAACAGCGGTGTCCAGTGTTAGTTCTCGGTTACAGTGGCTTAATACGAAAACTTTTACTTATTTACATGAGGTTTGAAAGTAATTTAAATCAAAATGTGAAGTAAAATAAAATTAAATTTTGTAGACAAAAAGGTAACTTAGGTTCGAGTACAAATAAAAGTCCATAAATATTGGATTATAGAATGAACACATCTAGCTACTTCTGTAGGACACAATCACTCCTTGATATACCCATAAATTGGATTCAAAAGAACATATATTATCTTGACCATAAAGGTGCTTTTATGGTGACGGAAATAAATCTAGAGTTATTGAGGTTTCCAAACAAAATAGGAAATGAAAAACAGTATTTTTGTGTACCACTACGAATCATTTACATATATCTGCTTAAGTTTAAAGCACTTTGCAAAGGAGTGTTACAGTAGGATTTCACAGATGTAACAAATTCTAAAGAATGAAGTACTGGAATGGTTCGGATTAATAGGAAGTCTGACGACACACAATAAATACGTTTCAAGTTTGTTAGTCATGGTACGATGAGGAAGAATACTAGAGGACTTACCTGATAAAGGGAGATGTTGAGACCAGGAGAAGCAATGAGATGTTTATTGTTTTATGAGCTAGTCAATGAAGGAAGTTGAAATAGAAATATGTGGAAATCTGCTACTTCTGATATCTTTGATTCAATAAGAATAAAATCTCTTTCTCCCTTTGAATTAAGGGTACTCCTGGAAGAAGATCTATCAATTCAAGGAGAATCATACATGCTTTGGAAAGGGGAACGTCATGATAAAATAAATGTATAGCTAAGGCTTCTGTTTAATACAAAAAATAAAGCAGCCGGAAAATTCAAATTGCATGGGTAGTTTGAAACAAGGGCCTGCTTGAATAGGTTCTGATTAATACCTATTAATATGCTGGTCTAGCAAGTAGATTGTCTCCTGATCCAGACTTATTTGAAACTAATTTTTATAGTAATTAGTATATAATTGGTCTGATAACCCAGGAGCCCACCCAAGGCATCCTTTTATTTCTTATTAGCAGAATACGTAGCAATATGCTGTTACAAATTCTAAATTACACAAATTGCATCAGTATAATTATCGACGTCACAATGCTTAAAGGATAAGTTGGTAGGTTACTGATACGATGTGGTTATGAGATTAATTTGCTGCATCTTATATTATCAACAATACATGTAAGTATCTAAAATAAGACCTCTCCTATACTCATTCAGTAGCTGATTTAAGAGCGAGGAACAAACCCACTTTATTTGCGGGTTTCATCGACACCACCTTCTTCCTGTTGCCTGTTATTTTGTTAAAAGCCATATACATCAAATTTCAGAAATGTACCAGTTGATTCCTTTGTAAACCAATCCTTCCCGATCAGACTAGTAGGCGTCACTGGAGTAGGAAATAGCTTATATATTTATTCCTACTTGTGCAATTTTTCTAATCCATTCTTTTTAATACAGCGAACTGAAGTTAAATCAAAGCCCATTCGAATGAATATTGTGGAAATATCGTAAAAAATCTTAAACATAGAATTTATATTTATAGCCTTTGTGATCATTGAATCAACTGATTGTTTTTCTTAGCTGCTACACATTTATTACGTTACCTTGAATATTTTTCATCAATCTTCTTGACTCTGATTTATCGACTTTTAATAGAAGGTTCTTAATGGTTTTATCTATTTGTGATAAAATACTTTTTGTGAGACATACATATAATCGCTGTCAATTTCAAGTTGTAATAATTTATTTATTTATTTTCTATTTATCTGCAAGTTGTTCCTACAGTTAGTTTACTTTTAAACGGTATAGATGCTTCTTAAAATGCTCGTACATCATTCTGAACCTTGATAAATTATTTGTTACAATTGTCGCACACGTCAGGTGTGTCAGGTCTCTTTTGGGTATCCATTTCATTGGTAATAGCTTTTGTTAACTGACAAAAGATGCTGTAAAATCATTGGGAATAATCACAATAATAATATAAAATAATAATACTAATAATGACCTAAAATAATTCAAAAATGAAACAATAACATTAATACTAATAATGATAATAATGATCATAATAAAAATGATAATAGTGACAAGTTCCACTTGAATTTTGTTAGTGCAGTAATTAAATCTTACAAGTTTCATCAGGAAATTTGGTTTATACAACTTTTAGCTAATAGTTATTGTACAACTACTGAAGTACTGCATTAAAAGAAAGGTAAATAAAGGCTCCAATGGATATATCTGCAATACTTTTTACTAGAAATCATATTTGATTGTCATGATGAATCAAGGCGCTTTCCTTTTCCACCGACCAATTTTACCATTTCAGGTAATTGTTGTGGAAGGAGGTCGGAGTTTGACGCCTGTAGTGATTGATGAATGGACTTATGTATTCTTGACCAGTATCGAGGTGTAATTCAAGACCAGAGAGTAAGTGCAGGTGTTTAACTGTTTCTTAATATACAGTCATGTCGCCAGTTTCATCTTTATGGTCCAAAGTTTCATTGCAGTTTCCGATTACGAGACCAAATTTGTGTGCAACGCCACATAGCTGGGATGATGAATCATTGGAGGTTACATATGTTATTGGATTACTTCATTGACTGGTGTGTTATTAAGTCATTGAGTCACAAAGCTGTACTAATTTCGTAGTGAAGATTCTCAAATGAATATTCAACTATTGATGTCTATTTACTCTGCAAAATCCCAGTACTTTTTATCACTGACCCTTAGCTTGTAATTTCATTTGGAGAGCAATCTCCATCCAAAGACCTGATTAGGTGAAGAGATTACAGTATTTCGTTTAAGAGTAATGCACGTAATGAACCCATCGCGATACTTATAATTCTTCACCATTTAACCTGTTTAATTTTGGGGTGCATTTTTAGACCTTACCTCACAATGAGTATGCCTCATTCAAGGTGTAGTTAGGACATGCTCAATTTCTATTTTAAGTTTGTAACGTATATTGTTGTCAGACAGGAGGCTTGTTCTTGAGATGTAAATGGAGGACACGTATGATATCCATTTGTTCAGTAATTTTACTAGTAATGGTCTCTTGTATAGTGTATGGATCGTTTTTGTACTTTTGGAGGTATCACAAAATCTGCACAGTCAATACAGTTATCTTTCGAATGTTTCCTTCTTAGGAAATTTGACACAACACGAGGTATATTTTTCTTTTGTGATTAAGAAGCAAATAAGGCGTAAAGCCATTAATTGTATGAAACTGCAAAGAAAAGACAGAAATAATGGTTAGGCGAAGAAAGAACAGTGGACCTTAGACTCCAAAATAATCAATTCATACGAAGCAAAAAGGCACTTTTAAGCCAGGGAGTTCCACAATCTACCTGAGAAGGGAACGAAACTTTATTCATATTCAAAGATTTATTAGAATGAGGGGCAACAACCGCATAAGGATGAAGATGGTAAGAGAGGCTAGCCACACCAGATGCAACAGATTGAGCTGGTCCGAGCGAAAAAAAGTCTTATTAAACACTTCCAATGATAATACCTATAGAAAAGAATAAGGCAAGCCAAATTTCGTGGACGAGACAAAGGTTGAAGAGTAGTAGCAAGAGTTGGACCGATCAAGTTACAAAGACGACTCTAAACTCGCATAAGAACATCAAGATGAGATAAAGGACCACTTGTTCGGGTGTGACTAAAGTACTTAATGCAAAGACGGATGGTAAATATACAGAGGAACAAAATTGGGTCCAAGCTTAAGGTACTCTCTACCGCGATACAAGAAATCGGTGTCACGCAAACTTAATGAAAGATTTTTAAAAAATCCAAATTTGAAAAGCTGGAATAGAGATAAAGGATTTAGTCCTGAATAAGGCGCTTTGACGATCACCCAGCATTTCTGAAAAAACAGTTGGAAATGTGAGGCTAGAAAAATTGAGAGAAGCCTGTTATTTGGTATTACTTGTTACCTTACAAGGAAAGCGCAAGTCAAGCTTGAGAATAATGGAGAAAGCATCAGCGGTGTTCGGTGTCGGACCGCTTTTCAAGCCTTGCGCTAACAAGTTTTTTATCTTGCAAAGGAAGCGTGTTGTGTGTCTTGTTAAAGTCAATTAACCATAGTCCTGCTTACGAACTACAGCTGCGATGGGTTTTTCCTTAAGTATGGCTTTTTGTTGGTAGTGTCTTCAAAACATTATTCTCACACCGTTCGAAGACACATTTCCTAACAATCATAAAACATAATAAAAAAAATGTTCATATTCTCAAACTAAAATGGAAAATATTCATTTTTACCTTGACTATTTAAAAATAACAGTGTCGATACTTAGATTTATCCCTTTTTAATTTTTATCGCATTTAATTTTTATCGCATTTAATTTATATCGCATTTAATTTATATCGCATTTAATTTATATCGCATTTTGCAGTTTTTTAAAACAAGGAACATGTGAGCTATCTACGTTCTACAGTAAAACACTTTTCCGACCCAGTTAAACCAATCAGGCAGATATTTCGATAAAAGTTTTGCTTTTAGAGTGGCTAATGGCAAAGCACGTTGCCAAGTGAGAATTTATTGTTATGGATCAAGATAAGGTTTTAGCGGATAAAATGGATGACTCTGATAATCTTATGAAAATAGCATGAATGTGGCTTTGGTAAAAGCATTCAAATTCTTAATATAACCTACTTATTAAGCCAATGCTATTATTCGCCTTTGTAAACGAAGGGTATGTTTCCATAGTATTGAGAAACATGAGACAAAAAACTTATAAACTAATTAGGCTAAAATCAACATTAAGTATTTAATTATTACAATATTCTCACCTAAGTGAAAAGCCACGTGTCAATGTTTTAACACGAAGAAAATGTCGATGGTTTAAGTTGGGTCATTGTAACTTAAGTGAATCAAAGTGCTGCGTTGCACCATGACGAAATAAATGAAATCGTTTACTTTAGTCAAAGATATTTAACTACTCGTTGTATCAAAATTGTGATCAAGTGAAGTAAGTTCCTGCAATCCAAATGTGAATCAGACACGTTGTATATAGCATAAGTAACAAAGAGGGCCTTCAGCCTAATCCTGTAAAGGTGCAACACACAAGGAAATCATTTGACCACTGAATCTTCCACGCCTGAGTTTGGGACTCTCTCCTTCTAACAGCTTTCTTTTTCTAATGTCTTTGACTTTTTAAAACGGAAAGTGAACTGTTTCCTATTCTTTTGACTGGGTTACCATTCCGACTTTTAATGATGTAAAAAAATGTAATGGGTTGTGCCTGTTTCCTAATGTTCGTTTACCGCAGACCCAGAAAGTAAATTTCAATGTGAAAACCAGTTTTACAACTTGCATAAAATTTGCTTAACAGCAGGGTATGAGATTTAATTAGAGAAAAATTGACGTACCCCACGTATCTCACGTGCCATCACCAACGTTAGAAGAAAAAAATATGTATAATTTCAATCTGTCTTTTCGCTTCAAATCACTTTTTACAGCCTTGTATCACGTCGTTGGCTACAGTACAAGACTTGTTTTTATTCTGGTGTTTATCTTCACTTATGTTACCAGAGCTAACACATATATTAGTCCATCTATGCGTCTGTGTATATCTATGCATCTGTTTTTCTATCTGTCCATCCCTCCACCCCTCCATCCCTCCATGTATGTATTTATGAATCTATGTATTTATGAATGTATGTATGTATGTATTTATGAATGTATGTATGTATGTTTGTATGTATGTATGTATGTATGTATGTTTGTATGAATATGTTTGCATGTATGTATGTATACATCTATCTATCTATCTATCTATCTATCTATCTATCTATCTATCTGTCTATCTATCTTTCTATCTATCTATCTATCTATCTATCTATCTATCTATCTTTCTATTTATCAATCTATCACCCTACCAATCTCATGAATATAAGTATGTAATATTCATAATATATTAGTATATAATAGATATATCATATATATACATATATATGTATATATACAAACAAAATTGTTTCTATAAGCTTAATTGCTACTGATGATGATAGATGGCTTCTAAATACGTGTTATTTTTTAATGAATTATTAATTATATAAGAGGTATCTTCTGTTGTCTGTCCATCCAGCTCCTTATTGTTTTTTGTAGGCTTCTCTATTCAAAGTTTCGGGTGGGGTGAGAATTAATTCCTCAAATAAACAGCATACTAGCAAGCTAATAGTATGCTAAAGGAAAACCATGATACGTCTCTTACAGTTATTAGTTCCACTACTGAAGCTAAGGGAAAAAGCAAGAGAGAAGAAGAACTGAAAACGTTTCAACGAAGGTCTGATTGCATCTATGGGATGTCCTCGACTACCAAAGNTCTAAATACGTGTTATTTTTTAATGAATTATTAATTATATAAGAGGTATCTTCTGTTGTCTGTCCATCCAGCTCCTTATTGTTTTTTGTAGGCTTCTCTATTCAAAGTTTCGGGTGGGGTGAGAATTAATTCCTCAAATAAACAGCATACTAGCAAGCTAATAGTATGCTAAAGGAAAACCATGATACGTCTCTTACAGTTATTAGTTCCACTACTGAAGCTAAGGGAAAAAGCAAGAGAGAAGAAGAACTGGAAACGTTTCAACGAAGGTCTGATTGCATCTATGGGATGTCCTCGACTACCAAAGAAGCAGAACACAGAGGATAAGTAAGTAAGTACTGAAGCTATGTACAAAGTGTGAGCATCCAACACAAAAAGTCCTGTCAGATTTTGTTGATACAATTCTCCACTCACTTGAGTACTTGCAATTCAGCACCAACTCAGATATGTTTATTTTTTAACTTAGCCTCTTCGAAGTTCAAACAAATAAAATTAATAATAATCAGTTGTCATTATTATTAAATCATATTATTCAATGATGTGTGGGGCCATACTCGCAACCTAAATAAATCTTTTATGTAGATTTCCACTTAGCATGGACTTCAGTTTCAAAAAACGGTCAAAATAGTTTCAAATAGAATAATATTTTATTTACTCACGTGCTAAGCCTGTCTGGTATCAGTTAGTTCCTTTCCAATACATCTCATATTGTTTGAAAAATATTTTAAAACTTTATACCATACAGTTGTGAAGGTTTCGATGAAAATCCCTGACCATGTAGATAAAATCTAAATCAAGTAAAATATACAACCAACGTCACAACGTCAAACAATGAATTTTTAGTCATGGCTAAAGAAAAAAATATATTTGAATTTAAGAGTTTAGTAGTTGCTGTTTCACATAAAGTATGGAAAATCAAGGAGAATAGTGTAGTTTTTCAGTGTTGGTTAAACAGTATCTAAAATGCGTCAGTTTACCATAAGCAGACTTCTGTTTTTACAAATAAATAAATCTGTTGTTAGTAATATTGTAATGTTTTGTTCTTTTCACTGACTGCAAATGCATAAAAGGAGACATTTAGTAACTTTGAATGACTTGATCTCCAGATTGTGAAGAAATCTTTTCCATTACAAGCAAGATTAAGAATTACTACTTTTGACGTTAACGATTAATTGGTTGCAGCAGCCTTTGAAATTGACAGAAGAAACAGCAGTATCTGACGGCAATGACGCAGCCACAAATAGATTTGGGTTTGGTTTTTTTACTTCAGTTTATAATTTCTTTGATCCCAAATACAAAGGGATATTTAACTCACTGTTTATCTTTTCGTTTTTCCTTTCTTGATGTTTATTGTATATTAAGTGAAATGTTAGCAAACATATAATTTCAGTTTTACTTTTTGTTTATACAAAAAGTAAAACTGAAAAAAATGATATTCAAAATGATGACGATTATTGTTTAAAATTTCCCTCTGGGAATAAGGCAAGGCTAAGCTTATTTCCAAACTGCTTGGGGTAACGATACATCTGCTTAATAGATCCTTGAGGAAGGCTTAACATAACAGTAAAAATGTTTTTTGGTATTAACAACAAATTGGGTTTTTCAAGGAAGGAAGACGGCTCAGATAACGTAGTTTTTCCTTCTTTTTGCACGAAAATGAATGTTTGTGCTTGTACTTGATATGCAATGGGAAGAACCTCCAAAAATGTTTTTGTATTTGATGTATATCACAAAATAGAGGGTATAAATATGATGAAAAAGGAGAGCACAGGACCAGTAGTATTTTTAGATGCCTTAGGGGTGCACATAGCAGAAAATTAAACTTAGCCGTGGAGGGAAACTATAAGTCTAATAAAACACAGGAAAATATCTCCCCTTTTTCATATTTTTCCTGTCACCGGCTTTCCTAATCTTTGATTAGAGTTATTAAGTGAGCCTGATTGTATCTTTTGCTGTATCCTCTGTTCCACTTAGAAGTTGCTCTTTTGGATTAACATCTTCTGGGAAACGCCTCAATGGTTGAATAAATTTTAGTGGGCTTTTAGGGCTGTGCGTGGCGTCAAATTATTTGATCTTTTTTTTCTTCTTCTTTTCCTTCGGTCTTCTTACAACTTCAAGCTGGGTCGGCCGCTCGAAATTTCTTCTTCCACACGGTCCTATTGCTTGCATCGTCCTCCTTAGCGCCAAGTATTTTCATATCAATCTGCACTCTGTCTCTCCATCTAAACTTCTGCCGTCCTATACTTTTTTTCCCAACTACCTGCTGATAGTACACTTGCTTCACAATCTTTCTTTTAATTGCCTCCAAAGAATTGTTTGATATTTTCAAGAGAAAATGAGGGTCTCGTGTTTTGCTATCTTGGGAGTAATGCCTAATTTGGTCATTGTTTACATTGTAAATGTATCGAGGTATAAAGCTAATTGAAATCTGCTAATAAATAAAAAAAGTAAAGTATTGATACCGATGCATTTCTTCAAGCAGAATACACATACCCACACACACACACACATTTTTTTTCATTTCAAGTATTGTTTCAAGTAAAGTCTTTATAGTACTTTTCTTTTGAAAACAAATGCCGTACTTTTGTAGCAAAACATATCAAACTACAATACAGTGTTGATTTATTAAGACCTTTTTAAATGGTAAAAATCCACACAAAGTATACAAGAATACAAGTCATTAGTAAGAAATTCTACGAATATAATTGAAATAACAAAACTACAATAAAATAATTATTAACCCGCTCTTCTTATGTTATCTTATTATTTAACTTAACTGTGAGTTATAAATAAGTAAGTCGAAAACAACAATCCTTTCGACTTTATATTTCTGAAATCACAGAAAGGAGAAGGTGTTTAATTATGGACCTTGCAATTTCACTTTCTTAAGGAAACACTGATGTGCTTCAATGGAGCTTGGTGAGCATCTGTCGTAAAGGAGATTTTATGTGCTCTTGATTAAGGTCATTCTGGTTCCACGATTAACTTTCGAATGATTAAAAACTGGAACAACCCAAAACGCAACCAGAAAAAGCCAAAACTATTTTTCTACAATAAACCGCTATCTGTTGTAATTTGCAAACACGAGGGAATTCTGTCAAGGAAAATAAATTGATGCCTACCAAGATTTTACTTCCTACATTGATCCATAATTATATTTAAAGGGAAATCAAGTTGTAACCTATGAAAACACTTTTGTTTTTCACAAAACTAGACAAGAGCTTGAAATTACTAAGGAAAAATACAAGTTTTTCAGGTAGCGAAATAGTCTTAACTTTCTGGGTAAATTAGCCTGTAAGTCGCTATTAGAAGTTAATATTTTTGCACTGATTATAAAGTGATTTTGACGTTCCAATGCTTACAGTTGTTAAGAAAGATGTTAAAAATTAAATTTTTGAACTATTAACTCCTCATTCTGTACTTTACACATTTAACTTTGTCTCTGACACATGATGAAAAACTTGGCGAATGGGATCGATTTTGAATACCATGGAAATACCTGGAATTTATTCAGTTGTATTGCTTTTCATTATGAAGTTCCATATCACTTGTGGAAGATAAAATTTACATTAATTTAGTGGAACACATTTCACCAAAACGGGAAAAAAATGCAAAAATGAAAAATGGGCGTAAAAATTAGGAAAGGAAGAAAAACATTTTCTTTAAATACGTTTTGCTCTCAAGCGCGTTGATTACACTCCCTGTACTTCTGCTACGACAAAATCAAAACTTAGTCTAGTAAGGAAAGAACTAGGAAGATAAAAAGAGAAAAGGAAAAATCTTGTTATGTTTTTAGGCTGAAAGACTGATCTTTGGCATAATAAATGCTAAAAAGTTTGTAACGGAAAAACAAAAATTTGTGTAATATATATTCACCCTTTACTTTTGTTTTATGTCAAGAGTAATTTCACATTTGGACTACACAATCTTATTTTATCCGAAATAAATCTGGAGTCGTGTATGTATACTATAATATATGATGGTTGTCTTCCTTTTTATTCCAGAATAACGAAGTCATAGTTGTCGGGGTTAAACTTATTAAAAAGTTTAACCCCGTGATAAGAATGCAGTACGTCATAAAAATGTGATTTTTATGGCACACAGGTCCTGTTTACATTTTTATTCAATACGAAATTATTTCCAATATGAGATACCATGAAAAAAATCAACGTAAATGCAAATACCCATATTCAACTAAGATTAAAGCTCTCTAATAATTACCTGTTTAGTCACTGCAAACGAAATCCAAACCAGAACGCTCGAGCTTACATGTCCTTTAACAGTTTCTATTTAATGGCAAATACTTCAAAATGTCGTAAAAAATTAAGTGCGGTGTTTGGAAATAAACCTTCTTACAACAACGTTTTAATGAATTAAAACACGACACCGTTAACGAGTAAGGCTATTTTAATTAAGTTGTAACTTGGGGACACCAAGGGCAGCTGGCTGGATTTAAAGTCAAACGTCAATTGAAATAACCGTAGCATTAGGTCCTCAGTCAAATAATTTAGTTAATCAACGATAACATTCTGCACCAAGGATTCTTGTCATCCCTTGGTGGAAGTCTAATTCCGATTTAAAGAGGTATATCTTTCAATGAAAGCTTCAGTAAGTTGTCAAGATTTGCTGCTATGGAACAGAATTCCAACAGCTTACATTTGTTCTCCGTTTCTATCTTTTAGTTTGAAAGTGCTCATAAATTGGTGAAAGGCGAACATTCTACAAACTGTTCTGATTGATCTCTGCAAAAGACGCTGATGCAACTGTGATGTCTCACAGTTAGATCCAGCTTTCAAGAATAAAGTTAAATTTGGTAAAAACCTGTTCTTTTAAAAAGTGATTTCTTCAAAACAACAGTGAATATTCTTCGCTTATTTATTTCATTTAATGTTGACGTATTCGTTAAAAAAAGGTATCGAGAAGTCATATACAAGATATATCTTATGTTATTTTGCATTCTTTTCAGTTCTGTTCCGTAAACGAACGATAATTTCTTTGTTCAGAGGAGAAATATATAAAAAAAGAATAATTTTTTGTTATTTTGCAAACAGCTTCCTGCAACATGAAAAACTTGGTTATTACACACAAGTTTCTTCCACGTTAATCCAAGCTTTTTGCGCACCGTAAGAATATCATATTTTCTGTCGAGTCCCAATGTTTCCAAATATTTTCCATTTTTTATTCAATTGTTAATTAAAATAATTTTTAAAATTTTAAAACATCTTAACAAAAAGAGGAACAGGGACCGTATACTATCCAAAACACGTATCATAGCTGAGGTGACACCTGGCTCCAATTGTTGAAAATTAACGAACAAAGAGGAGAAGCGATAAAAAATATTTTGGAACCTTGGAGCCTCAATTTTATTCTTTATTTTATTTTAAACTTTGATGACGTTGACCTCCGATATCTTCTAAGTTATATTCTTACTAATTTAATGTGTATATGTACAATAGAAAAAACGCATACCGCCGACGAAAAGTAGAGTGATAGATAGCTGTAGTTCGATCAAATTGATTGGAGATGTCTCTTTAGTCTATGAAACGAACACCATGTTCTTGGAAACCTTTAAGCTAAAAACATGCCGACAAAAAACTAATGAATTTTTAACTCCTAAAAAGTTTTCGTACTAAAATAATCTTCTTAATTCTAAACCTACTAAAGTACAAAAAGAAGTTTTCACATTGGCCAACATCAAGAAAACAAGGGATCTAACAACGGTTAAAATGATTTGAATTTTGAACTTTGCATTGATAGGGATTACACTTGGGCTTGGTCTGAGTGTTACTTTTGTTTGCTACATATTCCTATCTCTTTTTTTCTCTCCCTCTCCTTCTTCCTCGTTCTTTCTCTGTATGTGAAGGAAAGACAGAAAAAATATTATTTTAAGATAACAATAGACCTCAGACTTTAAAATGTCCAAGTCTAATAATGCAGGATATCACCCATTAGCCAAAGCGCTCCGCAATCTGGAAATCTGACGAAGAAAACTAGATTCATAGCGAGACTTACTTTAACAAGGAACAACAACTGCATAGTAATAAAGACGTTGCGAGAAACAAGAAAAGCAAGATAAGCTCATTAGAACACTTCATATGATAATACCAATAAGACAACCAAATTGCGTGGATCAGACAAACATTGAATAGTAGTAGCAAAATTTCTACGATTGAGTTACAAACAGGTTTCTGAACAAGACGAAGAACATCGCGATGAGACGAGGAATCACTTGTCCAGATGTGACAAGAGTAAGACAAGAGGTGCAAGGAAAATACGGTAAATATAGAGAGACAAAAAATGGCCCCCAGACGTAAGATACTTTCAAGTAAGATTACATTTTGTTTATTGTACAAACACATTTATTCAATAAGAATGTGACTCATAAGATATAGAAGCTTAGATTTATCAGAGTTTGAAATGAAATAAAGACTGAACTTAAAAGTACAACAATATCAGTAAAAGGGTACATTTATCATATTCTTTGAATTGACATGAGTGCCACTTTCTATTCCACCATATCTATATCACTTTCTATCAGGAATGGAGACGTCGGGACAAAGCAACATTTGTTATTTGACAGGAGACTAACATTTTTCACGGTTGTTTAACGTAGTTGCTTCTCCTCTTATCTTATCGTATTTATTTCTCATTTAAAATACAAAATTTAAGTTCTTGAGTGACAAAAGTCGAGGACTTGTCTTTTTGCAGTTGTTTACTCCGTATTTAATGATTATCCTCAAGCAAACGTTAATCACATGGGAATGTTTTCGCTTGATGATGTTTTACCAATCGAAGAAAGAAAAAAAGCTCAACAAATTATTCCAATTCTTGACCAAATATTAATATCATTATTTTTGTAAACTATATTTGAGGAGCCTTGGCTTAATGGTTAACCTAACTGCACCGTAATCAAGAATTCCGGGTTCGATTCCCCGAGCGGACGACGTTAAAATTTCACAAAAGAAAAAGCCATTGGTTGGCGTCTGACGGGCATCCAGCCAAGAAATTCCTGACTGCAAAACCCAAGTTCCTATGAGGGGCACCGTCTGAGCCCCAGTAACGGGGGAACAATAATGTTAAAAAAAAATAAAATTATAAACTATTTCAATAACAAATTTCTGTTTATTTTGTAGGTAAAACACGTAATTTAACTCTTCCGTTTTCTGTATATAGTTCTTTTTCTTGATTATCATGCTTTTGTCTGGGCTTTGAAAATATTGTTCAAGGCAGAGATTTGGTTCAAATTTCTTGTTTCTTGTAGGGCTCTCCATGGAAATTTATTTAGGATTTCCTTCTTTTTCTATTCCTGAAAACAATGAATATCTGATATTGATCATTATCATCTTGCTGCCTCAGCCAAGATAGAATTCACTACACTTTTCCAGTATACCCTATCGGTCATGCATGTTAGAAGGTCTTCCTTGGCGATGGCGGTATCTCCGTATACGATGATCTAATTTTAGTATATCTGATATCTATAATACTAGGTATACTGGAGTTGATTTCAGTTGGTCTCTAGTGGGAATACCACTTAAGAGGTAACACAGAGCGAGTTTTCTGCAGAGAGATTTTGCCTTGACGGAAGGACCAATGTAAACTTGATCACATAAGAAACTTGGATATGAAATTTCTGTGACTTTTAGTTGTGAATTCCTTTAGAATAACCTCCAAACTCAATTTTTGAAATACAATTTGACGCCTAAATGTCAATCAGTGACTTTCAATCTAACCTTTATTCTGGTAGAGACATCTCATGTATTACTTATTTTTAGCTAAATGGATCTGTAACCTGTTTTGTATCTCTCAAGCGTTATTTACAAATCGTTTTGTCCTTAATCAGCCATTGACATTTTACAAAGCTTACCGAGAATCCTTCATCGTTATCAAGTTTCTATATTATTTCATAGAGAAAATTAGGAAATTAAATACAATATCCCAAATTCTATTATTTCTTTTATTTTATTGTGTCCAATAGCATTGAAAGAGTACAAAATTTTTTACCAGCGTAGGAAAGTTAGAAAAAAAGACAATATAAGGTTAAAACTAAGTTAAGTTGCTTCTCCTTCACCACCCCAATAACAAAAATAGTTAACATTCCAATTTGCCTTTAAACCTCAATACTATTAGTTTAACTTGTTTCCAGAATAAATTGCATCTTCTGGTTTCATTTAGTTTCAGTTATGACGAGTAGTGGACAATCATTGTGTACTCCCCCTCTCTTATTGTCAGTTATGATGTAGCTATAGGTTACTTCATACTACATAACTACATAAGGTCTATAACTGGGTTTACCTTATAAATAAGTGACAGATAATTTGATGCTATAGTGAATTAACCTTCACCATGACGCGATATCTTAACAAGCAACAGTCCAGCAGTTGTAAAAGCAGTCCTTAAACACTATCGTGGTAGAACTTTCAAGTGGATCTTCCCAAAGTCTGTGTCATTGGATCTCGTTCTTATATAATTCTCAGATTAAATTGATTCTTACATTTTGTCATTAGAAGTAAATAAAAAGGTTTTTGAGTTGAGTTACTTTGTATAAAATGAAAGCTATGTGCATAAGCCTTTCTACTCTTAAAAGTTTGTAGTTTGAGCATAAGTGCGTCTTTTCCTGTTTTTTTTCCAGCTTAATACTTCAGAGATAAGGTGTTTTTATATTTAAGACAAAATTCTTACAAAGACAAACAAAATTTAACTTTTTTCCCCTGGGTGAGTTTTTATGCTTTTTTAAGAGGAGGAGAAAGAAAAATTGAACTACTTTTATAAAATGTAAAGACAGCTTCATATTGCAGTGAATTTGTGTAAAAGAAGTTTCTTGGAAATAAAACCCAAATAATATTTAAGATGATAAGTGTACAAAGTCAGTGGTATTAAATACTCGGCAAGTATTTATTATGTGGAATTACATCGCAAAACCTGTTGGTATAACAACAATAACCTATTTCCCAGGGTAAAAATTAGATAATCCAACCTCTCGGTCACAAACATGGCAATAGATCTGATTCAAGAATTAATTGCTCGGTAAATCACGATTTTTCCCTTACAAGTAGGTCCTTTGGCTTCTAAAACATTTATAATGTCTGTGCAGTATTTCGATGTCCAACAAGATGGATCCACATAATCTTTTCTAGGCAAAGAATTTCTGATACATTAGTGAGCTTACTGGGAGGAAACTGTTTGTATCGTGTATGGTTGTTCATGCGGACCAGGGCACATAACGCAAAGAGAGTCCTCCGCAATATCAATGATATCATCAATGGTAGAAAGAGCATTTTACAGGTCAATATGTTAGGAAAATGGCCAAATATTATCCTGCCATTTTTCTAACATATTATCGTGCCATTAAAATTAAATCAGATAAAGCTTTACTCGACTTTCCTATTGTACCAAAAACCGTACACAAAACTTACAGGATATTTAGCGGTAATACGAGTTGGATACATTGTTCATAAAGTACACTGTAGTTACGTTTCCATTTCCTGTAGAAGGTAATTTATTTGATTTAGCAAAGTTGTAATTAGGCACTGATAAATGGTAGTTTACGATAGTTGCAAAAAAAATATAGAGTTGATGGGTAAATTGCATTGGTGTAAAAAGGGAGATAAACTGGATTTGAAAAGCGGAAAGGAGAAAAAAAATTAAAGGAAAAAAAAATTTAACCAATTACTAAGGCTTTTATAATTAAAACTATCAAAGTGTTTAATAAGCCGATATCTTATTCAAACTATTATATACAATTCTGCTACGAAGACACGTCCTAGTGCATAGCAACAACTTGTCTGATGAGGTCTTCTCAATATTTCCTGACCAGATCAGTCTATTAATTTTATTTCTGTTATTGGAATACTGCTATAGAATAACGAATACATTACTTGAAGATTTTTAAACTAATGGTAACTTTTATTTTGTTTAGTATCCTGTTCTTTATCTTTTTTCTTTCTTTCGCCTAAAGCAGGGATGGAAGCTGCTTCAGTACTGAGAGCTATTTTTATTTTGCTTTTTTAAGGAGAGTCTAAATGGAAAAGCTAAGTAATGAAGTAGTATTAGAAAAGGCAGATACACACAGGAGTCTGATCAAAACTATAACAAACCGTCAAATGTCATTATTTTTGTTCATATATGTAGGAAGTAAAAAAGAATATTTGGTCAGTACAGGAAAGTTTAAGAAAATATAGCCTGTGACAGGATAAAGACAAGAGTATGTCACTAGTATGAAAAGACGAATGGGTCAATATTGAACATAGATTAAAACTGTACCACGCACAAAGGACAAGGAAACTTGGGGCACAATAATCGTCGACGTCGGTAAACACAGATAGATTGTCCAGAACACTTTTATTTCATTACACAATATCTGTATTATTTTAACCTCTGTTAGAAAGAGAGGTCTTGAAGTTGATCCGAGGAAAATCGAGGGAAATCATAAAAAGCATGTACCCAACCATGAACCCATGCATCTAAAGTAAGACTCGTTCTGTTTTTGAGAAGAAACACTACTATTTGCAAGCTAATGTAAATATCAAGTGCCGGTCAAAAAATATTAGCAAACGTTTTGTACTTTGTGATAAATTTTTGTGTGTATCAAAATAGACAGTAATTATAATTTCAACATGGATAAAACTCCATATTACTTTGACTTGCAAAGGTGGAATACAGGTAATCAGGGAGGAGTCATTACTGGGAAGCAAGAGACAATTGGGTACGAGAAACGTTTTATAGCCACTTACCATCTTTAGAAATCTAGCAAAGCTCGTCAGGAGAAATTTTGTTTAAAACAGTATTTAAATGAGATAGCTACCTCCAAATAATCTGACGGAGACCAAGTATACTATCAATATAGGAATGAGTGTTTTGAATCTCAAAACTCTGCAACCTGTCATGCAGACGGAAAGAACCAAGAAACTTTTGTTTTAAAATGACAGTACAGTCTACTACTATGAAACTAATTCTGGAGTGTCTGCACTGCCATGTTAACTACTTAAAAACAATTTGTAAATGACATGGGTTTAGTGGTTAGATACACGCTAAAGGAACTATACTTTTTAATATCGTTGGGCTCCAAACGAGGTTAGTATGAATTTAATATTTGACATTTAGAAAACTAAAAATTTGGGCTCTGACAGTGGGTGTACCCTGAGGTAAAGGGTATTGATCTGGTACTGAACTACTCTTGGGGCCAGAACTGCATCATTCCATGTCAGTCAGTAGATCAACACATTTTTCCTCGGAGTACAGGTGATGAAAGGACGATGAATTTGTTGACCATAGTGGCAACATGGGTGACACGTGCGGAAGTAGAGAAGACTGGTAAGACGGAAACGCCAAGGAAGACAAGTGCTAAGATGCATATGGTTTGAAAGACGACTGTGAGGTTGACGTAGTATCAGTGCACATGATTTTCAGCAAGCTAAGAATATCTTTACGCCTATGCTTTCATCACTTTGAAATACAATACCTCTTTTCCCTTTAGAATACTAATAACCTTCATTACAAAGGAAAATCTTTAATTCAAAAAAATCAATAGCAAATTAATGGTGTATCGTTATTTAATATTTAGGTATATGTACCTTGACAGATAAAATTTTTTATTGAAAATTTTCTTATGAAATATGAAAGCTACGTTTTGAAGGATGCCATATATCTGTCAAAATACAGTAAGAATAACTTAGCAGTAAGTGAGATTAGCTCTAATTTTCTAAAATATTCCTACACTATCTTATTTGAACTAAGGATACAAATGAGTTTGTCTTTTTGTTCAAAAGGGGCCCATATTCATAGTCTACTTAGATTACTTTTGAAAATATGGCAAGTATTTTTTCAGAATAATTTTAGCATGTGTTTGAGCCTAAATCCTAATAGGAGCATAAAAGTGTATAAAATCTCTGTTCTTGTTTCAAATAGGCAAAGTGGATTTTAAGAAAGTCGACGATCGTGATCATGGACGTTTCACCACATTTGTTGTCCTTCTTTTGAAAACTAAAATCCTTAATTTCGATATTCAGACTATTTTAAATCTAAAGAATAACAAGAACATTAATTATTCAATTTGCTTTATGGCTAAAAGTTGAATGGTAACGTCTTTTCTCTTTTCTACGGGCAAATTTATACCTGAAATTGTGTAGCTTCGGTGTTGCATTTTTTTAATTGAGTGAATAAGCGGCGTTAAATTACAAAAAAACTGAATTGGGTCAGAGTCAACTGTTTTAGAAATAAAGAATCTTACTGTGGTAGAGGAAAGATGCGTTTTTCTGATAAGAAATCCTTAGAGCACAAATAAAAAAATTCTTTCCCTAGCTTTTCTGTTTGATAAATCGAATGTGTTGCTTTAGGTAGTTTAACATTTAAATTAAAAAACTCCTTAAAAACAAGGAATATATTTGGTCAGAGATTAACATGACGTTAATTCAAACATTTGTAAGTACACTAAAATTAGACATTTTATGAAATAACTATAGAAACGAACGAGAGTATTATCTGACTACTTTTCTTAAACAATATCGAGGCAAATTGATACAAATAGCAAGTGTGATTTCTTTACTATAGTCGTTGAAATAATTAAGCAAAAAAAATGTAGGAAAAGATATAAAGTTTCATGAAATATATTTATAGAACATTAGTTATTAGATATTGTACATGTATAATATTTTTTCTTTGAACTTTTATTCATCAAGAATTATATAGATAAAAGTTCAAACAAAAAAATGTTTCCTTTTGATGGAAGTTTGTATATTGTGAGCAGATGTACATTCTTAAACTGCAAGATTCTACAGAGAATTACAGGAAAAAATTTGTGTATTCATCGTGGACCTTAATCTATTATTCTGAAATCATTTTTCTGTAACATTACTGGTTTTCATCTTCATTTTAGTGAGGCATAACCTCAATATATATCTTTAACCTTACGTATTATGGAAGTATTAGGAAACCTTACGCGTTATGTCTTCTCAATTGACATTTGAGTACCATACTTAAAAGTTAACCCAGAAATT
Source organism: Morbakka virulenta (assembly GCA_003991215.1). Taxonomy (NCBI): domain Eukaryota; kingdom Metazoa; phylum Cnidaria; class Cubozoa; order Carybdeida; family Carukiidae; genus Morbakka; species Morbakka virulenta. Next base: position 2,634,553 of record RDPX01000003.1, read on the forward strand.
ACTCATCAGTTGAATAACAGAATTATTATCTTTAACCACGATGTCTATATGGATTAGAAATTGAGGCCACAATACCTACTTCATTGGTTTCCAAACCATTTTTTCCTGCCAAGGCTACAGGTACTAGAAATTTTCTTTTTCCTGTAGCTTTGCCTCTAAAAATGTTTATGACATTATTTGACGGCATTTTACTCAAAAAGAAACAGTTGACCTTTCTTTTGGCACTGTCTTTATCATTTTACATCAAAATAAAAACGAGCAATACTTCGGAAGACACTTTTTATATTAATACCATAATTTCTGCTGTAACACAATTTTCTCTATATTTTCGGATTTCGGCCCTAACTACACGTCTTAATTATTCTTTAAAAGAACACCGGTAATAAAATAAAAAAAAACACTTGTGATTCGACAAAAATATGAAAGAGAGTAAAGCATGTGTATCTAACTTATTGAGTATCAAAAGAGGAAAACAGACAAGAAATAATATGTTGGAACCTCATTTTGCAGTGTTGGGGCTGGGTTTTATTTCAAATTAATCCTCAAATTTTGGTAAAGTTAAGCTTCAATATTTGTAGGATTTTTTTATTAAAAAAGGTGTATGTTCTTTTCTTGACCTCATGGGCTCATTAAAAGCCATCAATGTAGAATTTTTATTATGTTGTGAGTTATAAGCTTTATCTGAGCTCAGAAAAAGCTTTGGGCTCACTGCATGATAAATACCCTCCAACAAAAATTGTGTATCTTCTGATATTTAAATAGGAGGTCTTATTTGTTTTTTAAGCCTTATCATGTGGAGGCTTTCAGTGAAATAAAAGCTAAAGGAAAATCTTCTTTCATGTTAGAAATTCTCGTTTATTGTCCAAAACGTTCAGGAAGTGGTGGTGTTGTTGTTGGTGGTAGTGGGGGCTGAAGCTCTCATCCCACACGGTGATGAATAAAATGCCACCACGTTAAAGCTAAAAAGTGAACTGACTTTACAATTAATAAAAAGTTAAAAGCAAGAACAAACATTACTTTAAGCCACTAATACAACCGTAAATAAATTACGGCAAATTTTCTTTCAATACTGGTAGTTATCAGCATCTTGTGATACCATCGTTTTTTCAAATAACCTTTAATGAATAAGTGGATTTTTTATATTACATGAACACACCACGCCATAACTTTATTTGGTCATCAAAGGGTTTTCCCTACCATATTTTCCTCTCGGGTTGAAATTTTCAAGGCCGCGTGTTTTTAAATGATCCTTCCGTCCTTCTTACTTATACTAATTTTTTATTACAATAAAAAGTTCTTTCTTACAAATATTAGAATAAATTCTTCTTCCAAGATGCTGTTTGTAGTGAGAAGTATTTTTTCTTTACCCAAGACCAATCAGCTGTTTGGTTAGTAAGCCAGACATGGAGAAAGGGCAAAATCAAATAAACACGTGTTGGGCGTCTGTGTTTGCCACATAGACGACCTGGATGTTAACAGCTTTGTAAGGAAGAGGAACATAAGATGAAAAAAGCCCCAGTAAATCATGAAAGAAAACTGGTGTACTTACCTGAGAAACTAGTTCACTTTCATACTCGAGTGGCATTTAAACTCTGATATGAACAGGTAGTCGTAGATCTTACGTAGTAATGTAACAAGGAAAGGTCACAGGAAACACAAAAAATGAAATAAAATACTTTCTGTAATTGTTTGCCGATTCTGTTCACCTTTTTGTGATTGGTTAATGCTCAATCTCTGGTTTTGCTTTTTCATTCTTACTTCTGTGCCCTTGGTATGGTAAGAACTAAGAAAACAGCTGAAAATACACGATAAATATCAGGAAGTACTGACTGAATGAAGGATTGGGTGTATATTATGAAGCATCAAAACGAGTCTTAAATTGGATTCATGATTGACAGACAAATCGTAATCCTTGATAACAGAAGCTTTTTACACAAAAGAAGTTTTGATATAGAAGTATCGATTTTAACAAGTTTTTATTTTTTTAAATAACATTTTGCAAGTGACAATTTTTAACTTTCTACATTTCCTTTGTATCTTTTACACATATGTATTTTTTTTGTCTTGATTGGTTTTCCTTTGTTTTTAAGATGAATTCCAACTTTCTATAGACCGATAATAGGTGTTTAACTGATACTTTATGGTTTTTTGTTTTGCCCAAAAGTTTCAAAACCACTGTGACCAAATGTCAATCCTGACTTTGCAGATCTTACCTCAGATTTTTTCGTGGCTCAAATTTCCAAATTCTGCAATATTCCAAATTCCTTCTGATTTAATGACACTTTTAAACGCATTTATCGTGGGTAGGACTGAGATATTTTTCAAATATTTCTTGTCCCATAGGCTGATGCAGACGACAATCTAACTGGTTTCAAAATTACCGGGGGGCTGTAGAGGGCTAAGGACAAAGAGAGAGTTTTGCGGCCACACCCTTAAAATACCATTCCCTGTGCTCAAAGCGTATCTTGAAAGAATAATGGTAGTGCAATTTATTGAGAAATGTATTACATTCTTTACTTGAAATAAAATGGCTTTTATGAAATGCTTAAGGGGGTATATAAAACCTCTAGCTCAAGCTCTATATAAAACAAATTCAGTAAATATGAAAATACATTAACGATTTTTTAAAATTTTCTTTTTGGTTAAAGGCTCAGGGGTGTCATCTCTGGCCAGTACAAAGATATTAACCTAGTTCCACTTTCCTTTAGAAATTGAACAATACCATCACATTTTCCGATAACTTGCAAGATTTTGTTCATTTAAGTTCGAAGATAAATTATAGTAACATACAAATCATATACTATTTTGAAAACAAAATATGAGAATTTAGCTGTTTGATGGTAAAAACAGAGTGTCAAAATATTAGCATGCGAGTAANCAGGGGTTACATGACCATTGGTTGTTGAATTGCTGGAAGATAAAATCAGAACATGAAAATAAAACCTCTAGCTCAAGCTCTATATAAAACAAATTCAGTAAATATGAAAATACATTAACGATTTTTTAAAATTTTCTTTTTGGTTAAAGGCTCAGGGGTGTCATCTCTGGCCAGTACAAAGATATTAACCTAGTTCCACTTTCCTTTAGAAATTGAACAATACCATCACATTTTCCGATAACTTGCAAGATTTTGTTCATTTAAGTTCGAAGATAAATTATAGTAACATACAAATCATATACTATTTTGAAAACAAAATATGAGAATTTAGCTGTTTGATGGTAAAAACAGAGTGTCAAAATATTAGCATGCGAGTAACATAAGTGTCTGCATGTATATTTTTTTTCTCTGAGTAACGTAATAAGTGCCTACACATATATTTTTTTCTCTGACCTGTTTCTCTCTGCTTTCCATCTGTTTTATATCCGAGAGGCGAATTCAAATTTCTAGTCCACCGCAACGTGCAAGCATTAAGAAATTCTAAGAGATTGTATAAATCACCAAAGCAACCTTTTTATTTGATTTTCTAATCAAGTGTCAGGAAAGACAGACATACTATTACAAGCTCATCGTCGAAGAGCAAAAAGAAGGAATTTTAAAAATATGTTAAATAATTATCTATTAGATTTTTCAAAATCATCTTTCAAACTTTTCACAGAAATCTGATAGGTTTCCAGAGACCAAGAAAAGCAGTGGGGATCCACTATGTTTAGTTGCTTTTAGTTTTTCCAAGAAATGTGATGACTATTGTTTTTACTGCCAAAGGTAGATTAAACTGTTTGGTTTTAGTGTATCGTTAAAGCAAATGTTTTCTTTCTCTACAAACATTTCTTGATGTGACTAGTCTTCAATCGATCTTAATGGACAATTTGTAACATATTTTTCTTAGGCTTTCTAGAATGCTTTAAATTTTTAGACTATAAATTTTGAGAAGTTTTGACGCCTTCAAATCTTAATTCTATTCCTCAACTTCATTATTATTCAAAGAATGACAGTGTTATGCAGCAAACCTTACTGAAACCATTTTTTGAAAAAAACACAATCGAAACCTGAAATTCATTAGTTAAAACTCTGGAGCTTGAAGTCAATAAGCTCTAAGTTATAAAATATAGGTATTATTAACGACATTAAAAGCTTAAAGCTTACTCACCTATGCTACGTGTATAAGGAACCAGTGATAGATATGAAAAATATTCTTCTCATTATCAAAAGTTTTCTCTTTTGGAACTCATGGTACTAAGACAAAAGCAATTTATCGTCGTATTCATGTGTAAGTTTACGTGTTATGTTATTCATGCCAGTTTTTAAGGGTTACTCATGAAATATGTATATCTTTTCCAGAATTTCATTATAGACTACATTGTATAATTTAAAATTTACAGAGCATTTGTAGCTATAGCTTGCCTAAATCCTCAGAGAACAAAGAAATGATGCTTATATGCAAGAGAACGAACAGCCATTGCAGGATAGGTTTGGACGATACCAAAATTTGAATGGCATTAAAAGTTGACACAGATAAGTTTACATTTTCAGTTTACAATTAAAAATACATTGGCTTTTATGAAAAGCTAGATGAAAACGTTGTTTGAAGTCAAATAACAAATACTTTTCACCGAGATCTTAGTCTGAAGCTGCTGGAGAAGTGTTCTTTCTGTTCCAGTCAATATTACAATTATTGATAAGACTGGAACTGATCTAGGCTAACCTATAGAATTATACGTAATCAGTTTCAATCGTGAAAGCAATGACGTAGTATGAGACTGAAAGTGTATTTTCGGCTATGCCTACTTTCGAATTTCAATATCTAAAATAATACTGAAATGATAATATTTACATTACATTTATGCTACACATGACACTGCTTGCACATTAACAATTTTTGCTTTTCACATTGGGTTGTGATCAAAGAAGTTCATTTCTAACATTTAAAAATAACCAGTAGTGGCCAAATGGTGGATCAGTTGATTGCCATTGAATCGATTATCGGACCCAGTCTTTGCCACGTCCTTAGAAGTACTGCACTCAGTTTGTTTCCCCTTTCTGAGTGGAAAATTATCGAGTTCGTGCAATATTGGAAACAGAGTTCGGTGATGAATGCAACGAAGCAATTTTTGTTTCTCAAATTAACTTGCAATGCTAAACTCCTCACTGTCAAATTAATGCACTGAAAGGTACATAGCAATAAGTATATAAGTGAGTAGGGAATGTAATGTTTAACTACAGGTTGATTAATTGCTATATTCACCTGGAGATATACACATGGCGAAGATTCACCACAGTCCGGAAAGCAAAACAATATTTTTTTTCAAGCCTGTTTTTCAAAACATGAGTTTTGATTAAACAGCAGCTGAAAAACCTGTTCTTTATCTCTCCTGTACACCTTATTTTATAAGCGGAGCGTAGTCTCTATACTAAGCCGCGATTGATTTAGACGAGAAGTTGTTGTAACGAGAAAAAGCATTGTTAACAATTGGGGAAAATTGACAAATGAATAATACGAAAGTTTTGCCAGCACTAAAAGGCTCATAACATATTTTAACTTCAGACAGAAATTGCGAAGTGGAAAAAGAAAGATCGCAACTTTCGTTGACTTGATTCATTCCTGTATTCAGAAAGAATCAAATGGAGCAGCCAGACCATTTCAAGCAAACCCGTATGTGTCTCACTACAGACATGAAGAGAGGACTTCTGCAAAAGGCTGGTTTACTTTTTTCAAATGAATATATTTCTATACCAGCTGCTCAAGAATTAGAGTGAGATAAGAAAATTTCAGAAAGTGATATTGACAACAGAATAAATGGGTGTTTACCTCTCGAGTTACAAAATGTTTTCTTCCCATGTGAATAAATCTTGAAAAATTAAAAAAGATATCTAACTGTGACTGCCTCATTACCTTTCTTAAATCTTCTCACAGAATACAGAATAGGCTAAAAAATCCGATTAGAAAGATTCATCTGTCAATGTCAGCTGGTTTTCTGAGATGGGCATGCTACCTTCCACACACCAAACCAATTACAGTACCAAGCTTAAAAATGGTAGCAGCTTATAGTTCCAATTAACACGTACATTTTGACCAAGTTAGCATTGACGATGAAATCGTCAGCTTGGTGGATTGAACTAGAATTTTACTGTTCGTTCATTTCAGAGAAAGGTGTTTTCAAAACGTGTCGAATAGTCTGGTAACGGCAGAAGATTACAGAACGCCATGCTGTGTAGATATCGGCACTATACTCACTTAACAGTTTCCATTTGAAAGATTAGAGCTGCAGGAGAGTACAGCCAATAGGCGGTACGCTACCTTTTAGTTAAAAAAGAATAACACTGAAAGGAGTCACGTAGTGGACACTGAATATATTTGGTCTCGTTGAGATCCCCATAATCATGTTGTTAACGCAGTGAAAGATTTGTGAATTTGTAGTGATACCGGCCGTTATGCAGATAAACATTCCTTTATTTAGTCATTGCGTAGTATTTTAACACAAAGTAAGTTTACTATTTTCACTGTTGTTAGCTGGACAAAATAAAATTTGTTATTTTTCAATTGTATGTTAGTTGGGGTTCCAAAACTAAATTTTTTAGTCAAATGATCTTTTAATCCCAAAATTTGGTGTCAAAAGCCAAAATTAGTGACCATACATTATTTTTTACTTCCTCTATTATATTGATTAAATGTCCTTGACATTTTTCTACGTTCGTTTGTAAAGGTGCAATTTTCATCACACACGTAAGTCGTCTTTTCCAGCAATGTGTATCAGACAAGGGTTAAGCAAAGTAACCACTAATGTCTTATGGATATTATTGTTTCAAATTGATGATACTGAGGATCTTTAGCGTGTAACTTGCGGAATGATATCATGCTCTTATTCCATGTATTTGGTGCAAGGTACTTTCTAAACAGAACCTATCCGCATCTCATTTTAAGTGTGAGACTGGTTGCAAATGCTGTCATTTCAGATGCAGGTTTATAGCAGGAGGTTAGTTGGTGAAAATAGTACATAAAAGTTAATCATTTTTAAAGTTATTATAATAGTTTTATAAACGTCAGCTACATAGCAATTGCATCAAAATAAAATCTGACTTGCGATTTACAAGTCATACTTAGTTAAACCTAGATTGAAACTCAATGCCAAATTTTCGTCTCAATGCATGATAAAACTCTGTCGACGTACAGTTTTAACTTTTCTGATCAATATTACTCAAAATTATAGCAGGTATTTGGATATTGGTAAATAGAAGTAAAACTTTGATAGCAATTGCAGCAAAAAGGTTTTACTTATTAATTCCGTTGTATGAAATTGCATATAATTAATGTTGTGCCAAAGAAAAAGAAAATGTACATGTGGAAACGTACAACCCTTGTGATGAATCAATTTCAGTGCTACGTCCGGGTAAAAAACGAAAAAATTCATTTTGTATCGTTGAATAGCAAATAAAAGGAGGAATGGAATATTGACCCCCGTTAGTCAGAAATATTTGAAATTATATTTGAAATCTTTACTCTTTGCTTATCATTGTCTTGTGTTGTCTCAGTTGAGTTCTGTCATTTTCACCTGAGATTCGGTCAGGTGTAGCCAGCATTTTATTATAATATGTGTGTTTAATTTTTAACGGCCTTTTCTACTTTTTCAAGAAAAAATTGGCTTGGTCACTTGGAATTTTCCTTCAACTCCTAACGTTGAAAGTGATCTTTTCGTCCATCGCGAGTTAATTTACTAACACCGACTTTTATTCTTACCTGCCGCCAAACGTCATCAAAATCCTTTTAACTCAAACCTCCAACAACTGTATTAATAAGCTCAAAATATGAAAAGAACTAAATCAACTAGAAAAAGAGAGTTTAGTGTGACCGGAAGAAGATTTGATTTAATATAAGTTTTAACAAAGTATGCGTCTAAATTTCTCCATACCTTCAGTCGCCTTTTTAAACTATTTGAATTCTTAGTAATAAGAAATGTGGTTTTTAAAGATACAGGTCAGCTAAGCCCTGTCAGACTGGTATGAAGATATCTCTTCAGTCACAAAAACCCATGATTGCATCAAAGCGGAAAGGTTTGAAAGCGCAGATGATATTTTATATATGTTGTTAGGGGTTATTGAAATATCTAAGCCGGAGTTTGGTAACGACAACACAATCCGGGTGATACAGAAAAAATCAATGCCGCCAAGTTGGTTTCCCTACAAAAAACCACATTAGAGAAACCACAAATACCAATTTATTACAAGTCAAAGACAGCGACATCATACCATTACTTTGAAAAGACAGTTTTAAAGTAAATGTTTGCATGTTTTATTTTGCTAGAGTTTAGCTTCTGACTCGCCACAAAGAATATAATCTATATGATTATAAACTGTGCCATTAAATTGAAATAAATTTTTTTGTTTACCCTTGGGGAAATAAGACTTTAGGTGGTATTTAATACTTGCAAGTAACTAAGGTTTGTAAACTCTAATAGCTTCGTTTTTTTAATTAAGCAATGTTTACAAAAAGAAAACAGTTTTCTGGGAAAACATTAAACGAAATTCATCTAAGGAAAAGCTGTGGATTAATGAAGAGCTCTGGCTGTGAAAAAAACACTGAAGAGTATAAATAGAAAACATAATTTTGGATAATATTGCTTTTCTAGAAGGTAACACTTCAAACGACAACGAAACAAATCCCATACGTTAGTTTACAAAATTACATTACTGGATATAATTTCTTAACCTGAAAACTATGGAGTGATTTTTTTGAGATTGAAATATAATTTCGCGTTCGATTTTTTTTCAAGAATTGGTGGGTGTCTTCGCTGAATTATAGAAATATGTTTTTCGGTCACTTCTTCTAATATTGTATAGGGGGGAAAGGCTTTAAAACAATTTTACTACTTACTTTAGGACATACCTTTAGTGCATCCCTTTTGAGATAAAAATAGATCCTGTTTGGACCAAAAATGATTAATAATGGAAATAAAAATAATGGAACACCACAGATTTGTTTCTTTTCGTCACTATTTGGTAGAGGTGGAACTTAATCGAGATAAGACCATGGCAATATAAAAATTTTTAAAATACACTAACGTATCCGTGTCTAGTTGCTTTCTTCCCACCAGGGCTGGTTTATTTGGATTTTCTAGACTTTCTAAAATTAATGCTTGAACAATGTATTCCGGATATCCTGTACTAATTTTTCATTTGATGATCAGAGGTTTAAAAAAATTATCAACAAGATGTTAATACGACACCTCAGGCTAAACCTAAAATCAGAACTGGAGTGATTCCGAAGGGAAAAATGTGTAATATTCTGTAACACTTTCCGAGAAATATAAGGAACTGAGAAGGATTTTTTCATGAGGTCAGGTTGCAGGCAAAAAATCAGTTTCGTTACTTTATCGATGAAAAAAAAAGCCAATTGAAAAGAGTTGTGTTGCATTCTTTTCTTATTTTGAAACCCATATGCCCGGAGAAACATAAAATACTTATAGCCCCCCTCCCCCCAAACAAACCAACTATTGGATCCCTATGATTTGTGTCAAGATTTGGGATCTTCACAGAAGGAACTGCTTGTACTGATTTTGTTGAAAGCGATCTAACTGAAATGGTTGCCTACGTGTTACATCCGTTTGATAGCACAAGAATAGTAAAACTAAAACCACACCGACCGTCAAAAAATGGATGTCCACTGGCGTCAGTGTTTAAACTTTGTCTGAAAAACACAATATCTAATGTTGCTTTGGGAAATGTCTTAATAGTTGTAAAGGATTTACATTGTCTATTATAGCTTAAGGTCACGCAATAATAGCCTTACAGTAGTTAAGTATTAAAGGATATCATTAGGAAAAGCCATTAATAGGTCTCTTTTCAAGGGGATTCGATACCGAAATCAACAGGATGAGAATAGGTGTATTTAGTATCTAACGAATATTATCTGATGAATAAGTAAAATATCGCTTTGAAAATGGCTCTCATAAATAAGGATTATGATAAACTCTTTCACATCAATATGCATATATATATATATATACATATATATATATATATATATATATATATATATATATATTATATATATATAAACAAGGTAAAAGAGAAAACTCAAAACTTGTGAATAAAACTTAAAGTTTCGAGTCTAATATATAGTATATACATAGTATATATATAATATATATAGTATATATAGTAGTAATATTAGTAAAGTATACCAATGTTCACTAAGAGTGCTCAATGTTTCCAGAGCGTTTATAAATCCAGTATAGCATACAAAATAACTAGACAAATTTAGTAGTAACTGCTAAATTTGTCTAGTTATTTAGTATATATAGTATATATATTATATATATAGTATATATATAGTATATATATATAGTATATATATGTATATATATATGTATAGCATCTCAAGAGTTTTACCTTTTCTGTTTGAAATTTTGATGTTACGAATGCAGATGTCAACATTTTCAATTCAAGCTGCTTATATACACAAGAGTTTTTAAGGGATTCAAAGAGCAAAACAGATAGCCTTCTTCCTACTCAGACAAAAGTAAAGATATTGTGCTCCATTTTCATTTCTTTGCACTCTGAAATGACAATTTTCGTCCAATAAAACTTCACAAAAGATGTTCAGAATTGTTATCAAAATACCATTTTAATACCATCATGACTAAGTATTATTTATTCTGATAACTTTTTCAATAACCGATAAAACTAGTTAAAAAAAGCATATGTAAATAATATCTCTAAAGTTGTTGTTAGTTACTNTTGTCTAGTTATTTAGTATATATAGTATATATATAGTATATATATGTATATATATGTATATATATATGTACATATATGTATATATATATGTATAGCATCTCAAGAGTTTTACCTTTTCTGTTTGAAATTTTGATATTACGACTGCAGATGTCAACATTTTCAATTCAAGCTGCTTATATACACAAGAGTTTTTAAGGGATTCAAAGAGCAAAACAGATAGCCTTCTTCCTACTCAGACAAAAGTAAAGATATTGTGCTCCATTTTCATTTCTTTGCACTCTGAAATGACAATTTTCGTCCAATAAAACTTCACAAAAGATGTTCAGAATTGTTATCAAAATACCATTTTAATACCATCATGACTAAGTATTATTTTTTCTGATAACTTTTTCAATAACCGATAAAACTAGTTCAAAAGAGCATATGTAAATAATATCTCTAAAGTTGTTGTTAGTTACTGTTCCTACTCTGTACTTAAATACGAAATTTAAACTTTGTTTTGGATTAATAAAGAATCATAGCCATCGTTCTTTTTCATACCTAAGATTTGGATAAATCTTGCATTTGTGATTACGTCTGTTTTGATACTGTACTTGCAAAGAGAATTTGTCAAAAGAACGACTGAAAAAATTGTTGTTTAGCACAAGCTGAAGAAAATGATATTTAAAAAGAAATGAAATGTAATTAGAGAGGTGAAGATCGAGGATTGAGAGGCAAATTTCAATCAACAAGTTGACTTACTGAAAGTTGTTTAGTCCGTTCTCAGCTTCTCATCTCAACATTAATTTCAGGTCTTCAATTTCCTGCAATAACAGCAAAATACCAATGCATGAGGTAAGGGAAAAATAATCTTGAAACAATATAAATACGAAAAGCATGTTGCAAAAGCATGTAGTATATTTCTAGACTTTGAAGTCTGACTTCAATTAACTGTGTGCAATATTATAAAGAAAAGTTACTGTTTTACTGATTAAAAATCGATTAACGTTTTCATGACAGAATGAATCCCCAAATAACAGTCCTTTACTACTTATACCTAATCATTTCTTTTGAAAAAGCACCTCAATTATCCAAATAACATGAAATACATTGTTGGGAGTTTCTCACTTGGTTTTATCTGTTTCAAATATATCATTTGCAAAAGCAAAGAATATAATATTTAAGCCACTGGACTAATCTGAAGCTGCTTAAAGGGTCTCTTTATTATCCCAATCGAGTTAATCCGTTGCAGTTAAAGTGCTAATAATTTTTTTGTATTTTTAATTCCTTTCAAATTGGGTGGAAAGTTTCGTTTTTTTAATCAGTGCTTATGCAGTTGAGTCTATGTACAACAAACTCTGATACGACGAAATTTCTATGAGAACATTATTTTTTGCCCTGGTTACTTTCTCCTTTGCCTCTACTCCATTTATAACGGGTTTCATTTATAACGATTTTTGTGCAAAACTGCCTTGAAATTCATTGTATCCGAGTTTCACTGTCTTTTCTTTTCAATGTAACCCCATTACTGGTAGACAATAAACAACACTTTTACTTGTCCTTTCCTCCCAGTTACGGTCACTAATAAGCAAAGCAAAAAAGAGAGAAAGAATGTCTATTATACACTGACTTTTTTTATAAAAAGAAAAGACTTAAGACCTTCCTGTTCTTGTCGATCGTACGGTGATGAAGGTTGACTGCAGCTAGAAGATGACTTATAAAACAAAAAAGGAAAGGTTTAACTTACTGTCAGCCTTTGAAAGAAGCTAATTATTTATAGCTCTTTGTAGTTTTTACTTGGTGAAGATTTTAGGGTAGCTTGCACTTTTCACAAGACTTTGTTTAAGGATAGAGAGTACTTGCTTACTTTCAATACAAGATGAAATCACCAGAAGATTTTAATTGGAGATTTTGAAAGTAATAATTAACGTTAGGAATAATGTCAGGGAAAAGACGGTTGACTAATAGCGTAAGCTGCCAAATGAACAAGTAATGGGGTAACAAGTGCGCCTCGTAGAAAACTTTATTTATTTATTGGCAAGGGCGATATATTGCTGTTACACAGATGCTACTTAAAAGTATTTTTTGTTAAGCTGAATGGAGTCATATGACTCTGATAACGCATTTCACTCAAAAGACAAAAACAAATAAATACAAAACGTAGGTTGCTTTAGTATTAGGTGTAGAGGCAGCAGTTGCAGTTTTAGAATAAGTGGCAGTAGGACTAGTAGTATTGACAGTAGTAATGGTAGTAATAGTGGTAGTAATAGTGGTAGTAGTAGTAGAAGTGGTAATAGTGGTAGTAGTTGTAGTAGTAAGTAGTAGTAGTAATAGTAATAGTAGTAGTGGTGGAAATGGCAGTAGTGGTAACAGCAGTAATAGTAGTGGTAGAAGTAGTGTTAGTAGTAGTAGTGGTAGTGGTAGTAGTAGTTGTGGTAGTGGTAGTAGTAGTAGTTTTGCGGTAGTAGTAATAGTAGATGTGGTAATAGCAGTAATAGTAGTGGTAGCGGTACTAGTGATAGTTGTAGTAATGGTAGTTGCACTAGTGGTAGTGGTAGTAGTGGTTGTAGTAGTAGTGGTAGAAATGGTAACAGCAATCTAAAATTGTTCATTTCAAATTTAATTACTGCTTTCATTAAACCTCACATTTACCAGTAGCTTCTATTGGTTGCCTGTTTATGAAAAAGTGAATATTCATAACAAAAGTTTTTGGTGATTATACGACTAAATCTATAGAATTGAAAGAAAAAATAATAATAACAATAATTATAATTAGGATAATGAAAATGCCATTAGGATTCTAAAATATCAACGATTCGTTCATTATTATTTCTAAATCAAACAAAGTCTTGTTTTCAAATGAAGCATTCTAAGGGAAGTAGTTATTGAAGTAATCAAAAATCTCAAAAATATTAATTTTTAATGATATAACTA